>RCWM02000296.1:387500-912500 GCA_003667255.2 Euschistus heros
TATAGCATATTCTATTGGTAAGCAAACAAAGTATGCTCTTGTTGATTAATATTAGCTCAATGATACGTTTTCTATTATTTCTAAATAAAATCATAAAAGGAAGGAGCTAAAACTCGATTACCCACTGCCTACCTCGGAATCCTTCCTTATCTCCTCAGCAACTATTAAATCTAAACGGCCATTAACTATTTGAGATAGGGTGGGAGAAGAGGACGGAGGAAGAGAAGGGGAGTGGCAATTAAACAGAGAGAGAGATGAGAAAGATGATTTGAGGAAGAATTAATTCCTTGCTCTAATCCGCGGAGAACTATCCTTGGCCTAGCCTTTGTCTCCTTCTTTTAATTTACTTTCCTTTATTTCTTTTTTATTCCACGAGAGTCCTTCTGTTAATTCTTATCATTTAATCCTTGTCCTCGACCAGCTCTCTCTCCTTCCCCCCCCCCTACCCCTTCCTCTCACTCTCCTCCTCGACTAATCAGGAGTAAATGGAAGGCGACCTCAGAGTGGATTTAATGTTAAATTAATGAGCCACTCGCAACTTTGTGTTGCAAAAGTATATGCTCTATAACCGCAACTAACTTTATTTATTTATTTAAAAAAATAAAAGAACCCATTGTTTCTGTGATTCAGAAATTTGTTTCTGTGCTATAAAATATTTTGACCATTCTACATGTAAAGTAGAGTATATGCACAAAATACTACCTGAGATAGTAACATTTTGAAGGTAAATGAAAATATGTTTATGATTGAAAGGAATAAAAAACAAATTTATAAATAGATAAATTTTTATTTACAATATTACAGTCAAATATAATTATTATTAGGTCTAAAATGATTGTTTTTACAACCAATTATTGTTAACAAAATTTTTCGAGGAATAATTTTTACACCCCCTGAAGTGGTTATGTCTATTGTCATGAAGGTAGATATCTTGTTTGGGCCAAATCTGCAACAAATTATTCACATTGTTATGGATAACTTCATTTGTGACATATTAATGTAAATAAATTGTTTATAATTAATTGGGAGCTTTGCACGCTTGTATAGTAAATCTAGGTTTTATTGATTTGAATATGAATTGGCTTTTGAAATTAAGATAAACTCTACAGACTACTTCAACATTTACTAGACAAACGTTCAAAGCTCCCAATTAATTACTAAAGACTCATATACATGACTATGATTAGACCTATTTGGACGAATGGAGTTGAGTTTTGGGGCTCCACTAAACCATTCAATTCTTCTCTTATTCAATTCTTACAATCCAAAATCCTCCGAAAAATCGTCACTTTGTCACCAATAAACATATCCATAAAGACCTCAATGTCCCATATGTTGCTGATTTAGCCCAAACCAGATACCTACCCTTTCATAGTAAACTCCAAAACCATTCAAATCCACTAGTCTCTCAAGTTGCTTTCCACTTCATTGCCGACAATCCTCCGAGGTGTCTGAAAGAAGATGGCCCAGGGACCTTCTAATATAAAATTCTTATTGAAGTGTTACTAGTGAGTAATTCTTCACAAGTTATTTCCAGGTCATTTTTATCATTATGATCAACTTTACGTGTTTTATATTGCGTATCAATAATTAAGTATTTAAAAAAAAAAAAAAAAAAAATTAAACCACTCCATTTTACATTAGCTGCAAGAGATGTGAGAACGTACGATAATCCTGGAATTCCCCTCATTAATCCTTGTACCACCCAATGCGACACTTGCTAACAATCTACTTTCTCAATTAAATAATATCTAACTCGTTCTTATATTGTATATAATAAGCATTGTATCAAAATAATCTATTTATTATTTCATTTGTAGAATGTTAGCTTATTTTCCTGTTTATATATTACACGAGTATCTATGTATACATTATCATTGTTATATTATTATTTCTTCTTTATTTTATTATTTTTTTTTTCATTTTATTTATTCATCATGTCTCTGACCAGATGTAACTAATTTCATTTCTTTCTGTACTAAGTTGTTCTTCTTAAGGGACTTGGTCCCGGAATAAAATTATTTTTCTATTTCTATGATGAAAACATTACTTATCAGGATTCAGATTAGGAGCGATTCAGTGACTTGAAAGTATTGTACTGACACAACAGAATGACTGTAATTGTGCGATAACTATGGTAAGGTATCGTTTATATTCTGTGTATCGCGGATAATGCCTCCGAGGATATGAGATATAAAATACGGAAAATTTACATAGAGTGGGATCTTCTGCCCAGGGAGCGTATTATTGGAAAACACTATTGACCGAAAACAAGGCTACAGAAGCGAAGACCCTAGGCTTCGAGGGCTGCTTATCATAAGGCCCACAGCTTCGGGGCTGTATTCTCTGCTCCCTCCTTCCTCCATGAATACCAAATCCCCCCCCCCTCCTGTCCCAACATTATGCATGTATGTATGTCAACTCCCTGTATTTCCTTATTTATTATCTATTTGTCATATAAATGGAAAGTGCTGTGGATAAGGCTAACTGCCGCCATTGTGTTGAAGGGGGAGAACTGTGTCCTTCGGGGATTCGGTCCTGGAAGGAGCCTCCGAGGGGAAGGCAATCAGCTGATCGAATAAAGAAAGGATTCTCGGTTATACTAGAAGGAAGGTTATTCTCTGAAATTATTGATAATACTCGATCACTGAAGAAGTCCTGTAATTTTTTTTTTTTTTTTTTTTTTTTTTTTTTAGAAAATTTCAAATAAAAATCAATAATTTTTTTTTAGATATGCAAAAAAAAGGATATTGGTTATACAATAATATATATATATATATATATATATATATATACAGGGTGTTCGGAAGATCGTTTGTCAAAGAGGTATCTCGGGTAGGGAGGTTCATTTCGAACCTATTTAAGATCACTTACCTATATACAAAGCCTTACGGCCAAAACCAAAGATTAATGCCTTATAACTTCGTTGTTCCGTGATATATCAACGCCATTTATTTTGCTGTTATTACTAATACTTTGTCCATATAAAAAAAAAAATTGATGCAAAAAACAAATACAAAAAACGGGTGATCGTTAAATCTTGTTAAAGACAAAAAAAAAAATTACTTCAAGTTTAGGTTCAAAAAAAAAAAAAAGTAAGCGCAACAGCCATATCCAAATTATTTTTAAAACTTCTCTATTTAATACTCTTTACAAAAATAACATTTGCAGGCACGCAGCACATCTAGTTTTTATTTTTTTTTTTTTTTATATAGTAACAAAAGGGCGCCGCCAGCTCACACTGACAATAATAATGAATCGAATCATATTTTTTGTGCAAAACGTAACAAATATTTGTGTTTCTTTATCGCATAGCTTAAACTGCATATTTTTTCTTTCTTTCTGAGAATGTAGATTTTATAAGAGTAAACATTATCTACATTTCTATAAACAAAAATCAGGGAACAAAATTAAACAAATTTTAAACTATTCATAAATTTAATTTGTAGAGTATCACAGGTATTGCTCAAAATGATCTCCACTACTTCTAATACAAGCGCAATATCTTTTTCTTATTTCTGTGGTAGTTGTTCCTAAAATAAATTCTTCCTTCATTATGGTAAACGGGGTCATGCCAAAGATTTGGTTTACAATGAAGAATTTTTTTCGAAACAACAACTTATTCAAAAAATCAATGCCGCGTTTACCATAATGAATGAAGAATTTATTTTAAGAACAACTACCACAGAAATAAGAAAAAGATATCGTTCTTGTATTAGAAATAGTGGAGGTAAGTTAAAATTGTTAGGCATTTTCGATCATTTTCCTAAAACATGTAAATACTCTAATAATATTATTTTCGCAAAAAGCGCGACCTGACCAATTTTATATAATTTTTTCTGTATCTTTTAATATTATCACTATTTGTTTTTGTTCGTATATTTATAACAATCGTATATTAATGAAACTGTTCGTTTTTGTTTTTCGTTTTTTTTTTTGTTTTGTTTTTTTTGCTTTTCATTTATTCACGTTTTCATTTTTATATTCAGATTTTCTATCCAATTATCCTAATCCTCTGGCTCAATCCCTATCCCGCTTTAACCATCCCTATAACCCACCCAGAAGAGATCTTTTGTTATATAATGTTAGAGTCCTAGTAACGGCCAGCTGCTCGACCCAGATCCTGAGGATCTGTGGCCATAGCGCTCCCACTCAGACTCCACTGGATATTACCAGTGATGCAGCTGAGAGAGCAGCGCTGGGATCTCTTCGGGTCTGGCCTTGGCTCCCAATAAGTGGGGAGTAGACTCGATGAGGGGTTCCACAGGCTGAGTGTGTCTGTATTGTACATATAGTATGAATGTATATTAACTTTTTTATATTTTTTGCTAATTAATTTTTATTATTTCATTTTATTTTTGATGGTTGTAACTAACTATTAGTTTTAGTTTTATTATGATTATTTGTTTTATTTTTATATTTTATTATTATTTATTTTGTATGCATGAGAACTTGTACAGGGTGTCCAAAAAGAGTCCAAAAAAAAACCTACTCAATATAAAAAAAAATTTATTACATTAAAAAATTATTACAATATGAAGTGGAAAAGATTATGTTATTTAAATGGTGCTCGTTATGCTGCTAACACTCTTCTAATCGGGAACGAAGATTAGCGATCACATGCTGACAAATAGCTCTCGATATTGCTGCCATTTCCGACCTGATCTTTTGCTTCAATTGCGTCAGGTTCGTCGGATTATTCTCATAGACCTTACTTTAAAGGTATCCCCATGCAAAATAGTCAAGTGGACTAAGTTCGGGAGGAAAATCTGAGAAGAAAGCATGAACGACCCCTGCACAGTCAAAAAGTCGATGATTGGGCCGCTATGTCGGCTAGAGGCATAATCGGTCCTTATATTCATGAAGATCGACGAGGCCAACCACTCAATGTGAATAGTGACCGTTATTGCGATATGCTGCGAAACTTTTTGGGTCCAGAGTTACTGGAATTTCAAGGTTTCAACTTAAGAACGTGGTTTCAACAAGATGGGGCCACTTGCTATTCATCAAATCAAGCAATGGAAGCTGTTAACGAATTATTCCCTTATAAGGTTATTTCGCATAGGGGTAACATCAGCTGGCCTACCAGAAGCCCCGACCTTAGTCCACTTGACTATTTTGCATGGGGATACCTTAAAAGTAACGTCTATGAGAATAATCCGACAAACCTGACGCAATTGAAGCAAAACATAAGATCAGAAATGGCAGCAGTATCCAGAGCTGTGTGTCAGCATGTGATCGCCAATCTTCGTTCCCGCCAGCATAACGGTCACCATTTAGATAACATCATCTTTTCCAAATGATTTCCCACTTTATATTGTAATAATTAACAATATTTTTTTTTAAATTTTAAGTAGTTATAGTTTTATCGAAGTAACAAATACCCGATACCCTTTTTGGACAGCCTGTATATATGGTACTAATGAATTCATCATTAGCACTGTTTCTTAGTGTTTATTTTTTTTTAATTATTATTGTTATCTTAACATAATAGCTTTTATAATAGAATATTTTCTTTATTTTATTATTGTTGCAGATGCCCCGATGAGAGACCTTAGCCGGCTGCTGGAGCTGGCGGGGGCGGCGTGCGCTGAGACGCCAAGCGGAGGGAGCGGGAGGCAGTTCTGTGATCAGCTGGCGGCCATCATCAGCACTCACCTCGACCTCAGCAACCTCACCAGCTACCACCACATCTCCAACGACACCGACAGCAGCCAAGGGATCGCCACTGCGGCACTGTCTGTCGTCTTAGGCATCGTCATCCTCATCACCGTTCTAGGTGAGTCGTAACGGGAAATTGGTCCTCCGGGACGGATCTTTTATATTTTTCAGTATATTAGAAATCAAAGGGCAGTTTTGAGGAGGTTTCCAATATAGAAAGGAAAAGGTGTAAAAACGGACACTGTTGTAAATATGGGCACCCCTCCCTACTGACTAAGGGTCCGTTTATATTGGAGCTGCGATAACCGATAAGAGTGGCGATACTAGCGGAGCTGAGAAAACCTTCCTATGTTTTCCACTGTAGTGTTTATATTAGAGCTGCGTCTAACGACTCACCTCTACCGTTTTCTTAACTCTTATCGAGTATAAATATTGACTTATTAATAAGTGAAATTTTTGTTAGGACCCTGTTGTAGGACTTTTATTCTCTAATCACTCCATGAAATTTCTAAAACTATTTAATCAATATTTTGTAAAAAAAAAAAAAAAAAAAAAAAAAAAAAAGAAATATTGTAATGAATAAAGAAACTTTGAAAAAAAAAAAAAAAAAAGTTTTTTCTTACCTGATTGTTATCATTAAGAGCTCCTCTTCTAAATAGGTTGACTATGGCAATTATAGTATTTTTTCTGCATTTTATCCGAAATTTTTGATAATATGTGGTCAAAAGTTTCAATTTTCATTCGCATATACTCAATAAATTTTCTGGGATGTTACCTAAAATCTTTATGAAGATGGTGGAATTCCCCAAACGTAAACCTTGCCTTATTAATAGGGTGAGCTGAAATTCGCGTTATTTCCGCCTGACTGCAGGAACATAATACTTTACAACACTTGATGACAAAAGCATTTCTTCCTCTTCGGAATCGCTCATTATATTCTCACTTGGCATAAACAATTTTAACTATTTAATTTCTCAATTCCACTATTATCGAAGCTGTAACATAAACACCATATAGAAGCGACGATTCATGCACAGATTTAAGCTTCACTAGTATCGCAGCACCAACATAAACAGACCCTAAGAGAGATAATGATGACTTGCGGCGAGGACTGTCTATGGAGCCGTTTGCTAATGTAAGATAGCAGCGAGCAGTTGGGACCATTCTTTTAACTAGTGTAGATGCAGCTTAAGTTATTGTGCAAATTTGTTATTGTTGACTGTATAGTTTAGTAAAAATAAGGCTCCAAAAAATCGTTAAAAAAAAAAAAAAAAAAAAAAAAAAAAAAAAAAAAAAAAAAAAAAAAAAAAAAAAAAAAAAAAAAAAAAAAAAAAAAAAAAAAAACTGCCGAACATTTTAATTCTCATCGGATCTTTATGTTTTTTGGGGTGCTGAATCCGAATCTGAAGTCTACTACAACGGCAGCCTTCCTATTCACACCCGAAATACCGGTTGTTTTTCGATTTTGTTACCTATAACGCCAAAACGAAGCTTTTTTCAAATAAAGTCATCATATATTAATTGTAGCTGGAACCTGTATCTACTAAATAAATGAAAAAACTCCTAAATCGGACTATTTTTTGCGAACTTATGGTCATGGGAAAAGGTTTAGAAATCGGCCAACTTGTGGTCAGGCCCACTTCTCCGCAAAAACACGTATATCGTTATATTTTGACTATAACTCCGAAACTATAAGTCCGCTTCAAAACTACTATTTTTAATCTAAAATCTGGTTAAATTTACTATTAGACTTTTGTATATGAAGTTTTAATCAAGTCCCTTGAAATACACATGCAAGCACGCTAAAAAACACGTACTGTTGTGAACCCAAGTTTTTTGGCACATTTTTCTCCATAAATCAGAAGCTAAAATTGTGGATCGGACGAATAGTTTCGGAGTTATAGTGAAAAATGTGCCAAAAAAACTTTTTTTTTTTTTTTTTTTTTTTTGACTTTATATATTTATTCACACCTGTCAAATAATATTTGACAACCAGTGAATTTGCGGTACGAATTTAAATGGCTTGAAAGGCATGAGAGGGAGCAGAACCCAGCGGCACCTCCAGTCTTTATTTTATTTTATTATTTTAGTCAAGGAGGTCTCTCATCCAGCTCCTTTTTAGTCTTCTCTGTGTGTTGTCGGGAATATATGTTGTGGCCATGTTGTTTATTTGTGTATTAGGATGTCCATGTAGTTTTTCGTGGAATCGTTTGTAGTAGGTTTGTATTTGTTCTTTAACTGTTGATATGCGTAGGTCAGTATGTAAAGTTATGTTGCTTACGTACCATGGGGCTTTTGTAATTGTCCTGAATGTTTTTGCCTGGAAGATTTGGAGTTTGTTGATATGTGTCTTTTTAGCTGTCCCGTATACCTGAGAAGCGTATGTCCAAATAGGTTTCAGTAAGTAAGTATAGGTGTTAATTTTTTGTTTAAGTTGTAGAGTTGAACGTTTGGAGAGGAGTGAATATAAAAGTCTTAGTCTTTGGTTAAGCGTTTTACTTTTTTTCTTTATATGTGGACCCCATGTCATTCTTCGGTCAAATGTAAGACCAAGGTAGTGTACAGTGTCTGTTTGAGGAATCGGTGTGTTGTCAAGAAAAAACTGGTGGGCATGTTTCAAGTCGAAGTGTAAATGTAATGTGTTGCGATTTGTCGTAATTTATTTGTACTTTCCAAGTATTTAGCCAGTCATGTAATTTTGACAAGTGATGCTGTAGAGTCAGTGAAGCATGATTCGGATTTTTATCTCTTGTTAAAATTGCTGTGTCGTCTGCATATGTCGCTGTAAGAATGTCAGAGCTAATTGGAATGTCGTGTGTGTATATGATATAGAGTAATGGAGCAAGCACTGAGCCTTGTGGCACTCCTGCTGACGCCAACTTAATAGAAGAAAGCTCTGAGCCTTGACGGACAGAGAAAGATCTATCAGAAAGAAAGGACTGTAGAATAAGATAGTAGGTCGGCTATTATTATTGGCGATAAGTCGACCTTTTTCCCATCAGGTAAGGTCTTTTGTAGTCTTCTGGCCTTTGTTATTTTGAGGTCTTTAAATGCCTTCCTCGGCCTCGAAAAATCGTCAGATCCTGGCAGATCTGTAAAACAGTGTCCTTAAAAACAGAAGCCATCTCTTAATCCCGCCCCGAACCCCCACCGCCACTCTTCTATATCCTACCTTTTTAGCAAAAAGAGTAAACGGGAAGGGGTCGTTAGCGTTGAAAAACTATCTTCAGCCTCCCGTAGAATGAGTTAACAACGAATTAATATCCTTCCGCCGTCTTAAAACAGTCAAATAGTCGAATATTTTTTACAAAGTGTCCTTTTTAGGTCCGCGATCTTAAAACCGTTAAATATTTTAAAACAGTATCCTGGAGGACAACAATGGAGGAAGTTATCCTTCGGATAACTTAATAAAACCGTTAAAACAGCAATCCTTAAGGACGAAAAAGCTAAATGCCTTCCTCGGCCTCGAAAAATCGTCAGATCCTGGCAGATCTGTAAAACAGTGTTATGAGTTTAAGGACACTGTTTTACAAATCTGCCAGGATCTGACGATTTTTTGAGGCCGAAGGACATCTTTGGCCACTCTACTCCATCCACAATCAGAATTAGCTTTTTCGTCCTTAAGGATTGCTGTTTTAACGGTTTTTTTTAAGCTATCCGAAGGATAACTTTTGCCATTGTTGTCCTCCAGGATACTGTTTTAAAATATTTAACGGTTTTAAGATCGCGGACCTAAAAAGGACACTTTTTAAAAAAATATTCGACTATTTGACTGTTTTAAGACGGCGGAAGGATATTAATTCGTTGTTAACCCATTCTACGGGAGGCTGGAGATAGTTTTTCAACGCTAACGACCCCTTCCCGTTTACTCTTTTTGCTAAAAAGGTACGATATAGAAGAGTGGCGGTGGGGGTTCGGGGCGGGATTAAGAGATGGCTTCTGTTTTTAAGGACACTGTTTTACAGATCTGCCAGGATCTTACGATTTTTTGAGGCCGAGGAAGGACATCCTTGGCCACTCTCTCCATCCACAATTAGAATTAGCTTATTAGCGGACACTGGTCGAAGGATCATCAAAGAACATTGTCATATGAACAAGACTAGTGCAAGATGGCTTCCTAAAAAGCTGCTCAAAAAAAAAAGAAGCACGATCACGGCATATTCCGATTAGCCATAGCAGCATAAAGTGACGTTAAACGAAAATAAACGATCACTGCAAGTTTTCTAAAAAGACAATGTTTAGAGCTTTGAAGAGAATATGTGGGAAAATAAGAACACCAATGTTTTTCTTTCACCTTTCCTTCTTCCTCAGCCTAGAATGTCCTGGACCATACTACGATTATCGAAACTTGTGACATTAATCTAAGAACTAGCATTACCTCTTATGTTATAACAGAACTAATAATTTATATAATATGCCAACAAAATATTAAATTCATAACTAAACGTGAATCCACAGAACTTACGAAATGGTAGCCATCTTCAAGTTCTTCTGCATTCATCTTAAATTTCACAACAGTACGGTTACATGTATATTGTAATTCGATTTCGGAGTTGTTTTTTTTTTTTATTTCATAGATATGGGTTTCAGCTACTATTAATATATAATACCTTCTTCGAAAAAAGCTTCGTTTTGGCGTTATATATAATACAGCGAATATAACCTGTAGTTTTGGCAGTTTTCTACGATTTTGAGTATGAAGCCGACGGCTTATTTTACTGGACTATTAAACTTTTGAGAGACGTGTTTTCGTTTCATGTTCATATGTTTATTTTAAAATAATTTCATAATGATTTTTGGAAAGTGGAGATCTAAAGCTACTTTTTGAAGGACATCATTAGCCACGCAAGCTTTTAGGTTACATGTGATAGTGGCCATCTTTCTTAGGTCAAAACACTGACGCATTTTGGATCGAGTTCGGAAAAAAAGTGGAAAAACTTGAAAGGTGTGTTGTATTTTGATCTCGATCTGGCAGTGGAGTCCAATTGCAAACAGCTTGATAGGGTTTATGTTAGTTTAAGTTTAAAGTAGATGGCTTTGTTCAACAGAGGAACCAAGCCTTTTAAAACACAACACCTCTGCGCATCGTTCACTTCTGACCAATGTAACACTCCAAGAAGAAAATGTTTTCCGTCATCCTACCTGTTGGGAAGAGGGGCTTACCTTTATTGGCCGCCTACCGCTGTCTCCTTTACAGCCGGTTCTACAGCGTCCTAAATTATTAAAACATAAGAAACCGACAAGAAACTGGAAAAATATAAAAAAAAAAACAAAAAGAAAATAATCCTTTCCAATTATGTAACAGATTAATTATATATTTATGCATTAAACAAATAACAAAAAAAAACCAAACAAACAAAAAAAACATCCAATGGAAAATAGTCAATTAAAACAAATTTTACAATTTAAAAAGAATTTACATCTAGAAATAGTTTATAACAAGATAAATAAAGTTTTGTAAATAAAGAAAATCGTTTAACCTTAATACATTGAAAAATAATAAATTAAAATAAATTAAATGTTAAAGTTCAACCAACTCATGAAGCGGAGAACAATTATCTCCTGATGAAGTTCATTAAATGATGAAAAAACCGAAGTCCAATGGCGATAATTCAACTTCAATGCGTTCGCTCTAACTGTAGCGGGTGGTGCGCACCTTGCTATTTCAGGATCCAGATTATATCTCAATCCAGACAGTCTATTTAAGCGGTTAAAACGAGATTCGATCTTCTTGCGATCAGAAGCCAGGCTGTACTATTTTATTAATGTAGCGACTGGACGTCATAAAACCATATGTTTTGTTTTTAACAAATGACGAAATATAATTAATGAAACTTATCACCTAAAATTGACAAAATAATATTCTTAGCTACAAATTAATTTTTGGTTTTCATAATTGGAAAGGTAAAGAAAATCAATAATAAAAAAAATAAATAAGCTTGACTCTATAATTCAAAACAACCAAACAATATAAACCAAGCCTAAACACTACCTATAGCCCAGATATCGCACTAACAGATTATGGTGTATTTAGATCAATGGATCATCTTTAAACGGTCGGATCTTTAATAATTACGGCAAAAATTGTGTGTGAAGTTATAAACCAAAGGCACCAGTATCATATCCAATTACTTGCAGAATGACAAATGAAAGTCGTTAAAAACAATGTACTTTTATTCGAAAAATTAGTATTCAATAATATTTAAAATCAATTTTTAAATAAAGCTAAATCTATGTACAAGGGATTTAGTAACAATCTACAACTCTATTTAAAAAAAAAAAATTTTAATATTTTTCTTCCTTATAAAATACAAGAGGTTAAAAGAAAAAGTAGAAATACGTTTATATCAAATCTGGTAAATAAGGCGCCTGAGCTAGCACATCTCATCCCATTTTATGACGAAGCTTTGAAGATATGTGGTCACTCGTTGTCATGAAAAAGAATGGGGACTTTTATATTGAGCAGTGTTAGGATATTTCGTTATTTTTCTAATAACAAGCTGAACTTCTGACAGTAAAAACTATATTTTTCTAGCCTTTTAACATAGTAAAAAATACAATTTTGCAATAACTTCAATGCATTTAATGTAGACATGATAGTTCAGAGAAATTAATGAATGATTTGCCACTTCTATTAGAATTCTATTTATTCGAAAACTAATTTAGAATGTTAAATATTCATCAGTTCTAGAACATTCAAAACATCATCACTTTGCTAAATATAGTATACTAGCACCCTCAGCCATGGCTTCGCCTGCTCTCATAAATAAAGAGCTTATTGTTAGATCCTTTTAACGTATGATTGAAGTTTTTTTTTCGTTTATCGATGAAAATCTTGTATTAAAATATGCAAATGAGCATTATTTTTTCAATGATAATTTCACGCTGAGTAGTCATTTTTAAACTGGTTAAAATTTCACTGATTAGATGTTTCATGATTGCGTAAAAGCGCAATAGGACCTCCAATTTTCAAATTTAATGTCTGAGTTAGTAATCTTGCCGATCTGGATGCATTATAGCTTACAAAATCTTGCAGAGACTGCATTATCAGTGCTTACAAAATCTTGCCGATAATGGACTGCATTATCAGTGCTTACAAAATCTTGCCGATAATGGACTGCATTATCAGTGCTTACAAAATCTTGCCGATAATGGACTGCATTATCAGTGCTTACAAAATGATAATGGAAAATCTTACAAAATCTTGCCGATAATGGACTGCATTATCAGTGCTTACTTACAAAATCTTGCCGATGGACTGCATGATAATGGACTGCATTATCAGTGCTTACAAAATCTTGCCGATAATGGACTGCATTATCAGTGCTTACAAAATCTTGCCGATAATGGACTGCATTATCAGTGCTTACAAAATCTTGCCGATAATGGACTGCATTATCAGTGCTTACAAAATCTTGCCGATAATGGACTGCATTATCAGTGCTTACAAAATCTAGCCGATAATGAACTGCATTATCAGTGCTTACTACTAAAGGCCCATGAATCATATTTTTTACGCAAATTTCAAAAAGCAAGCGATAGATATTTTGATTTGGTAATACCAAATTGCAACCTTGATTGCAAACCTCAACATCTTTTTTTATATATATACATTTATTGAATTTTACAACTGTACAAAATATATACATCAAGTAAATGTATTGAAAACGATTATAATAACATGTTAAAACTTCAAAAGAACTACTCATCAGTAGCACTTTGTTAATAATTCTAAACCTTGCCTAGATCTCTGGGCCATGTTCATTTCAGACGCCTCGGAGGAATATCAGGAATGGAGTGGGAAGCAAGTTGGGGTACTAGTGGATTGTAGTGGTTATGGAGCTTACTACTTTTTTGTTTGTCAATGTCAATTATATCTTTTATTATTATTATTGTTTAACTTTTTTTTTTTTTTACTGTAAATAATGTGGGAATGTAATCATTAAGACAGCTATAGTGAGTCCAAATATGTCTGATAATCATCATACAGATGAGTTTTTTGTAGTGAATCGGGAGTTTTGAAAGTTTGTCAAGTAAGTGTTGTAGCAGGCGAAATCGACAGGCTGTTTCTTGTCTTCAATCTTGTGTGAGGGTTCCAGATAAGTCTCTTGTCCAGATAAAATCCAAGGTATCGTATTTGTTCCACATTATTTAGCGGTACTTCATTAAAGGATACAGGAGGACAGGATGAGGTAGGTTTTCGACGGAGGGTAAAGGTTATTTGCTGGTCATTGCTAATTTTAATTTAATTTTCTGTTAAAGAATCATGAATAAAAACGTATTAAAAACTTTAATTTAAAAATAACAATTTATTGAAGATCATTCTATATTCTACAAATACATATTGATTCGAATAATAGTTTAATTTATAAATAAAGAAATATTCAAATAGTAAGTCACAGCTAACATTTATTGTTTATCGCTACAATATATTTTAATATCATAATGAGTTACAGGAAATAAAGGATTATTTTTAATTTCAAACTGTAAATAACGAACGAATAATACATTTTGTAAATGAGGAATAATTGGAATTACTTATAAATTCAATAACGGATAAACGAATAATGAATACTAAATTATTCGCTATTGGTATGAAAATTTATTCCAATGATGCCCGAATCTTCTTCGCACATGTTTTCAATACATATTTAGCCTGATAAAGAAATTATTTTGATAAATCAAAGCCACATCATAATTTACTATGATTTTTATTAGATTGCATCTATTATATTTTTGGTAGATATTAGCATAATTTAGATTCCCCAGGATTTATTCTATTTCTTATTCAAGAAATTTTCTTTTCTCCCACCTTTCCTGCACTTGCCAGCCAATTTCCTTCGTTTCAGTTCCTACCAATGCAATTACTTACCATGAAATTCTCTACGATACTTTCTTGCGGTATAGATATTGCTGGAAGAATCCAAATGGAATTTTGAAGAAAGAATAAATTTATGATTGGATATTACTATTTCCATGCAATTAAAAATTTGGAAAAAATAAAAATATAAAAAAAGGCTTATATATCCCCCCCCCCCTTCACCATGAAATAGCAGTACTATTTTTTTTCAGATGTGATTTCATTTAACGATTTTAATTCCTGTGGTCTCTGTGCCTGGCTTGTCCCTTCATAAGTAGAGGGACAGGTCTGGTGGGGGGATCCCTAGGATGAGTGTATATTGTAAATACCATGTATGGTTGTATTATTACCTTTGTTTTCCTTCGTCGTAAACCTACGACTTCCTGTCCAACCGTATCCTTTAATAATATCCCACTGATCCCTGTTGAACAGATCCGCTACCAAGGACTCCACTTGGACAAACGTCTTACGCGGAATCCACATACAAGACTAAAACGAAAGGAAACTGCTCGTCGTTTTCGATTTCTACAACATATACTAGACAAACATTCAAAGCTTCCAATAAATTACAAAAGACATTTACATGGTTATGATAAAACCTATTTGGACGTACGGAGTTGAGCTTTGGGGCTCCACTAAACCATCCAATTCATCTCGTATCCAATACTTACTATCCAAAATCCTTTGAAAAACCCATAAAGATCTTAAGGTTCCATATGTTACTGATTTAGCCCAAACCAGATATGTATCCTTCCATAGTAAGCTCCATAACCACTCCATTCCGCTAGTTTCTCAACTTGCTTCCCACTCCATTCCTGATAATCCTCCGAAGGGTCTGAAAAGAAGATGGCCTAGAGACATTTTTTTATTTAATTTTAATTTTTTTCCTTTTAAATTTTACTATTTCATTTTGTATGTAGTATGTTTTAAATTGTTTATGTATAGCATAGTTCTTTTCTTTTCTCTTTTTCTTTATTTTTTTTTAATTACTTATTTACTTGTTTTTTTTTTCTCATTGAACATAATGTGTGAATGCTATCATACGACATTTATATTACTTATTGCCCATATTTGTGGCAGATTGTAATAATTACTCAATAAAAGGTTTTAAAAAAAAAGATTCTTGTGGAACTATATCCTTGAATTGAACATTGCTACTGAAGCGCCCACTGATATTCTTTTGTTCTCCACAACATGATCCTGACTTCATAAATTATGCATTTTTTTTTTCTTATCCATTTCCAAATTTTTAAATCATTTACGCTAAGATATATATATTTTTTAATTCTGCTACATTAAGATGCAAATATCTCTATTACAATTCCTGCATTACGTTTTTCTGTTTTAACATGTTTTACTTGAAGACTGGTGTCATAACTGGAGAGTTAAGATAAATTCCAGGAAAAAAACTTTACCTTACGTCGAAAACCTACCTCATCCTGTCCTCCTGTATCCTTTAATGGAGTACCATTCAGTAATATAGAACAGATAAGATACCTTGGATTTTTTCTGGACAAGAGACTTATTTGAAAAGACAAGAAGCTGCGCGTCGATTTCGACTACTACAGCACGTACTTGACGAACGTTCTAATTTAACGATCCACTACAAAAAACTCATCTATATGACGATTATCAGACCTATTTGGACTTACGGAATAGAGCTATGGGGATCCACCAAACCATCGAATTCTTCCCGCATCCAATCACTCCAATCCAAAATCCTTCGAAAAATCCTAGATGCTCCTAACTTTGTCACAAATGAACTGATCCACAATGGCCTTAATATCCTATATGTCGCCGATTTGGCACGAACCAGATACCTTTCCTTTCATAATAAACTTACTCCCCATCCAAATCCATTCCTGCTTCCCACTCCATTCCTGGCAATCCTCCGAGGCGTCTGAAAAGAAGATGGCCTCGTGATCTTCTTTTGTAAATATTAATTAGTCTACTACCAATGGGTAGTTCCTCTACAAGTTTTATTTATGTCATTAAATTTCATGTAACTTTGTAACTTTGTATTACATGGACATCCTAATACACAAATAAACAACATGGCTACAACATATATTCCCGACAACACACAGAGAAGACTAAAAAGGAGCTGGATGAGAGACCTCCTTGACTAAAATAATAAACTAAAATAAAGACTGGAGGTGCCGCTGGGTTCTGCTCCCTCTCATGCCTTTCAAGCAATTTACATTCTTACAGCAAATGCACTAGTTGTCAAATATTATTTGACAGGTGTGAATAAATATATAAAGTCAAAAAAAAAAAAAAAAAATCATATATACCGCATATTTGCTAGATGTGTTTTCTAATAAAGTTGTAAATTTCTATTAATAAGAGGATTTAAAAAAACATGTTTTACTGGTGACCTATTTGGTCAAAAGCGATACATTTTTGGGGAACGCGAGAGATTTACGTGTAGTTTGAAATTAGGAGAATAGGAGCAGTTAGGAGCTCAACTGTTCTTATCCTAAATATAAGACAATATCTTGTCTAGGGGGCAGGTTTTAATAAGTGAGCTCCTTTTAACTCTGTTTTTCCTAGAAAAAGAGAAACACTTTATTAAGCAGTGCTGCTCATTTTAATTGGGTTGCTACATACACAGCATACTTAAATCAATCTCAATTTGACATTAGACAATATTCAATAACAAAATAAATATACCAAAAAAAAAAAGTAGTAGTCATTTTTATCAAGAATATAAAAATCTACATGTTAAAAGGATCGATCCCATGCGAATTATAAAATTAAAGTTGAACAAATTTAAAATATTAAAAGACACATATAATATTATTGACAAAAATATTTTTTTTTAATGTTTTATATACATTTATTGAAATTTACAGCTGCACAATGTATATACATCAAGTAAATGTATTGACATTGATTATAATAACAAATCAAAACATGAAAAAAGAACAACCCATCGCTTTATTAAAAATTCTACCGTAGAATTCTAGGCCGTCTTCGTTTCAGAAGCCTCGGAGGATTATCAGAAATGGAGTGGGAAGCAAGTTGAGAAACTAACGGATTTGAGTGATTATGGAGCTTACTATTAAAGGATAGGTATCTGGTTTGGGCTAAATCGGCAACATTTGGAACATTAAGATCTTTATGGATAAGTTTATTGGTGACAAAGTAAGAAGCTTTGAGAATTTTATTTGGATTTGGGATTGTAAGGATTGACTACGAGATGAATTGGATGGTTTAGTGGAGCCCCAAAGCTCAACTACGTTCGTCCTAATAGGTCTAATCACAGTCATGTAAATGAGTTTTTTTTAATTAATTGGGAGCTTTGAACGTTTATCTAGTAAATGTTGAAGTAGTCTGTAACGGCGGGCAGTTTCTTGTCGTTTTAGTCTTGGACAACAATATAACTATACAAAAAATATATTTAAAAATGGCATGAGGTAAATTAGCAATAACAATATAACTACATAACCTTATAACAACTAGAATAATTATGCAATATATATTTTTTACACTTTTCTTTCCTTTTACACTTTGAAATAAAAAAAAATTTACTTGGATTTGGCTGATCTTTTTCACCCCCACCCCTGGCTGTTTTTTTTTTTATTTTGGTTTGGATAAAAAAAATCACGTTTAAAACCACTTTTTTTAGTTTAGGAACTTTTTTCTGTTTTACAGAACATATGATCATAGATAAAAGTGAAAAAAAAATTAAAAATAACTAAGGACAAAAAAAAGATGTTTCAATTCAAAATCAAACCAAATCTCTGAAGAGGTGAGGAAAACAAGAACAGAAAGAATGAAGCAATAAAGGGTTGAAAGAAAGGCACAGAGCATTCAGAAGTGATTGGTCCAATGTACTCCAAAGTCGGGTGAAACGAAGATAAAAATGGTGTATAATTTTCAAATTTTAATTTTAGTAAATTATTGCTAGTTATCGTAGTATATTGCTGTTATGTATTAGGGTATATTTTATTGAACGAGTGAGGCGAGGTTGGGAAAGGTGACAGGGGTATATTCATAATTAGGGCATTGTGTCGAGTCCCGCTATGTGATTGCTCTACGCCCCCTCTCTACACCCCCTCAACCCCCCTCTCCTACCTCTACACCCTCCCCTCTTCCCCCATTGTAGAGAACTCTAAGTAGAGGAGATGTCGGCCTACCACAAAGGTTCCACCGCGGTACGATAGAGTGCGCTAATGAAACAAATGTTCCTATTCCAACCTACCGCCCCTTCTCTTCATAAATATTCATCTAAATATATTTTCCTCAATATAACGATTTTTACATCATATGAATAATTTATATATTTAAATTACAACAAAATATTTGTAAAATTGTGTTGTTTTTTTAATGTATATGAATGTGTTTTAATGTTATTTTTAAAAAATATTACAGGTTGATATAAATCAATGAAAAAAAAATGTGTCCCAAAAAGGGTAGTTACAGTAGAACCTCGATAATCCGAACTAATTGGGACCGGGGGTGGTACGGACTAACAAATCGTTCGGATTACCAAACAAAGTGCTTTACAGGCATGGTATGTAGCATGCAAAAAATGAACTACTACGGGAGGAGGAGTCACTCTGCTGGTGGAAGTTATCCTTCGGATAACTTAAAAAACCGTTTAAAAACAGCATTCTTAAGGACGAAAAAGCTAATTCTAATTGTGAATGGAGAGAGTGGCCAAGGATGTCCTTCGGCCTCAAAAAAACGTCAGATCCTGGCAGATCTGTAAAACAGTGTCCTTATAGCGTAGTAGTTCCAATAAAATAAAAAGCACGTTGTATTGTTAAAGCTACATAGTTCTTTTTACGAAATACTACTGTGCTACAGTAAGGTAACTATATTTTTACTTGAATTTCGTAATATTTTACATAGCATGTATACAATCTTATACACACACAGAAGTTTTTAGAATTTAATTATTAATATATAAAGTAATTTCGGTTGTAGCTCGATTTCGAGGTCAGGAGACCTTCCTGTGTCACACCCAGTCTCTACAAAGTGGGTACCCTTAAATGGGGAAAAACCTGGCGGTTGAGCGAGATTTAGGCCAAATCTGCTCCTCTCACAACCGTTGGCCTAGTAACTGTACATCCTTACCTAAGTAGGGAAGACCAGGGATGGTTGGGACAAGTTTTTTTTATTTTTAGTTTTTTTTTTAAGAACTACAATTATTTTTTGTAACTTTTGAAATATTTTTCTTTTTTAATAACTTTTAAGAAGTACGTTTGATTTATTCTAAATCATAATAATGAACACAAGTCAGTAAAAAAAACAAAAATATAAAACACTGGGCACCAGGATGGTTGGGACAGCGATAAGGGATGGTTGGGACATACATAAATTAGGTAACACATTAGTTACAATTCAATATTTTTATTTACTAAATGATAAACGTAAACATAATAAAATAGTACAACGTGTTTCTTACACAAATAATAGTACAAATTAAAAAAGGAACACTTTTACCAATAAATAAATAAGGCATGATGTTGAAAAATAAGGTTCTGTAAAGAAAAAAAAACAATAAGAAAATGCAAGTAACAAAATATAAATAACTGCAAAAATATAACAGGATGGTTGGACACTGCCCCACCCGTCCCAGAGATCAAGTGTCCCAACCATCCCTTAGGTTACTTTTTTATTCAATACGTGGTCCTGACAGGTTAGTATTTCAAGATGGATTACTGGAATCGAATGATAATTGATAGGAATTTTACATGTTAATTTAAGACGCTGGTAGGGTTTTTTGTCTTGAACCCTTTAACGGGCGGGCTAGGGATTTTTGAAAACATTTCTTTCTTTTTTTTCCTTTTAATAGCGAAAGCCACGCTAATCCCTAGCATTTATCATGAAATTCAAGGTTAAATAAAGGATATCAGATGATAATGAGTAAGATAATAAGTCGGACATTACGTCATTTATTGAGCAAAAGGCATTAAATGTAAATATCCTCCAGGATACATTGCCTGTTAAAGGGTTAAGAAAATACTATCTTAAAGTTCATTCAAATATTTATTTTTGTCGAGAAAATTAAGAAAAACTTATCTCTCTTCTCAGAAAATTTAAATATGGCCGCCAAAGCACAGTATTATAACCAGCTCCAGTAGTGTGATCAACACCTGTAAAGCCAATTCAGTAGTGCCAACCTATTAATCAAAAATTTCACAGTCCCAACCATCCCAGGTCTCCCCTACTGAACTACTGAACCCAGTATACCCCTTCATGGGTTGTTAGGCTACAGGTTCTATTTATTAATTTAGTAATTTGATTCTTTTGACTTTGTGAAATTATTTTTTACTGAAACTAATAATGATGACTGTTCCTCAATATTTATGAAACCACATTTCCTCTTTTATTTATTTTAATATTTAATGAACATTTTCTGGAAAAATCACAGTTTGGGAAATAATCCTAAGCCTTCAGGGCGGTGAGGAAACGAAAACGAAATTAAAAATTAACGTTCAATGCTTCGTTTTCCTGGAGTGTTATCAAGTTTACATCTGTCCATTATTTACTGGCTAATAGAAAAAACAAAATAATATAATTACTTTTATATATGAAACTAGCTGTACCCGGCGTGCGTTGCTACACACTTAACAAATTAAAAAAATAAAAAACTCAGTACAACAATTATTGTAGTATTGTTTGAATTATTTTTTTGTAATTTTTTGTAATTTTTATTTTTATTTGGATTGAAAAAAATTTCACATAATTAATTTTTTTACTTTTATTCATTTTGTTGAAGTGCTGATGGATGTACAATATTTTTCGTTTTTCCATCTGTTGAGTATACAAATCAGATGATTTCCCAACGCGTGAGCAGGCCACGTAATTGTCCATGAGAGAATCATGGATTTTCCAAATTAAGTTCGCATTTTAATAATGTGGTCTCTCATTCTTATTTTTAATCGTCTGGTTTCTTGTTCTTTCACAATTAACAACATGGGAATGACTCATCTGTTCCAAATACACTAATTTGTTGAAGCGATTTTTGCATTTTGGTCCAAAACATGTCGCCTATACATCTAATCAATATACCAATAGTCCTATAATGTTCTCCTGAATATGTGGATAAAAATGCCGCCTCATATGGAGCATTATCTCTTACCGTTTCAAGGCCTATAAAGAACACGCACACATACATTGATTTATATATATATATATATATATATATATATATATATATATATATATATATATATATTACATAAAGTAAAATTATAATAGAAAAAAATGGTCAGAACAGATAAAAATCAGCGTGTAAATACTTACATGCAGAATAATTAAGTCCGCTGGTTAAAGGGTTTAATAGGATCCTGAAAAATCCTACTTCTTCTTGTCACATTCACCGTTTCTATAATAATAAAAAAGCACGTCAAGAAATCAATTTCTCCCAGATTAGGAAAAACAATAGATCATGAATACGTCTATCTGTAATCTACTGCTTCTGATAATTTTTCTTTAAGCGTGTTAAAGAAGCCCCAACACTGTATGTATTAAATGTAGACAAAATATTACTTTTTTATTTCTAACCTCTGTAGTTCCTAAACAGTATGTCCTACCGACAAATCTTATATAAACATCAAATAAAAATAAAGGTTTAACACAAATACTCTATTAAATTTCTGTTCAGGAAACTGTCATCAGCGCACTTTGCGGCCATCTCCTCGGTAACTCCGCTCCAAACCCAATTTTTGATTTTTTGGAAAATTGACTATTGTTTGTGACTTAAATAATCCACACAATATGGAAAAGTAAACCATACGCACTTATGTTTGTTTGCTTTTAATGGTTTAATCCGTTTTATATCGCGGGTTATTAGACAGAATTATTTAGTCCATTGTGAAATACAACGCATTTCAGCACTTTTTTTTTTTCTTTTTTTTTAACTTTTATACATCAAGTCACATTTTGTGGTGTTCAAGCAAAGGTATATAATATAAAATACTAATAAATAAAGTGTAGTGGTTAGCATAGCAACCTACTAAACCCAAGATCGCGGGTTTGCAGCACGTCAGATGGCCTTAGGATTTTTAAAGGTAAAAATCCTTAGCTATGCCATCCTTCGGAAGGGACGTAATATAGGGGTCCCGAACCTTCGCGATGTCAGACACTCGTTAAAGATCCATATCCTAATTATAATACCTGGATAGGCAAAATTTAGGACTCCCACCTTTGCATCGTCCGATTAGCCATAGCAGATTTAAGTGACTTTAAATGAAATAAACGAACTAATAAATAATTTTTTTTTATTTTTGAATTGAAAAGATTTGACCCGGTTGGGATTCGAACCCATATATATATGTGACGTATGTCAATAGATCCATTTAACAGTAATGTTCAAATGAACATTCATCCCCGTTTTGTACATCGCAATTGCGAGTGCCCGGGGGTATGGATCAGTGAAGAGAGATTTCCCTGGCACCCCGCTAGAGAAGTGGAGACTTGGGTTCGAATCCCAACCGGGTCAAATCTTTTCCCTTCAAAAATACAAAATATATTTTAAAAATATTTATAAACTAAGAATTATTTCATAATAAATAAAATATTAGGGATGAAATTTAAAATTTTCTTCTAATTCTTAAAACTTGAATTTGATTAATTCAATTTATTGCAAAGGAATTGCATTACTTATATTGTGATAGGATAAAGCTCTTGTAAAAAAAAAAATGTGAAGGTGAAAGGGAAATTCCTTCGCGCAAAATTAAGAAATTGAAAATTTTAAATTTAGTGAAAGGCCCGCAACAAAGATTTTAAGGCTTATAATTCAGGAGAAAGACTTCTAGAATTCATAATATTAATAGTTTTTAATCGGCTTCTAGTATCTTCGATCTATTGATAACTAACTTCAAAAAAATTTCAACAAAAAAAAAATGAAATCAATCCCTCCCAAAATTCGTGACTTCTTTACAATGGATTTGGACTATCTAGCTTACACATCATTACATATAGGTTCATATTACGGATTCGAATAATTCTGATTAGAGCTATAATAAACTTTATTTCGTTTAGTTTTTTGTTCAGGTAAAACTAACATTGATTCAATATTAAAATTTGAAAATGATTTCTAAAAATTTACGTGATTATTAAATAACAAATTAAAAATGTCATTATGTAAAAAAAAATTTCATAGTTAGTCATTAATTACAATCCTAACAATATGATTGATACTTAAAATATTTTAAATGCTCATTGTTTATATTTTAATATTTTTATTATGTTAATTTTATTACTTCTATGCATATATTCAATTGTTAAATATGTAGTTCTACAAATTTTGTTTATTATTACGAGAATTCCGTCAAAGAAAGTTTCATTTGGATATGTAATATTAGTGCATTATTAAAAGTAATGCATTTTATTAAATTAAAAATTATTATTAATAAACGTTATCACTTTTTTAACTTAATTAAAACTTTATCTTTTTTTTATTATTTAAATTAAATGTATAAAACGAAAAAACTGCCTTTTGGAGTTTTGAGCACAAGCGCCCTATTTCAGGCTCCAGCGTACAGCAGCGCTACAGCGTTTCGAAACATTACAATTTTGATAGAAAAACAAACGTTACACAAGAAAATCATATACCCCTTGCTAAAATAAATATGCATGTAAAATAATAAATTAAATTAAATCATTTATAACATCTGCCGGTGGTTGATTCAAACCAAGAAGAAAAAGTTAAAAAAAAAAAAATTATTTTACTTAAATATTGACCTAAATTAAGGAAATGTTGCTCGTTGAATACTAAAAAGTTCTGTCGGTAAAAAAATACATTAAAATTGAGATAAGAAAGATTCAGAACTCGAAGACTGCCCCCCCCCCCCCCCCCCCCAGGCCTCAGCTAACTAACTAATGTAGAGCAGGGGCCGCTGGGGAGGGACCGCCATGGATCAGCCAATCAAATCACGTCATTCAACTCGTCCTTTGGCCGTAGCTACCTCTGAGAGTCCTTCCTATCGTCCTTTCTTTTGATCGAGATCTCCAACTCCTGTTAGAATCTCAAAATGAGACATTACCAACTGTATTAAATTTAAGTCCACAGAGCAATAGAAATTTTTTATTTAATTGTTTTATAGAATAAGCTATAAATCTTAATATGCATAAATTACGTGTCATGTAGTTTGTCCGCGATGGACTCCTAAACTACTTAACCGATATTAATCAAATTTGCACACCGAATGCAGTTTTATCCAACTTGAAAGATAGGATAGCTTATATCTTAATTTATAGTTGCAATATTATTATAGTTGCAATATTATTATAGTTGCAATATATTATAGTTGCAATATTATTATAGTTGCAATATTATTATAGTTGCAATATTATTATATTGCAAATTATTTGTTTATTATGTGTATATTATTTTCGTGAATAATTTAGATTTAGTTACCATGAAAATTTTAGGTTACCGCATTAAAAATATGTTTATAGTAGAAGGTTATTTAACAGTGATTTTTACTAACTGTTTTTTTCTTTTCTTAAAAAGTGCTGAGTTGATTTCAGAATATTTTTTTCCAGTGATATTATTCTGGATTTTTAATTATTAGCGCTTTATTGTTCAAAAGTCTTTAATTAAAATAAATACATGTAAGTATTATCATATCATATCACATAGTTATATTATAATATTTGCTATGCATCTAATCTCACTGTATGATATACAAGGTGTGATCAAAAAGTTCAAGGACTTTTTATATACTATGGGAATGCAATGTCTCACAGCGATGCGGTTGGCAGCAATGTATTGCCTGACTCAATAGGAATACAGCTGTGTTTGCAGATCAATCATAACATCACTGAAAGTAACATTAGCACAGTTTGTTTGAGGTTAGTTTTATAGAGTTTGGCTATTTTATGAAAATAAATGTGAAAGAAGAGCAACGTGTTTGTGTGAATGTTAGTGTAAAACTGAACAAAACGTTTTCTGAAACCTTTTTGATGTTTCAAGAGGCTTTTGGAAAAGAATGTCTAAGCCGATCATGCTGCCATCAGTGGTTCAAGAGGTTTAAAGAAAGCACGCTAAGTCAAATCAAATGTGAAGGTCATGCTTACGGTTTTCTTTGACTGTAAGGGTGTTGTCTACTATGAATTCCTTCCACAAGGTCAAACAATTAATCGTTTTGTTTATCTTGAAACCCTCAGAAAATTGCGTAATGCTGTGAGAAGAAAGAGACCTGAGCTGTGGCAAAGTGGTGATTGGGTCCTTTACCATGACAATGCTCCTGTTCACTCTGCATTAGTTATCCGTAACTTTTGTGTAAAAAAACGCAATGACTGTCATTCCTCAGCCCCCCTACTCACCTGACCTGGCACCAGCCGACTTTTATCTTTTCCCGAAACTCAAGAGACACCTGAAAGGACGAAGATTTCAAACAGTTGACGAAATTAAAGAAAAAACAACGGAGCTGCTAAACACCTTTACAAAAGAAGAGTTTTCTGGGGCCTTTGATCAGTGGAAACACCGGTGGGGAAAAGTGTTTAGCTACCCAAGGGGAGTACTTCGAAGGAGACAAATTTGAATAACCTGCATGTTGTATGAATAAATGTATAAAAATTCAGTCCTGGAACTTTTTGATCACACCTCGTATGTATTTTGTATGTATGTATTTTCACACCTCAAAAAAATCGTCAGATCCTGGCAGAACTGAAAAACAGTATCTTATTAACTTCTTAACTTACTGAAACCTATTTGGACATACGCTTCTCTGGTGTACGGAACAGCTAAAAAGACACATTAAGAAACTCCAAATTTTCGAGGCAAAAACATTCAGGACAATCGCAAAAGCACCATGGAACGTAAGCAACATAACTTTACATACTGACCTACGCAAAGTTACATGGACATCCTTATACACTTATAAACGACATTGCCACTACACATATTCCCAGCAAAACCCAGAGAAGGCTAAAAAGGAGCTGAATGAGAGACCTTCTAGACTAAAAAAAAATAAAACTAAAGACTGGAGGTGCCGCTGGGTTCTGCTCGTCCTCATGCCTTTCAAGCAATTTACATTCTTACAACAAATTCACTGGTTGTCAAATTTTAATTGACAGGTGTGAATAAATATATAAAGTCAAAAATTAAAATTAAAACAATAAAAAATCATAACACATTACATTCACAATACGAAAAGGCATATATCCTCCAAAATACTTATAAGAAAACAATATTATATTATAAACAGTATTATGCACCGCAGACTCAGTAAAATACTTGAGATTACCTTTCGATTGAAGGATAACATGGGGCAATCATGTTAAACAGGCGCAGCTTAATTTGAATAAGCGGCTGTATCCTATTTCCTCTACTGCATAAGCGATCCTCACTGAGACCAGGATAGCGACTCAATACATACACTTACTTACTGGAACCGATTTGTACCCAGACATCGCCAATTTATAGAACAGCCTATAAACAATGAAATAAGAAACTATAATCGTTTTTATGATAGATACGACAACTAATTGCACGATCTCCATATACTAGTACAGTCAATGAGTGCTGAAATGAGGGGTGTAGAATGCATGAAATATGCGATCATTTTTGACCTCAAGCTTCGTTAGGAGTAGTTAGAAGGTAAACATACTAAAAGTCCCCGCTAACTGTGGGGAGAGGGGAGAAGAACTTCATTTTTTTTTTTTTTTTAATTATATCTCGAAAACAGTTGACTCTGGAAAAATATGTTTTAAATGAACATTAAAGTTAATAAAATTTCCAATAAAATTGATTCTGTATAAATTGTTGTAATTCTAACGGTTTTAGAGATATTCGTTACTGAAAATCGGTAATTTTATAAATAAAAAACATGTTTCTCACTTTTCAACCGACTTCAAAAAAGAGGAGGTTCTCAACTCGTCGTCTTTTTTTTTTTTTTTTTTTTTTTTTTTTTTTTTTTTTTTTTTTTTTTTTTTTTTTTTTTTTTTTTTTTTTTTTTTTTTTGTATGTTACGCGATTACTCCGTCAATTCTGAATCAATTTTGATGATTTTTTTTAGATCGGTAGGGCATAGTTCAGAGGTGGTCCCATAAAAAATATTTTGAAATCATTGCAGCACTTTTTAAGAAAAAAAAAAAAAAAAGTATTAAGTAAAATCACATATTGACTGTTTTTTTTTTTTTTTTTTTTTTTTTCATGTGTAATTTGTTTTCCTGTTTTCTAAAAAATAAAAATAATTTTTAGAAAAAAAACAAAACCGACTTCAAGATTAAACCTACATACACAAACTTAACTAAAAAATAAAAAATAATATTTTAATTGCTTCAAAACAAAAACCATTAAATGAAATCAATGAAATTATCGATACTTATATACCTATTCACAATTTATGACCAGTTATCTTTGGAGTCGGTGCCAGCCAAGGAGGGCAGTTTAGTCCTGGCTTTGCAATAAACTTTCGAATGGCAGGAGACACCGGTGTGGCGGTGATGAAACAGTGGGAGGACCTTTACGATTACAATTTCTTTTCAAATTCTGTTTGTTTTAGTTGGCACCGACTCCAAGGATAACTGGTCATAAATTGTGAATAGGTATATAAGTATCGATAATTTCATTGATTTTCATTTAATGGTTTTTGTTTTGAAGCAATTAAAATATTATTTTTTATTTAAGTTCCCCAAAAATTATTTTTACTGTTTAACATTTGCTTGAAATACCATAAACGTATATATGAAATTAAATTTAATTTAATGCTCTACAATTTTGATTCTAACTTTTTTTCTGAGAAACGATCGTGGATGGTACTAGAAGCAAAAGTTTGACAAAAAAGTGAGGTAACATTTGTTTTTTCCCAAAAATCACCGATTTTCAATAACGAATATCTCGAAAACTGTAAGAATCACAACAAATTTATATAAAATCAATTTATAGGAAATTTAATTAGCTTTGGCGTTTATTTGAAACATATTGTTCTATACTCAACCGTTTTCAAGATATAATCGAAAAACCAAAAAAAGTGAACTTCTTCCCTCCCACACTTTTAGTATGTTCACCTTCTAGCTATTTCTAACGAAGCTATGAAGATCGCATATTTCATGCACTCTACAATGTGTTTATTGACTCGACTAATAGCACGTAACAACATATTAAAGACAGAAATACATTTGTACATAGGGGAGACCACATGTGTTGACCATATTTAAACCAAATACAAAATATTTTACGGAAAACTTTAAACCATCCTAACAGACAAAAAAATATATTTGTGTCAGAATGCAGCCAAATATATGTACCTTCAATAGTATTTTGGTGTTATCTTCAGGAGACAAGTCCTGGAACGAAAAAAAAAAAAACATTATCCTACATAAACGTACAGAGTTCCCAACAAAACATCTATATCTCACTGAAGAACCAACCATTTTTAAGAATAGAATTTGAACACTGTATAATTTATATTAGTATAGTCCAGATTATGTTTTATGACTGAAAAATGAAAAAAAAAACTTTACACAATTGAGCTGAATCGAGTGGGATTTAAAACTAATTCCGTATACTTCTGACATTTCATAGAAGAAGATTTTTGCATTTTTTTTAAATTACAATAATAACAAAAAAAACAAAAGATTTACGGGTCACTTCAGAAACAAGTGGGGGTACTAGGAATGGGGGTACTTAAGGCGCTGAGAGCAACACTACCCGCAACACACTCCAGTCACGGCGTACAGCCTACTCAAATAAATTGAAGGGGCTATCTTTCTATTGCATACGGTCTTCTGAACAGGGGTTATAGCCTCTAATATGGTTAGAGGATAAATCAGTTTTTTTTATATCTGTATATATCTTACACATATGATATTGTCTTACGGATATTATTTAAAAAAATAAAATAAAAATCAAACGTTTATGAAAACAATTATAGATTGTTATTTTATTTAAAATAAACAATTATTTTTTGCTCTAAGCCAAAAATACGTTAAACAAAAAAATATACTGTGACTGCGAAGTTGTCAATCTTTGGTAACACAATGCATAATATAGATTCTAGTTTTTTTAACTTTTTTTTTCGCTGACTGTGATGATGATTCTACGAAAAGTAACACACCCGAAAAAGCACGTAACACGTAACGACCTGGATGAGAGATTCCCTGTTGGAAAAAATAACAAGGTTCCTCCATATGTCCCTCACCCTATATATTTTATTTCATCAAATTCACTGATTGTCATCACTATAATTGACAGAAGTGAAAAAAGATTAAAAGTTTCATTCAAAAAAATATTACTTAAGCAA
Organism: Euschistus heros; assembly: GCA_003667255.2. Taxonomy (NCBI): domain Eukaryota; kingdom Metazoa; phylum Arthropoda; class Insecta; order Hemiptera; family Pentatomidae; genus Euschistus; species Euschistus heros. The sequence goes on from RCWM02000296.1 coordinate 417,234, forward strand.
TTTACAACAGTAAAAATCTATTAACAGCCAAGGAATGTTGTAGTAAAGGATAAAATTGAATGAACTCATGAAGGTACAGGAAATAGTTGATACCTCTCCACAGAAAATTATAGTTTGAAGTTAATTAAGGAGATCCCTGTTCTAGGTCCTTCGAAGAGAACTTGGACAACCCAATAGTATTACTTAATATTTGTCTATATATCTTACCATAATTTGTAAAATAAAAACCTATCATTAAACATAAGAATCGTATTTCCTTAAAAAAAAAAAAAAAAAAAAAAAAAAAAAAAAAAAAAAAAAAAAAAAAAAAAAAAAAAAAAAAAAAAAAAAAAAAAAAAAAAAAAAAAAAAAAAAAAAAAAATTATTTACAGTCAATCACCAATCATCTGTATATCCGATTATCCGGGTTGATTTGAAGATTTTTTTTTTTTTTTTTTATTATTATTACTTACAATATCTTTTCTTTTTTCTTTCTTTATTAACGTTGTTGGCCGTGGGTCCTACTTAACTGTGAAATGGAACTGCGTCTCAGAATTAGAGGCGGCTGAGCCCACACATCTTATAACAGTCAAGTTCTGATTAAACGCACTTAGTGAATTTTTAGAAGCATAGCACATCCATCCAACACGAGTTTTGCTCCGTCTGGTCCCTATTTCCGTCGCGAGTGGTCTCTTTATTAATTTAAAGAGTTATGGCACCTGAAAAAAAACGTGTTGTATTAACTGTGACGAATCTGGGCTAAAATCGGTGGAATGAGTTCTGGGTCGGAACATCCACGATTTCATGTTAACTAACTTTGCTGTTACATAAATATAATTCTATAGATAGCCACTTTATTAATTCTTCATTAAAATACATTGTTAAAACATCACGTATGCCAGTATTTTTTATTTCAATTCCCTACTTCAATAGTGAATTATAGATTATCTGGATTTTTGGGTAACCGGGTCAATTTCAGCCCCAATTAATCCGTATAGTCGGAGTTTCACTGTATTTGTATACTCATTTGCTCTCAACACCTGTTTACAAACAAGTCACTTTTTTTCCTAATTGGTTGAGAGAACTTGGTAAACGGCTTGGTATGGTGGGAGCTTCTGACATCTTTACTTTTTCGAACTTAGAAATTATTAAACGGCACAGCGTCGACCTCGAAGACGCAATGAGAATCATCTCGTGAGTTTAGAATTCAATCGAGCGGCGCAGTCCGAGTTTAATCTATATTACAGAAATATCGCAACCTTTGGCACACCTCAAGCGTACCTACATTTCAACACCTATATAGAAAACCAGAGAATTCTCGCTTAACTAAAGATGGCCAGCAAAAGGAATACACGACTGTCGTACGGTGGCATGCATAATTTAACAGTGATCAATCGTGTGAGTTTTGTGACACAAATGTTAGCTATGATGTCACACACTTTTTGCTAGATTTTTTGGCATTTATGAGACAAAGGCAAAAGTATTTAGGCAAGTATCTCCTGCCCAAACCTACTCCTGAGTTGACCATGGAAAGTCTTTTATCCGTTAAGAGCATGAAGGATTTAAAAGCTATTTATTTATAACCAATATATTTAATTCAGATGGTGATTAGTTATCTCCAAGTATTTGGTTTAATTTTTGTGTGTCTAAAATTTTGTTTTTATTTTTTATTCAGCCGAAAATTTTCTTCTTTTTTTTTAAGTTTTACTTATTATGTGTAATATATTTATTTAATTACTTGTTGAGTTTTGTAGAAACTGCCACGGAAAGGGTAGGAGAGATTAATTTCAATGATGACCTTATCGATGACGAAGAAACACCACCGGAAAAGGAAGACATCGAAGAAATAATAATGTCATTAAAAAACCATAAAGCACCAGGCATAGACGGAATACATGCCGAATTCCTCAAATATGGAGGAGATTCTGTAGTGGAACAGGTTTATTCCCTTATTTGGGATATATGAACCACTGAAAAGATGCCAAAAGAGTGGAGCAAGGCAATCTTGTGTCCAATTTTTAAAAAGGGTGATAAGATGGACTGTAAAAGTTACAGAGGTATTGCGCTTCTCCCTGTGATGTATAAGCTACTATCCATTGCTATAAACAAACGTCTCGTAAAATGGGCTGAAAACTTCATTGGTGAATATCAATGTGGATTCAGAACAGGGAGATCAACCATCGACCACATATTTTCTTATAGGCAAATCTTGGAGAAGTCCTATAATTAATATCTACATCATCTATTTATAGACTTTAAACAGGCATATGACAGTGTAAATAGAAAAGAAGCTTTAGCCGATTTAAGGGCACTCGGTGTACCTTATAAATTAATTAGGCTAATAAGTATGACGTGGCAAAACACGATGTATCAAGTTAAAATAAAAAATTCACTGTCAGAGGAATTCAAAGTAGATAGGGGCTTAAGGCAGGGGGACCCTTTATCCTGTGTAATTTTTAATCTTTGTTTAGAGCGAGCTGTGCGGGCTATCAGGACGAACCCCGGTAGCACCATCCATAACAGATTAGCGCAACACTTGGCATACGCTGATGACGTACTTATCACAGCGAGGACTAAAGCGGCCCTTGGAGGAGTTTTTCAAGAGCTGGAAGTAGCTTGTAAAAAACGCGGTTTGCAAATAAACGAAGCGAAGACTAAATATATGTTAACGTCGCGAACCCAGTCTCAAGTTGAACAAATCCAGTTAAGGGAGTACAGTTTTCCAACGTGTGAGCAATTTAAATACTTAGGGTCGCTAGCAACAAATAATAATGCTGTTATCGCGGAAATCAAAGGACGAATAGTGGCAGGCAACAGAAGCCTCTTCGGAGTTCAAAAAGCTCTTAGGTTCAAAGATTTATCGCGTACGGCTAAAATAACAGCATATAAAACTATTATCAGACCCGTTGTTACATACGCAAGCGAGACATGGGTGCTAACAAAAAGAAGTGAAGCGCTACTCCGAGTTTGGGAGAGAAAAATATTCAGGAAGATATTTGGCCCAAAATATCTAAATGGTGAATGGAGAATAAGAAAAAATGATGAATTAATGGCATTGTTTGGTGAGCAAGATATAGTAGCCCAAATAAAAAAAGCGAGATTAAGGTGGCTAGGACACGTGGAAAGGATGCCTACAGACAGATTTCCTAGAAAACTGCTAAAAGAAAAGCCAAAAGGTTTAAGAACTCGAGGGCGGCCACGAATGAGATGGTTAGACGACGTGGAGGAAGACCTCCGTCAGGCAGGTATCAGAGGATGGCGCCGCAGGGCAGCGGATCGAGAAGGTTGGAGGAGGCTTGTTGAGGAGGTCTTGGTCCTGCCTAAGGACTGTCGCACCGATTAAATAAATAAATAAATAAATTTATTTAATTTTTTGTTATGTGTGATATATGGATTTTATGTTTGTTTCAATTTTTTTTTTCATTTAAACTGTTCATCCTGAAGTCAGACCTCCTGTAATTGTAATTATTTTTACAAAATACAGTAATTCATTCATTTTTTTTTTTTTTTTTTCAATTGTCATTTAGTGGTTAGTGACGGTACATTTGCTGATTTGCAAGTTTTTGGACAGCTGTTCTCCAGTTTTCTTTAGTTAAAGCTTTTAGGACATCTTTATTAAGGAATGGAGTCTTTCCACGACATTCGTAGACTGAAATCTCCATCCCGCATTATTGTAAACTACACGAATTTTAAATTGGTTCACTCGTACTGCCACTAGCCCAGACTTCGTTAATGCTTCTGGTCGTTTAAGGCTACCACTCAATGATAAATATATACATCCATAAAAAGAAATAATTGAACGTAAACAGTTAAAAATCTAGAGTATTGATTTAATATAAAATTGAAAACGTGAAATCCTAGGACTAACTTCCGGACAACCCATTAGTATAACATGATATTTGTCTATTAGTCCAGTAAAATAAGGATTTGCCGAAGAAAAAACTGCCGAACTTTTACTCTCAACGTATCTGTATGCTTTTTGTAGTGCTGAATCCGAATATGAAGTTTGCTACCACGGCAGACATCGGCTTCATACCCAAAATCGAAAAAAAAAAAAAAAAAAAAAAAAAAAAAACGCCCAAATTATCGGTTATTTTCTGTGTTTTACCTATAACACGAAAACGAAGCTTTATTTGAAGAAAGCTTTAGAATATCAATTATAGCTGGAAGTATTACCTACGAAATGAAAAAACTACCCTGACATCGGACCATTTACCGCGAAGATATGGTCTAGGGAAAAAGTGTGGATATTTGCCGACTGACGGTCAGTTCCACTTTTCTGCGAAAACATGTTTTTTGTACTTTTTTTTTTGCCTGCGAAACTATTTGTCCGATTCTGAATTACTTTTTTTTATTATGAAGCTGATTAAATTTACTATTCGACTATTAAATATTAAGTTTTTATTAATAATGTCCTTTCAAAGAACGCTAAAAAAAAAACCCCACTGTTGTAAAATCCACGTTTTTTTGCACATTTTTCACTATAACTCCGAAACTATTTCTTTCGTCAGTTGGGCGATTCCTATACATTTTTTCAAGACCATATCTTCGCGGTAAATGGCCGATGTTGGGGTAATTTTTTCATTTCGTAGGTAATAATTCCAGCTATAATTGATATTTAAAGACTTTCTTCAAATAAAGCTTTCGCGTTATAGGTAAAACACCGAAAATAACCGATATTTTGGGCGTTGTTTTTTCGATTTTGGGTATGAAGACGTCTGCCGTGATAGCAAACTTTATATTCGGATGCAGCACTACAAAAAACATAAAGATAAGTTGTAAATAAAATATCGGCAGTTTTTTTCTTGAAAACGGACTTTTAGAGCCTTATTTTACTGGACTATATATATCTTACTAGAATTTGTAAACATCGATTCTTATGATTCGATTGTAAACCTAAACCAAATATCAAATTAAGAGATTAAGGACACGTTCCTAGAATAACTCGGTACTGAGCACGTGGCAGTTTTAAAGTGCCTATAATTTTGAAAATAAACCCTTTGCTAAACCTACTCCAGCAATCCTAAGGCCTATCAGTCTGAAGCGAAACATAGCAGAAGTTAGTACTCTGTGCTTCGCCGCAGCCTAAGCCCACCTAAACGTTCTCTGCAGACCATATTTAAAACCATACGTGGCGGATTTAATCCGAACCATAACTTTATTAGGAAAATCTGACCTAGGCGATTTCTCGGTATGAAATACATGAAATACATCGAAAATCTGTGGTATTTTCTCAGGAAATGTTATTTCCCCAAAGTCAAAAAACTAGCTAGAAATGGTTATATAGCTGGAATGGGGTGCGGCCTACATCGTTCAACCTCTTCATCCCATCGATATCTCAAAATTTAATAATTAATAGGGCGTATAAAAAAAAAATGACCGTTATATCAAATTCCAGAGTTTAAAAGTCTGTAAATATCTCAATGCTATTTATTATTTACCAATACTTAATAATCCCTTTAGAGCATCCCCTAAGTTTGTTTACTAACACTGGAATTCTTCAAAAGAAGCCTCAGTTCAGTTATTTATTTAGAAGAAGAAACATGAAAGTGTCCTACGAAATTGTCTCGTAATTTTAAGACATTACTGGAAAGAAAAAAAGACCTGTAGACTGATCCCCTCTCGAACTTACTCCTCAACAATCAGCAGAAAAGTTTACAGAACTTCATGGGTTTGAACTCCTGCTACATCCCCATATAGTCCAGACCTCGCACCTTCGAATTATTACTTGTTTTGATCCATGGCCCATTTTCTTCAAGGGAAAAAATTTGATAATTTTGCGGAAGTTGAAAATGCTGTCCAAGTGTTCTTTGACAGCCATCCCAAGGAATGGTATCAGCGTGGCATCGAGCAATTGGCTAGCAGATAGGTAATGACGGTAGATAAGAATGGACTATACTTTGAGTATTAATTGTATTTTATATCAAAGAAATTATAATACAAATATATGCTTAAGAAACGGTCTTTTTTTTTTTTTTTTTTTTTTTTTATACACCCTATTATTTCCGAGAGGACATTTCTTAAACAAACTGAAATTAATTAAATAGATAAAAGAGTATTGTATTTAATTTTAGTATTTTTAATAATGAAGTATTTTTTTAGAGAGAGAATTTTAATAATTTTGCTTCTTTTTATGAGACAGAAGTTAGTAATGACTAAAAGTTATTTCGCGAAACAGGGTAATTCCCTATAAATCTTTAATACAGAAATACTACTCATTTTCTATTTAAAACATTTTCTCTTCCATGAGATCTAATAATAAAGTTCATGATTGATGAATTAATTGCCACTTAACTGGAATTATTTTATTAAAATACTATTTTCGAATCTTAAGCATTCATCTTCAGTTCTAAAACAGTCTAATTTTTTTTTTTTCAAAACATCAGCACTTCATTACATGAATTTTATATACTAAAGTATATTTCACTCGGTAGTGAAAATAATCCATCAAGTAGAAAACAGCCTAAATTAAATATTTATAAACCATTAATATAATAAAAATCGTTCAAAACCAATCCAGATTTTGTTCAAATGAACAGATAAACCTTTCCAATAGGAACAAAAAAAATTCAACTAGTCATACAAAAAAAACCAAAAATTCCTTCTTCCCCTTCCAGGATGGATATATTTCGGATATCTGTTAGATCTCCCCAGGTGAGTACCAATAATTTCTTGCCTTACATTTTTGAAAACTTTAGTAGATATAATCAATATAACAAAGTGGTCATGTTTTAAAAAAAATTAGTATGTTTTAGAACTGAAAATGAATGTTTAGAATTCGAAACTAGTTTTATAATAAAATAATTCCAACAAAAGTGGAAATCAATTAATCAATTTTAATTCACCAATGCTAAAAAAAAAAATCATACAAGTCAGTTTTGGATCGAAATAAATACAAAATATACCTAACAAATTTCTGGTAAAATATAACCAATGAATATTGTTGCTTACTGAGCAACAACCCAAAGTTTCAAAGTCCATCCTTTTCGAACTTTGCCCTGCTTCTTGGAAGCTCAGGACTAGGGAATCTAATTAGAGCAGAAAACAAAAGGAGAGTCAATTAAAAAAGCAGATGAAGGCTTGTCCTTCCCTTGTCCTCAGGATCCAATTTGGTTAATCCACGGATGAGCCGCCTACGGGTTAATCGTGTAACCTTTTTCCACTGCACCGCTACACCAACATTTAATCTCCTTGTGACCGCCGGCTTAGAGCGCCACGCGCAGTTGCAAATTGCATTTGAATCCGCTATTTCAGGATTAGATTGGAAAAAAATGGTTAGAATTCATGAATTATTTGCCACTGCTATTAGAATTTTTTTTTATTCGAATGTTTAAAAATTTCTTTCCTTTAATTTACTAATTGAAAGTTACAGCGATAACTGCGAAGTTTAAATGATGAACCATCTGGAATTCGATCGAAGTTGCACAATCCGAGTTTAATCAAGATTATAAAAACGTCCCTACCTTTGGAACACCCCAAGCGTACCTCAATTCAATATTATACAAATAAAATGAGAGTACTCACTCAACTAAGATGTCTGGACAAAGAAAACCACAGTTATCGTGTAGAAGCAAAAAAAACAAAAACAAAAAAATAACAGTAACCAATTGTGTGATTTTTTGATAGAGATAATAGCGATGACGTTGAACACTTTTTAACTTCTGTTTAACTTTTCGAAAAATGCAGCAATAGTATTTGATCTATTGACTATATTCTACCCAATAATACTCCCGAGTTGACCTTGGAGAATATGTTATTTGTTAAAAGTGTAGGGTAGTCATCTTTAATGCATATAAGGATTAGGTATCAAAAACTATATCTTTTTTAATTTTTGTTAATTTGAAAAAAAGAAAGAATAAAAATAAATATGAATGTTAATAATACGGGTGCGATTATAGGGACCAAGAGCAACCTACGCTGACAATCTTGCCCTTTTAGCGGAAACGGAAGAAGAAGCGATCGAACGAATAAACATCCTGACAGAAATTTCGGAAAAAAAAAAAAAACAGGTCTACAAATATCTTAAGAAAAAAAACAGAACTAATGACTACCGACCTAGACTTAAAAAAAAAATCAGTGGAAACCAAATACGGAAAAATAAAAGTAACAAACAAATTTAAGTACCTAGGTGAGACCATATGTAGCAACGGTTCGGAAAAAGAAAGTATAAAGGAAAGAATAACTAAACTACAGAAAATATCTTTTGCAGCCTCTAACGTTTACAACAAAAAAAACCCTGTCCACAAAAGCAAAAATAAGACACTACAACACAGTTAAACCTGTGATTTTATACGGGACAGAAACCACATGCATTCCTAGTCTGGAAGAACTACTAAGGAATGAACGGAGAATTCTGAGAAGAATCTATGGCCCCAAAAAGACTCAAGAAGGATACAGGCTTAGACCCAACCAGGAAATCTATAAAGATACTAAGGACATAGAAACGGAAATCCGGGTCAGAAGACTGAAATTCTATGGACATATGATATGATGATAAGAATGGTCCCGGAAAGACTAAATAAACAAATATTTCAGAAAATCCGTGGATATAAAAGCTCAGGAAGATATATAAAACAGATGAAAGAAGAAACGGAAAGATTAGGTATAACGGACCAGGACTGTCAGGACAGAGAAAGATATTGAAACAGACTTAAGAAATTGAAGGTTATTGTGGGCAGGAGATGTTCAAAAAAGGGAGTGGCGTGGACAGAAGAAAGAAAAAAAAGACACGCAGAAATAATGAAAGAAAAATGGAAGGAAAGAAAAAACAAGAGAGGAGCCAAAAATGGATATTCGCGTGGTCTCCAAGGCCGTTTCGTGAAAATAAAAAAATGAATGTATTATTTATTTTGTGTGACATAAAAAAGCAACGGATTTTTTTTTTTTTTTTTTTTTTTTGTTTAAGACTGCCATTGAAGTCCTATACTGCCCTGTATGAGGAAGTCAAGATTCATTTCGTGGGTCTACCACGAATTAAATGTTAACCCGCCCAGGAGGGATTCAAACCCACGACCTTCTGGTTACGAGCGCGCTGAGACCCTCGCCCTAACTCACTCGGCCATTGAGTCCCCATCAATGGATTTCGGTGTTTATATTAGATTTTTTTTCCAAATATCTATCATTTCATAGCAAACTCCACAACCATTCAAATCCATTAGTATCACAACTTGTTTCTCATTCCATTCCCGATAACCCTCCGAGGCGCCTAAAAAGAAGTAGGCCTCGGGACCTTCTAATATATTACTTCATTATATAGAACCTCTATAAGTGCTACCAATGGGTAGTTGCTTTAAAAACAAGTGACGTGTCATTTTATCTATTTCATCATATTCACTTGATGTATTATATTTGTATATACAGGTGTAAATTTCAATAAATGACTAAAAAAAAAAAAAATTTTACTTCCGAGTCTTTTTTTGAATTTATGGCAATTTTCATTTAAATGTATTGCGATGTTGGAATTCTGTGTCTTATTCTTGTCCTTATCTATATTAAACACAACATTTAATATTCTAACGAGAGCACAAGTAGCTCCTAAACTTCTAACATTGTGGAATATTTTAGATTTTGCTCTGAGATTAGCTTTAGCTATATACCTTTATATTATAATATTCTTAGTTGGAATATTTTCAGATAAAACTAAAACTTATTAAATAACATCTAGGACGCCTCCTATTAATTAATTAATCTAAAATGTAATTTAAACCTAAATCCATTCTTCCTTAGCCATTCATTTAATTTAATAAATCTTCGGGAAAGATGTCTGCCAGGGAGATAGGGATGTGATGGATTAATTATACCCCCTTCCGTTACAGTTCTCATCCTATTATTATTTGAAGTTAGTTTTTCACTTATATTACTATTTTTTAATTTTTTTAATTTATATATATATATATTTTTCATTCTGGTAACGTCAAAGTATTTTTTCTGTAAAAAATATCCAAATTTCAGGTGAAAAAAATATTTTTTAAGAGTTAATTGAAGGGTTTGCTGCAAAAAGGATTTTGTTGGAACTTATGTAAAATCTTGAGAAAGGATTGATTCTCATGTTTGTTTGTAGCAAGTTTTGCTTCATTTTCAAACAATTTTTTTAACGAAAAGTTTATCAATAGAGCTATCTCATTTTTAAAGCTAATCTTCCATTGTTAACCTTAAAAAAGAACGTATAATTTTAAAAACATATATTTTTTTAAGGAAAAAAAAAAAAACTGCCCCCTTGAGCCTTTCAAGATTGTCAATTATGTTATGTACATTTTTCGGAATTTCCTGGAACTGTAAAGTTGATAAAGTTACAATTTATTACAGGTTGGTTCAGTAGTTTTCGCGGTTTGTGATCAAAAACGAAAAATGGCTTGTCCTTTTATATAATAGTATAGATATATATAATATATAATGTATATCCAATAAGAGATCCCAGTTGTAGACTATAACCTGAGGAATGGTCAGTTGAGAAGACCCCGCCCAAGAATAAGAATCCTCTTCAGTAATTCTGTTTCAAGACTCCTCACAATATAACGACCTCCACAGGCCTTCCTAACTGTATCCTGTTTATTTCTTATTTCCTTTCCTTTCTTAAACCCTCATATTCTTAGAGGCAAAAATTCTCATTCTTAATACTTATCAGTCATATATAATATTTCAAGAAATTCAGCAGAGCTCAGGTAAAATGTATTATATAATAGGAAAATACAATAATATGTAGGGCGTTGTAGGAGATCAGTAAAAAAAATCCAGAGTTTGATAAAAACAAACATATTTATTAGCCAACGTTTCGGGCAACTAGTCTGGTCATCATCCGGGCTAAAAACAAAAAATAAGTCAAATAAAGTAAATAAAAAATTAAAAAAGATAACAGAAAAAATGAAAAATAATAAGTTTAATAAAATAAACATTTTTATTATTATTATTATTTATTTATTATTTGTTTGATTGATTGCCTCTACCCTTCAGGGTCATTAGCAGTCCATCTTCGATTATTTATCTCCTATATTCGTCCATAAAACCTGATTGCTTTTAGGAAATCCAACAGAGACTTCACTGATTTGTTATCATCTTGTAAGATTTCCTGAAGTGTGTTTGAAATTTTAAATCTCTCCCTTATAGATGAAAGCTGTGGACAGTCTACTAAAATGTGTTGTACTGTCCTGGGTTCCTGACAGTTGACGCAGGTAGGGGGCTCCAAACCACGGAGAAGGTAGCCATGTGAGAATTCACAGTGGCCGATTCTCAGGCGGCACAAAATTATTTCTTCCTTTCTAGACGTCCTACAACTTGTTTGCCACTTAGCGGAGCAGTTCGTCTTTACTTGTAACAATTTAGACCTATATGTTTTCCAGTTTTCTTCCCACTTGGCTTGGATCGAGCATCTTTCATGCCTCACCCAGGCTTCTTTAGGCGTAAGGTTGATGTTTTTAACAATATCACCATCACTAATTCTTGCTAACTGGGCTGCAGAATCAGCTCTTTCATTTCCAGAAATGCCACAGTGGGAAGGAACCCAAATAAAAATAATCGTATTGTTTTTCTCTTGAATTTTCCAAATAAGCTCGATAATTTCTAAAATTGTTACATGTTGAGACTGATCATTTTTTATTGCTAATAATACACTCATTGAATCCGTGACAATTACTGATTTTTCATGTTCGGCTTCCAGGCAGTGTAGGAGTGCTTCCTTAATAGCAGTTGCTTCTCCAGTGAAAACGGAGCAAACTTGAGGTAACTTAAAGAGACTTACTTCGTTTTCTGTCACCACTGCACAACCTACTACTGAATTTTCATATTTTGAAGCGTCAGTATATAAGATTTTATGGTCCTGAAATTTTTCTAAAAGAAGTAAAAAACTTTTGTTTGATTCAATAGGGATTGAATTACTTTTTCTGATTTTCTTCAGTGAAATATCAATGCATGGTTTATAATGGCACCAACGTGGTTTTATAATTCTTGGGTAGTGCTGAATATTATGGAGGCTAGTACCCAAATGGAATTCAGAGAGCAAGTTGAGTGCTCTTTGTTGGTAATTGCATTCTGTTGCCATGTATTCAGAAGAAACTACATTTAAAGGGTGTTTTTTTAATGCAGATAATTTAGCTGCATATTTTGCAATAAGATATTTTCTCCTTAATATCAAGGAAGGCTCTGCACTTTCTGCATAGAATGCATAGAATTCTGCATAGAACAGGTGATGTTCTATAGGCACCCGTGCATATCCTCAGAGCTGTATTGTGGACTACGTCAAGCATTCGTAGAATCGATGGTTGGGCGAAGTTATAAATAACTGAACCATAGTCCATTTTACTACGTAAAGTGGCTTGATATATCTTCAATAGACACTTTCTATCAGCTCCCCAACTTGCATGCGAAAGGCATTTCAGCAGTCCCAGGCCTTTTGAGCAACTATCCTTGATATGCTTAATATGGTTGATCCAGCTGAGTCGTTTATCTAAATACATACCCAAATACTTCCGGCTATCAATAAAAGCAACCTTAGTAGTACCCCTAAGACAGCTCAGGATTACGCGAGCAGCTTCTTAAACGGCATATATGCATCGCATTTGTTTTGGATGTTGATATAACAAAACCGCTTTTTTTTGCCCATTCTTCAGCAGTGTTTAAAGCTTCTTGCAACTTCTATTCGATGAAATCAATAGATTTGCTTCGACTAAACAGAAGGATGTCATCAGCATAGAGGACAATTTTTGTCGGTTTCGGAATGTTTATTGCCAAGTCGTTTTATAGCGATCAAAAAACAGAGTTACACTAAGTGGCGAACCTTGCGGGGTACCATTGTTCAGCAAGTAAGTTGATCAAGCAGCGAATTGGGACGAGTATCATAAATCGGTAATAGCAAGCATAAATGGGCTGAAAGACAGAGAAAATAGCATTGACGCTCAAGTTGATGAATTTGTTCGTATAATTTTGCAAGCAGCTCACCAGAACATTCCTGAAAAAACCAAAACACAGTTGGCAAAAAGAGTTCCATGGTGAAACCATAGGTGTGAGCAAGCCGCAAGGGAAAAAAAAACGCGCGCTCAATAAATTAAGGAAATGCAGGACTCTGGAGAATGCAATAGAATTTAAAAGGTTGAGAGCTATTGCCAGTCGAATTATAAAAGACAGCAAAAGGTCATCATGGAGGAATTACGTATCATCTATAAATAATGCTATTTCGTCTAAAGAAATGTGGAACAAAATAAGGTCCATACGAGGAATTAGGCACAAGAACGATATAGCAGGAGTAATATCAGAAGGAAAAGTAGTGACTAATCCAATCAATATCGCAGATCTACTAGGTAATTATTTTTATAAAGTCTCATTCGTTCCCAACAATGATGCAGGGACATATGATGAAGATAATTGTAGCAATAAACATTTTTAAAATGATCTTAAAAAAAAAATATAAATTAATAAACTATTATTGATAAATTATATGATGATAAAAGTTATCAATATTAGATCATAATTAATTTATTTATTTTATTTTATTTTTTTAGATCATTTCAAAATTGTTTATTAACCTGATTATTTGTAATTTTTTTTTTATCTATTTTTTTTTAAATCTTTACTTGACATATTGTTTGTAGTACAATTAAACAGAATAATTGTACACATAGTACAATTATTTCTTAATTATAATGCGTTTGTACTTTGAAAAGGCTTGTCATTTCCTTGTAATAGCTTTGAAAAAAAAAAATTATTTTTTTCGTTTTTCAGATTTTATATTTAATCTAAGAGCAGTAGACGGTAAGCGATATACCAAAGTAGTGAAAACTTTTTGGGACTATCCAATGTCACTGATGAAAATACACCGGTGTATCTCACAGATACACCGTGATCCTTTGGGTAACAATGCGACCGCGAGCATTGAAAGTTTAAGTCACATAGAATTAAAGGATTATTCAAAGTAATCATTTACATAAATAGTAAGAAAAAAACATTCTTTTGGCGTTAATTAAAAGAATTGAAATTAAGGTTTGTGTGTATGCACAATGACTTTTGTTAGTATTTTGTTATTAATTGAAAACTTAAAGTATTTTTCTGGTAAATGTCGCCAAAAGCGAAAAGAGAGTATTTCATGTGATAATGAAAGTTTACGTCAACCTTGGCGATGGCATACGGTGTCGAAGAATGGAACTCGGACAAAGGAGACGTTGCTTGTAGGTCCGGGAGCTCGTTAGCGGCTGAGGAGGGAGCACCGGAAGTGTGTAACAGATCACAGCGGAAGAAAGGAAATGAAAAGAGGCGGATGGGAAGGGAGAGGGGGAAGGGTGGGGGAGGAAATAGAGTTGAGAGATTTGGAACCGGAAGTCAAAGCCAGCGCAGCGCCACCTCCCGGCAAAGAGGTCCCCTCCCTTCACAATGAGTTACTGGCTCCAGTTCTTTAATATCGATGTCCGATTGGATTCGGGCTTTGACGTATGTTTGGCGTTTGGAATTGATTTTATTTCTTGCCTGAATATTTAAAATTAATAATAAAGGGGAAAAAAAACTAGTTTCTTCATGGCCAGATATTTCTGTCTACAATCTACTGATTTTCCGTATTAAAATTTTAGAAATAAAAGGATCAAATTGCATGAATTGATAATTGCATTAAACTAACCAGCAACGATTATTTAAAGTAAACGAATTTGAGAAAAAAAAAGGAGTTTAAAAGGTGACTTTTTTTATTAAAACCAATACAGCTCTTAGACGGCAGGTCCTAGCTACAAATATTATATACAAAATATTTTCCATTTAATTTCTGATCAGAAATCTACCGGTAGATTTTTGATCCGAGCAACACTAACAGAGCTAGATCGTGCCAAAATATTACATTTTTGGGGGTGAAAAAAAAACGTTTCATTTCTCCGAAATTGTATAGACCCCAACCAAAATACATACCCATGTCAATCTATACTATTTTATATAAAGAGAAGCCATTTTTCGTTTGTGATCACTAACCACGTATAAAAAACTATTGAACCAATCTACCATATATCAAATTTTAACCACACCATCTTTATAGTTCAATGAAGATTAAGCATTATTGTAAAGTCAGCTGATTTCAATTCATTTTTTATTTTAAAAATCCGATAATAGGTAGATTACAAATAAGTTTTTACCGATAGGTGGCGAGCGCCATTCTACACGAGAGGTTACAAAGTTACGGTTGTTTAGAGCTTAAAATTGGTAATAAAATTTACTTATATTCAATTAAATTATTAAAAAAAGATTTAAATATGTGGTACGACATGTGGTACGACATGTGGATCTCTGTGAAGTTTGAAAATAAACTGGTTAGCACCATTCTTCAATAGAGTTTAGACTGCTAAAGTAAAACTACTGAACACATATGGGCCAAATTTTAACTACATCTTTTTTAAGAAGGTTTAAAGTTGAATACAAATGTAAACGTACAATCCTGAATGGCAGAAACGAGGTTTGTCACACGTCGTATGTTTATGGAAATTAAAATCGAACCAGATGAAATCAATAACATTATTTCTGCTGAATCAAAATTATTAACAGATCAAAATTTCGACCGTTTGCTTTTTCATATTGTAAAAATATGATCCATGGGCCTTTAGCTGCAAGCACTGATAGTGTAGTCCATTATCCGCAAGCGTCTCTTAATAGTCTCTGTCCATCTGAATCACTAACTCATAGTTTAAAAAAATTTATTGGATTTCCAACTATGCTTTAACGTAATCTTCAAACACCTAATCAGTACAATTTTAACCTTTAGCACCTAATATATTTTTTATTATCATTAAATGTGGAGTGCAGCTAATACATACTTATATACAAGAATATCCCCCCTGCTTAAGATTATTTTATTGCTGTTTATCGATACTTTAACGAATACGCTAAGTGGTTTGTTATTTTGGAGCAGATATTCCACCGCCTCCTCGATCTCCCCCTCCCCCAACTAATTCCTTCGAGACAATTTGATTTGTCCTCGTAAGCGGCTTTCTCCTTTAAGACCAAACCATTTGAGGCTACGCAAAGGAGATGATGATGATCATCATCACGGAGGGATTTCCTCGGGATCCTCTCCGTTCCATTTATTACTATAAGCCTGGGATCATATTATCCTTGTTTGTTTTTCCTTTATATTATATCCTATGTTTAAAAAAAAAAAAAAAAAAAAAAATGCAGAAAAAAATAATTGACCTCTTTTTAAACCTGCTTTTATTTGTTTGTTTATTTCATTTAACGTCACTTCATGCTGCTATGGCTAATCGGACGATGCTACGGTGGGAGTCCTGAATTTTGCCTATCCAGGTATAATTAGGATAGGGATCTTTAACGAGTACCTGACACCGCACAGGCTCGGGACCCCCATTTTACGTCCCTTCCGAAGGACGGCATAGCTAAGGATTTTTTACACCCTTTAAAAAATCCTAAGATCATCTGCCGGGCTGCGAACCCGCGATCTTGGGTTTAGTAGGTTGCTATGCTAACCACTACACCACAGGTGACCCCTAAACCTGCTTTTTATTGCAAATGAAAGTTTCAATTGTTTTAATAGATATTTAAATCAAAAGTTTCAGAAAAATCTAATTTTTCCACATTCTATGTCTCAACTAGCTTACATACTATAATATAAAATTCTTAGTCTCATCTTAATATTATTTCTGAATTAAATTACCCAAATCTATCACAGTCCTATAATGAGAATGAAAACTTAAAAAAGGATGATATTGAAAAATGGCAATCCATAAAGATCATAGTTTTTTTTTTTCTAACTTAAAGAGTTCTAGTTACCAAAAGGAATAATCCTAAGTTGCTCTAATTGCCAAATCAGCCCAAAATTAGTTGCAACCGTTGGCAGAAAGTAGTTTTCGGCAAGTGGCTCGTTGAGTTTATTCGTCTTAGTCTAAGTGCCAATCTGCTATTGGCGTTCCAACAAATCTCTTTAGTAGTCATTGTTGGTTACTAATATAACAAAAACATTTAACTTAATTTCTAATAAGGGAACTAACGGCGAAGTTTCGATCCGAGCAACTCGGCTAGATCTTGGGCATGTCAAAAAAAGCCCCTTCACTTAAAAATATATGTTTCAAACGTGACTTTTTTCGTTCAAACGAATGTAGATCCTGAACAGTAGTTTCTAGTGACAAATGTTTCACAACAAAAAATATTCTACATTAAATTTTTGACTAGAATGGTTTCACATTTTGGAACCAAGCAACACTTAAAAATAGCCTTTATTTCGTATTAGGAGAAACAGACAAAAAGAGCTCTCTCATTAGAACCTGGCATCTATTAAACATATTATAAGAAGAATTCAGTAGAAAAAGATTTAAGCTCCTAACTGCTCTTACTATCCTGTTATCAAACAATTAAACTACACGAAATGCCTCCCTGTTCCTCAAAAACGTATCGCTTTTGAATAGGGTTGGGCGATAGTCTTTAGTTACTATCGATATATCGATAGGTCAGGCCTATCTACGGTCACTATCGATAGTGTCGACATCGATAGATCTTTTTTACCCTCAAGTTTTGTAGCTCTCGGAATTATGCTGATCTGTCTCTGTCAAGTGTCGAATTTTAAATAGTAAGTAGATAATTGATATTAATTAAATCAGTTGAAATTCTTTATTGAATAGCTTTGGGAAAAAAAAAGAAGCAACTATCGAAAAACTATCGATAGCAATCGATAGTTCTCAACGGATAGTATCGGCCTATCGATAGTGCTAACTATCGACTATCACCCAACCCTACTTCTGATCAACTAGGTCACCGATAATACATATTCTATGTTAAAAGTGGTATAAAGTTACAAACCATGTGAATATGATACGTCCTTAAATTCCAATATATTGTTTGTTATATTTAGCTATTTATTTGGTTTTTAACCTTCATGGCCGATGGCCGAGTAAGTTTGATTGTGGGTCTCAGCGCGCTCGGTACTGAAAGTCCTGGGTTCGAATCCCACCTGGGCGGGTTAACATTTATTTCGTGCAGACCCACGAAATGAATCTTGACCTTCTCACCTTGGCTAGAATAGATTAGATAACCTATAACAAAACCCGGCCTTCCTGCCCTAGTTAGAGTACATGAGGGTGTTAAGCCCAAATAAACAAACAGCCTTCTTCATCACATGTTTCTTTTTTAGTCATAGCCCTGAAGAAGCCTTGCGATGCAGGTCGAAACATCGGCATTCCATTAAATGATTTTTAACTTGGATGTATGTATTTTTTTTCTTTTTACACCTGACTGCACTCCAAACTATTTCCTTGATATAATGTATGAAGTTATATTATTGTAATAGATAATATAATTTAATAATATTGCAGGTAACGTGTTCGTGATCGCGGCGATCCTCCTGGAGCGAAGCCTGCAGAGCGTGGCCAACTACCTCATCGTCAGCCTCGCGGTGGCAGATCTCATGGTCGCCTGCCTCGTCATGCCGCTTGGTGCAGTCTACGAGGTAATAATAATAACAATATTGTTTTATATTTAGTTTTTGACTTATTTATTTTAAATTTCATAATATGATAAATAACTAGACATAAGTATGATTAAATATTTGTTTATTTAACCTATTGTCAGATACGAACTGCATATGTTTAACTTCAACATACACTAGAATTTTTTTGACTTAAAATGATGATAAAAAAAATGAACATATACATTTTTTCTTCATGGTCTCATCACTCCAGCATCAGTTGCAACAAACTATTCCCTTCCCTTTATAGTCCAGTCAACAAAGACATTGTAGAGTTCATGAAATATGCGATTATTATTGACCTCAGGGCTTCGTTAGAAATAGAAGATAAACATACTAAAAGTCCCTGCCCCTGCGAGGTGAGCTTACGGTGGAAGGAGGGGAGATTTTTGGGTTCTTCGATTATATCTCGAAAACAGTAGACTCTAGGAAAATATGCTTCTAATAAAAATTAAAGCTAATTAAATTTTCTAAAAAATTGTTTCTATACATATTTGTCGAACTTTCTACGGTTTTCCAGTCAATAATGTTCAGGAAAAAAAGTAATCTTTACCTCATTTTTTGTCAAACATTTGTTTCAAGTGCTAGAGACGTCTATATGACATTAAAGTAAATTTAATGCTCTACAAATTTTATTCCGACATTGTTTCTGAAAAACGATCGTGGGAGGCTCTAGAAGCAAATGTTTGACAAAAAGTGAGGTAAAAAAAATTATTGATTTTTAATAACGAAAATCTCGAAAACGATTGGAAGTTCGACAAATGTGTATACAGTTAATTTTATAGGACATTTAATAAACTTTAATTTTTATCTGAAATATATATTTTTCTAGAGGCTATATTTTTCGAGATATAATCGAAAAACCCAAAAATAGGACTTTCTCCCCTCCCCTCCACCGTTTCTTACCCCCAGGGGCGGGGAATTTTAATATTCTAACATTTTTATACTTCTAACAAAGCCCTGAGGTAAAAAATAATCGGATATTTTATCCTAATCCTCTTCGATTTCTCCAAGGCCTTTGATTCCGTAGATCATAAAATTCTTCTCACTAAATTACAAAAACTCTCCCTTTCCAATAGTGCTCTTGGCTGGTTCCAGTCCTTCTTATCTCTCCGTTCCCAAACAGTTATTGTTCCTAACCAACCTCCTTCAAAATCTGTGACTCTAACGCGAGGTGTTCCTCAGGGATCTTCTCTTTCACCAACTCTCTTTTCAGTTTATATTAATGATTTGACAGGCGCTATTAATAATTCCCAATATCATTT
Organism: Euschistus heros; assembly: GCA_003667255.2. Classification (NCBI taxonomy): domain Eukaryota; kingdom Metazoa; phylum Arthropoda; class Insecta; order Hemiptera; family Pentatomidae; genus Euschistus; species Euschistus heros. The sequence continues at coordinate 436,908 of RCWM02000296.1, forward strand.
ATATGCTGATGACATTCAAATCTACTTATCGTTTCATCCTTGTGAGATTTTTGATGCGACTCGTAAGATTCAAGAGGACATTTATAGCATTAACCAATTGGCAGTGGAGAATAAGTTACGACTAAACCCCAAAAAAACTAAGGCAATGCTAATTGGATCCAAACCCTTCCTTAATTCCCTTTCCTGTTATCCACTTCTATATCACAATAACGTTCCTATTCAGTTCACAAACTCTGTCAAAAACCTCGGAGTAGTACTCGATCAACATTTGTATTGGAATAACCATATTTCCCACATTACCCGAAAAACCATCTCCATCCTCAAACAGCTACTAAGATTCCGTGAATCATTCCCTTGTAAAACCCGTCGATTGTTAGTATCTTCCTTCATCCTTCCCCACCTCGATTATGGATGCTTAGTATACGGAGGACTGTCTGGCGAGCTTGAAATGAAGCTGAAAAGATTAATGAACTCCTTCATAAGATTCATTTTTGGGATCCCCAGGCGTTCTCACATCACTTGCTGGTATTCAGTGTTGAGGTGGCTTTATCTAAGTTTTCGGCGACAATACTTCCTTGGTTCCTTTCTATTCCAATCCTTAAAGTCCAAAAAAACTTCGTACATTTACGACATGCTTGCCCTTCGTTCTTCCATTCATCTTTTGAACACTAGATCCCAGCCTATAGATTTGTATATCCCTTCTCATCGAACTGCTTCCTTTGAAAAATCCTTTATTAATCGTGCAGCTTTATTTTGGAATTCCATACCCATTTCGATCCGCAATGCTCCTTCTCTCACTTCCTTTAAACATAATTTATTCATCTACCTCCTCAATTATCATTCTTCCGAAATTATGTAATATATTAGTGTTAGAATATTTCTTTATTTTATATTTTATTTTAATTCTGTTATTTTCTTATCTTGTTTTTCTTATATAAACCCAAAGACTTTTATTTTTTCAAATATAAAATTATACCCTATATATTTATATGTATATAATTTACATTCTATATAAGTTACTGCCTGTTATGTACGCAGCCAGACAATGATACCTTTTTATTGTACTTTTGTCTTATTCTTAGGGGACAAGGTGTCCCAGAATAAATATTATTTTTCATTTCATATTTCATGCACTCAGCACTCCTCATTTCAGAAATCATAGACTGGAATATTAAATGAATGTTAATATTTAATATTCGAAACTAGCTTTCCTATACTATATATTATAAATGAGACAAATAATTCATCAATAAATATTTTTTTATATATTATTTTACACTGTGACCTGGGGAAAAAGTTGATATTGTGTGTTCGTTAGCTTAGAGCAGATTAAAGTTTGTACGTAAAGTTTCTGATGTGCCCTAGAGCTTTAATTACTTTCAAATAAGAGTTACAAATACAAATAATAATTTAATAAATATAAGTGAAAAAAAAGACAAACTGTATAAAAATTTAAAAATATTAAGAATAAAAAACATTAGTCAACATAATTAATGGACAGGACACTATCTGTAAAGTGGAAGACGAAATGTTGAAGACTCCATATAATCCACTAAAAAAGGGTTTGCCGAAGAAAAAATTGCCGAACTTTTTGGGTCTGTATGTTTTTTGGGGTGCTGAATCCGAAGTTGAAGTTTGGTGCCATGGCAGAAGTCGGCTTCATACCCAAAATCGCAAAATACCGGTTATTTTCAGTATTTTACCTATAACACGAAAACAAAGCTTTTTTCGAAGAAACTCTTTAAATATTAATTATAGCTGGAATTATAACCTACGAAATGAAAAAAGCTACTCCGAAATGGGACTATTTACCGCGAAGCTATGGTCTTGGGAAAAAGTGTAAAAATTGGGCAACTGGCGGTGAGTCCCACTTCTCCGCAACTATTTCTTCAATTCAAAATTATTTTTTTTCATCTTAAAGCTTATTAAATTTACTATTAGTCTATTAAATATGAAGTAATAATAATTTCTCTTAAAAGTACGCTAAAAAAAACCGTATTGTTGTGGAATCCACGTTTTTTTCACTATAACTCCGAAACTATTCATCCGACTCAAAATCTCTTCTTTTTATCTAAAAGCTGGTAAAATTCATTATTAAACTCTGTACAGAAAGATTTAATCGGGTCTCTTAAACACACATGCTATAACGCTAAATATCCCGTACTATTATGAAATCCACGTTTTTTTTTGGCACATTTTTCCCTATAACTCCAAATCTATTTGTCCGATCCAAAATTTCATTTTTTCATCTCAAAGTTGGTTAAATTTACTATTATATTATACCCATATGTAATTTATATTAAATCCCGTGAAATACCCGCGCTTGCATGCTAAATGTGTATGTTTTAGTAAAATATGACAATTATGACATGTTCAGTGGGCTTGTGTGGGTCGTTAAGTGTTCAATGGTAAGACTTTGAATTTATATAATTACTGTTAAATCTTCCTATTATATCTATATTTCTAAATCCTCAATCCATCACTTTTTAGTACATTTTCATTTTAGAATTCAATATTTTGAATTTATAAACGTTCCTCGCTCTTATTTTAAATTAGCAGCTGCTCCTAGAGGTTGATTCAAAGTATACATCTGCGAAATCACATATACCTCTTGTATTTGTATTCTGTTCCGTTTAATTTCATACACCAAGATAAATAACACAATCGTAATATTACTCTCGAAAACGCGTTAGCGATGGAGGAAAAAAAAATATTAAAGAAACTTTGATGTTTGCCAATCCATTTTGAAGCTTTTATGTTGTTTTAGGCTTTATTTGCTGGAGCTGGAATAAATATTGAATTCAATATCCATTTGCTAAAATATGTTTTCTTTTCGGTCTGGAGGGAATATTACCTCCAAGGATTCGTATTAATTGAAAATCCTTCTTATTGATTTTATTTTATTTTTTTTTACTTTTCAAAAACAAATATATTATTTAGAAGATATAAATGAAAATTTGGTATTACTATGCAAGAGTCCAGCCCCTTCAAATGCCACGGATACCTTCTATTGATTCTAACCTTGTTCCGATTTATTTACTTGTCCCGATTTATTGAATAGTTAACTTCCGATTTAAGTATACGTAAGACAATTATACAACCAATAGTTCTGTTTGGGTGCGAAACGTGTTATTAATTTTTTTTTTTTAGAATTTAATATCCCAGACGCTCCAATCCCATATCATAAACCTTCAAGAATGGTGTCGAAAATGGAGACTCAAAATAAATCCCATCAAATAACCTTTACCCTTCGTTGTAAACCTACGACTTCCTGTCCTACAGTATCCTTCAATGATGTTCCACTAATTCTCGTTGAACAAATCCGCTACCTAGGACTCCATCTGGACAAACGTCTTACTTGGACCCCCATACAAGACTAAAACGACAAGGAAGTGCCCGTCGTTTTCGACTACTTCAACATTTACTTGACCAACGTTCAAACCTTCCACTTAATTACAAAATACTCATTTACATAACAGTAATTAGACCGATTTGGACATATGGAGTTGAGCTTTGGGGATCCACTAAGCCATCCAATTCATCTCGTATCCTATCCTTACTATCGAAAATCCTTAGAAAAATCCTAAATGCCCCTTACTTCGTCACAAACAAACTTATCCACAAAGATCTTAATATACCTTACGTTTCTGATATACCATATATCTATCCATTCATGGCAAACTCCACAACCATTCAAATCCATTAGTATCACAACTTGCTTCTAACTGCATTCCAAATAACCCTCCGAGGCGTCTGAAAAGAAGATGGCCTCTGGACCTTCTAATATAGTACTTAATTATATAGAACCTTTATAAGTGCTATCAATGGGTAGTTTCTTTAAAAACAAGTGTCATTTTTATCATTATCATCATATCTACTTGATGCATTATATTTGTATATACAGTTGTAAATTTCAATAAATAACTAAAAAAAAAAAAAAAAAAAAAAAAAAAAAAAAAAAAAAAAAAAAAAAAAAAAAAAAAAAAAAAAAAAAAAAAAAAAAAAAAAATTTAATTTGCGGAACTGTGCGATTTTTAACCGGTGAATATGGTTCAGGTAATAGCAGCGGGATGGTTAAAATGGGTATATAAAGTCCTTCGATTCAGTAATGACCGAATTCCGAAGTAAGTAATCAGTTTTTATCCATCGGGTAAACGTCCGACGGGTAGATCGTGATGTAGATGGGAGGATTGCGTCACGGCCGATCTTGGGGATAGGTTTTGAGGGAGTGGGTTGGAGGGAGGTGTGTGGTCAGAGGACGGTGGGATCAGCATTGAACCTTCGGGTTCGCTAAGCTTTTACTTATTTATAACTATTTACTATTTAAAGAAACATCTGAAACTTTTTCTGGCGTCTCAAAACTGTAATTAATTCATAATAATGCCATTAATAAATTATTTGAAAAGTTTCTTAGCGAGGCAAACGACCCATTCATATTTTAAATCATGAATTACATTAATGTTTTAACAATAACTTTGACTGATTACAAGCTCAGTATAATTAATGATCATCTTTATTGTGAAGGCACTGGCTGTGGAGGGGGGAGAGGGGAGGGGGGTACCTTTATAACAAAACAAAAGAGAATCAAATTGACTTGAACTCGATTACTTTCCCTCCTTACAAAAGCTGTTTCTCCTTCCCCTCCCATCCCCTTCATCTCCCCCACCCTAGGCGCTGAGATTGAGAAAACAATTGAGAAGACAATGTGGGAACAACGACTCCTGTCGGCGAAGATCTCAACTCGTGGACTACAATGAGAAATCTAAGTTTTGACCTTTTCATTAAATATTTCAAACTATACGAAAAATTTTAAGCTAGAGAGGGAATGTTCGGTAGAAACAGTTCTGAATAGATCGCAAAACTAAATTACAAAATTATTATTTCTCATTTAAGAACGGATTCTTATTCTCTAAAACATGTTACAATCCTATTTCTTGCCTCCATGAGACCACCTTAAGTGGTAGTACATTGGACGAGCTAGCAGCTGGTGATGGAATCTCAGTTTCTTACGTAACACCCTTCATATTTTTCAAATTATTCTATGGTTATCATTTCTTTAATATTTCTTTTAAAATTATTTTTTTCATGGTGAATAATTTTGGGGGAATCAAATTTTAAAAAATGTTTTGTTTGCCTGTAATGCGTGGTGAGAGCTGTTTGTTCAGGTTTATTCGGATTTTTAGTTATAAACGTACAGCTGTATTTATGTTGACAATATCAACAATTTCTCTAACGACGTGTGTATCAACATAAATACAGCTGCACGTCAATAACTAATAATCCGAATAAACCTGAACAAACAGCTCTCACCACACATTACAGGCAAACGGAACATTATTTTAAATTTGATTCCCCAAAACTATTCACCATGAACAAAATAATTTTAAAAGAAATGTTAACCATAGAAAAATTAAAAAATCGCGCAATAAACAAAAAATCAGACATTCTAAATCTCAACATCTGTTATTCCAATTTAATACATTCCGACCAACAATACACATTTGCATTAATATACATCATAAAAATCATTTATCCATTTAATAGTATATTACACCGGGATCTTGGGAATACCACCAGTTGGGGAATTCCCCCATAAAACTTTTAACTGTTTTTTCTAGAATCCTCCAGGTCAGTTGTGTACTAGAATTATTAGAATTTAGTTAGTCGATACCATACCCACCAGTAACATTGTATGTAGTTTCATACTCCTCTATATTCTGTAATTATATAGTATATTTAATTATTCAAACACATATTGTTGTATACTTATATTATAGCTAACTTTAAGTTTTGATATAACCTGTATAACTTATATAATTTTATTGTAACCTGTTTTTTCACTCTAGGTCATGATTATGAGAACAATATAGCCTCGAAACGTCGCCAAAATAGATGTTTTTATTTATTGACTGAACCTCAAGAACCTTACTAAAATAATATACATCATCATCATCACCCTAAGCTCTACAATCTATTACTATCCTCTTGATTGCCTCAATAGTAGAAACAGTTTTGTGATTGTTGTGAGTAGTGAATTTTTCAGGAAACTAATTTTCTCTTTCAAATGAGCCGGTGAAAATGAAAGTGGTCAAAAAATTTCAAAATTTAGATTATTCACTATTATTACTACTTTATCATAGCTCTATTAATTGACATTGTCAATTATGTTTAACTCTTTACCTAAAGTCTGTTAAAACACAATATCATTATCAAATTTAACAAAAACGGATATCTGTTGAGAATGAGAGTGGTGTAAGTCAATAGGTATAGTCTACGCGCTAAGTGTGGTTTAGAATGCAAAAATCATGCACCGATGTTTTTATTTTGATTACATAGTTCTGCAAAAATAAAAAATGAATCGCTCCTTTGAGAAATTGTTCCGGATTTCGATATTTTTATGCATGCTTAGTTCGAAGCTGAAGGCAAATAATTCTATCTAGCATCATTTTTGAGAAAATAGACATTATTTTTATAAAACCTAAAATGGTGTATTTTTTTTTTTAAACCTCATTTATTTTTATTTTTTCACTCCCATGAATATTTTTTGTGAATTTAATATTATCATGTGTGCTGAATTCGAATCTGAAGGAAACAAAAATTCTATCTAGCATCATTTTTGAGGAAATATAATATTTTTATATTATTATTAATAATAGGAAATGTTTTTGATAAAAAAACTAAAACAGCGTATTATTTAAATTTCATTTATTTTTTTTTTACACTCTCATGAAAATTTATTGTGAATTTTATATTTACAAGTGTACTATATTCGAATCAATAGCAAAAAAAAATCCATCAAGTACCATTTTTTAGCGATTGGAGGTTGTATAAAAAAAAACAAATGAAATAGGACTTTTTTCAAATATTTTTATAGCACTTTTTTTTTTTTTTTTTTTTTTTTTTTTTTTTGTGTGAAAAACTGTAATATATAAAATAACATTTAATATGAAAATAATTAGTGTGTATATTTTTTCATTTTGCACTCAACATCACCTGTCTTCCGTTGTAGTGTCTAACAGTAGGCAAGCATCTTCTCATTGCATTTACCTCTATGCCTTATTTCCACTTCCGCTATCTCTTGATGAAATCGTTCTCCGTGTTTATCTAAAACTCCTCCCAAGTTGGGAAGGAAGAAATTCAAATGGGAATGCAAAAAATGAATTTTTGAGAACATGTTGCAACCCTTATATTATAAATCAATTCTTCAACAATGTCATTTGAAATTAGAAATCAAATAGGTTTTTTATTTGTTATTAAATCTTTCGGGAAAAAAAAAATGCTTGAAATGTCAAAAAACACCCCATTTTTCGACCTAAAAAAAACACAAATTTGACAAAAAATGGTGTCTGATAGAAATTTTTAGACTTCAGATTCGTGTTCAACACACTTCAAAATATAATAAAACATTTTTGTTTAAGGGAGTATTTTGATGCAGGACAGTATTATTGTTCTGTATTGGTCTTACTGACCATGAAACTGCATGTTTCCATCCGAGAATGTGGTAGGTTTAGGTGGGAAGGGGGTGGCACTAATCGATGTGGCGCTGTTCTTATAATCTCTTTAACCCAACTACTGAGCGTCGATAAAGATTCATATTTTCATGTTGAGAAATTTTTATTCTGTCATATTTTCTTATACCAAGTGAGTGGAGCGAGCAAATCGGGAGACAAATTCTGCCGGTATCCCTCAAAATTTTAATCTATAGATGCGCAAAGTGCATTTTAAGAAATTTCTCAAATACATGTGCCTTACGATTTTTATTTATTTTTGCACGATAAATTTGGCGGATTAGTTTTTCCAGAATAGTTTTAAGATAATGAATATTTAAATAGGATAAACTTTTCGTTTTTTTGTATATGTATTTATTTTTGTTTTTTTCATTTTATGCATTTATTTCAAGACTATAACGACAAGAAAGTGCCCGTCGTTTCAGACTACTATAACATTTAGTAGACAAACGTTCTAAGATCCCAATTATTAACAAAAGACTCATATACATTATTGTGATTAGATCTATTTGGACGTACGGAGTTGAGCTTTTTGGAGCTCCACTAAACCATCCAATTCATCTCATATCCAATCCTTACAATCCAAAATCCTTCGTAAAGTCTTCAATGCTCCTTACTTTGTTGCCAATAAACTTATCCATAAAGGTCTTATTGTTCCATTTGTTGCTGATTTAGCCCACGCCAGATACCTATCCTTTCTTAGTAAGCTCCATAATCACTCTAATCCGTTAGTTTCTCAACTTGCTTCCCACTCCATTTTAATCCTCCGAGGCGTCTGAAACGAAGATGGCCTAGAGACCTTCTAGTTTAGAAGTTTTAATAAAGTGCTACTGATGAGTAGTTCTTTTCAAGTTTTAACATGTTATTATAATCGTTGTCAATACATTTACTTGATGTATATATTTTGTACTGTTGTAAATTTCAATAAATGTATATAAATAAAAAAAAATGCATTGATATATGTTTTCTTGCAATTGACTGTCTAGCCTACACAATTATCTGGCATTAAGATAAAAGTTAAATAAATTAATTTCGTTTAATGTATAAAAACAACTTTGGTGAAGAATTTAAAGTTATTTAAAATATTCTTCCTAAAAGTAATTAGTCGAATTAATGTAATGTATTTTCGGTTTGAAGCAAGATTAGGATTAAGAAGAAGTTCGGACGTATCTCGTTTCGTACCAAAGATTTAAAACAATTTTTTTTTTTATTGGTGACTCATTATGTTTCTTTGGTAATTATGAGAATGGTATTAAGTGTTATTGAATTTGCCGCTTCGAAAATAGTTACTTAATGTATAACTTTGAGTTCTCTTGGACACTCTTCCCGACTTGAAAAAATAAAATATTTAAAGATTTTAGCCCGTTAAAACTAATTATTAAATTATAATTAAAAACTTCCGGAAGTGAGTTAGCTCAGTGGGTAAGGCACTGGACTACCAAACTCTCGGGCCCGAGTTCGAGTCCTACTGAAGGCAGAAAATTTATTTTCTGTTATTTCTCTAGTGGCTCGCTTTCGAGGTCGGGAGACCTTCCTGGGGCACACCCAGCCTCTAGAAAGTGGATAATCTTAAATAGGGAAAAACCTGGCGGTTGAGCGAGATTTAGGCTAAATCTCCTCCTTTCACAACCGTTGGCCCAGTAACAGTACATCCTTACCTCAGTACTGAGCCCAAGATCCTTCATGGGTTGTTAGTGCTACAGGTTTGATTTTTAAATTTATTTTAAAACTTCAAGCAACCATTTTTATAAACTTTAAATTATTGTTGTCTGAAATTTAAACACAGTTCATTCTTTCTTGCTTATGTAATTTTTAATAAGAACGTTTGCAAAACGTTCATTTTCTCGAAATGAAGAAAACTTGGCTATACCAGTTTTACTCTCATCGGCTCAAATAATGACAACAACTTCATTTTTTAAAAATAAGCTACCATTTGTGGTATCCAGATAGCTCTTAAAATATTTAAAAATATATATAAATTAATGAAAATGAGATATTGAAACATATAGGGGAAGGTGTTGTACCTGTGGACAATTTTCACTTCTAAATGAAAACTTTTAACCAACCTATCTCAATAAATGATATTTTGAGTTGTGCCGCTATTGTATCCTAATACGGTATGTTGGGAGTTTAATTTTTAACCATAAAAGTATATGGCAATGTGGCAAACCTCGTTTCTGCCATTCAACATTGTACAATTCAATTTATATTATTGCTAAAACGATGAAAATGATGTTGAAATTTTGGTGCTGGTTAGATTGGTCAGGATTTTAAAGAAAGAAACTTAAAAATAATAATTTCTACGAAACTGTTGATCTGACAATCTTGAAAACACACGTGCAACTGCAGGGAGATGCTTGCAGCACTACCAATCTAACAATTGCAATTTCCCTCCTCCCACTCTCTCTTTATTAAAAATTTCCACTGGTACAACTGTGCTTTAGGTACAGCACCTTCCCCTAATATAAGTTATGGTGAAGAGGAAACTGATTGATCCCAGAACTTACTTTTTTATCACCTAAATTTATTTAAAAGGCCCACCAAAGAAGATAAAAATAAATAAAAAAAAATAAAAAAAAAAATATATATATATATATATATATATATATATATATATATATATATATATATATATATATATATATTATTTTATTTTTGAAGAGAAAAGATTTGACCCGGTCGGGATTCGAACCCGAGTTTCCACCTCTCTAGCGTGGCGCCTTATCCAACTAGGCCACCGGGGTCGTATCCGAACCAGGCATATCTTCTCTCTTCAGTGATCCATAACCCCCGGGCACTCGCAAATCGCGATGTGATTCCGGGGATGAATGTTCATATTGAACATTACATTTAACTTGGATCTAAAGAAGATTAGCCTGATTAGAAGATTAGCCTGATTAGCCTATAAAGAAGATTTGCCTGGTTTGGATACGACCCCGGTGGCCTAGTTGGATAAGGCGCCACGCTAGAGAGGTGGAAACTCGGGTTCGAATCCCGACTGGGTCAAATCTTTTCTCTTCAAAAATAAAATAATATATTTAATAATATTGATTTATATCAAGAAAAATTACATATATATATACCGGTGACGGATTGTCAATAGATCCAAGTTAAATGTAATGTTCAATATGAACATTCATCCCCGGAATCCCATCGCGATTTGCGAGTGCCCGGGGGTTATGGATCACTGAAGAGAGAAGATTTGCCTGGTTCGGATATGACCCCGGTGGCCTAGTTGGATAAGGCGCCACGCTAGAGAGGTGGAAACTCGGGTTCGAATCCCGACCGGGTCAAATCTTTTTCTCTTCAAAAATAAAATAATATATTTAATAATATTGATTTATATCAAGAAAAATTACATATATATATATATATATATATATATATATATATATATATATATATATATATATATATAAACAAAATGTATTACATTAACTCTTACTTATTAAAATATAATTTTAACAATATCGATATTCTGGACATGATCGACTAGGTTTAAAATAAATTTTATCTCAGGGAAACCTGGCTAAAGGGAAGGAGTTTGGGAAAGAAGCTGCTAAAAGTGGGTTAGATCCATCACTCTCTTCAACCTTAGCTTTCTTTTATAAAAGTAAAAGCTCGCTGTAAGAAAGCAGATTGTGTCAACTTGCAACATTTATTAAATATTTGCAGTTAATTCATCAGATCGCTCAAAATGTCGTAAATATATTTGCAATATCCATTAATTCGTATGTTTTTTTTTGTTTTTTTTTTTCTTAGTGTTTCAAGGAACCCTTTATTTTCTAGGTAACAAACACCTAAGATAGTTTTAATATATACTGTAATTCAGTTATATTTTTAGGAATTTATGTGTAATGAAATTGAGAGTTTCAATACATTTATTAAATGGTTCGTATTTTCTTTGAATAGATCTTATCTAAGAACTACAAACTTAAATTTATTAATTTCGTTTATATATTTTTCCATAATATTTTTTGAATAAGTTATTCTCAATTAACGGTAATTTTGAATACAAATTTAAATGTTAATTAATTAAATTTTACACTTCGAAGCAATACCTGCCCCACCCCCTCCACTTTTCATTAACAATGTCCCCATTAAACAGGCCAACACTGTTCAATATTTAAGACTAAATTTAGACAGAAGGATGACCTGGGGCCCACATGTGATACAGAAACGCCAAAACTTTAACAAAAGGCTGAGAATCTTATATCCTTCTATACCTAGCGGTCGACATTGAAAATTATGCAAAGACTAAAGAGTACTTATACTTTTTTTTTTTTCCTTTACTTTATGTATTTATTACCACCTGTAAATTAAAATTTGACAATCAGTCAATTTATAAATGTGTTGTAAAAATGTAAATGGCTTGAAAGGCATGGGGAGCAGAACCCAGTGGCACCCCCAGTCTTTATTTTTATTTTAGTCTAGGAGGTCACTCATCCAGCTCATTTTTAGTCTCCTCTGTGTGTTGTCGGGAATATGTGTTGTGGACATGTTGTTTATTGGTGTTTTAGGATGTCCATGTAATTTTTCGTTGAATCGTTTGTAGTAGGTTTGTATTTGTTCATTAACTGTTGGTATGCGTAGGTCAGTATGTAAAGTTATGTTGCTTGCGTACCACGGTGCTTTTGTGATTGTCCTGAATGTTTTTGCCTGGAGATTTGGAGTTTGTTAATATGTGTCTTTTAGCTGTCCCGTATATCTGAGAAGCGTATGTCCAAATAGGTTTCAGTAAGTAAGTATAAGTGTTCATTCTTATACTTAATTAATAAGTATAAGAACCTTTCACAAATTTCGGAATAGAAAAAAAAATAGGACTTTCCAGTCAAAAACATTTAGACTCATTACACAATAACACAAGATTACATACAGACTTACACACACCCATGGTACAAGATAATATCCTGACTTCATACAAAAGACTTCACGACAAACTCTTCGGACATATCAACAACTTAATACATATTGGCTTCAAGTAACATGACAGAGAGCACCAGAAGAAGACTAAAAAGGAATAGGTTGAGGGATCTACTCCGTTAAAATTGGTTAAATATTATTGTAGCAGTATGTTCTCCTTCGTGTTCTGACATGCCAGTTGTCTTGTAAACCATGATCACATCTGCTTGTTGTCACCGGCTAAGTGACCAGTATGGATTTAAAAATTAAAGACAAAAAAAATAATATAAATCATTATTACGTATTGTTTTTTTTAAATCACTTTTGAGAAGAATCGATGTTTTAAAATTAGATAGATTGGTTTTAAAAAATCATTCCGTTAAGACAAAAAACTTATCACACGGTTCCCTAATACCTAGGAATCAAATTTAGATTTTCGACTCTCGTTGACACTTCTCGACATTGATAACTGGCGCATCTTTAGTCCTTCATGTACTAAATCCAAGACCCTTTGTGGGTTTTTTTTTTTTTTTTTTCACCTGAAGCATTGGAGTAAAAATAATTTTGCTAAAAAAAATTAATTTTTTCATAATAATAATTTGTTTACACATTTACAATTTTTATATATTGTTAACAATAGTAAATATGTATAAATAAATAATTGAAAAAATCTAGAATCTTACATTTAGAAGACTTTTGTAATAAAGTCTACAGAATTGTTTTTTTAATATTTATTCATTTATTCACTAAAGCTACTGAATACTTGTTATTAAATTGGTAAAATTTAAGTTGACAGGCAGAGGCTTTAGAAATACTTGTTGAAGACCGTAGAACAAAGAAAAGGTTCAACTTCTGTCGAATGAAGTATATAAAAAGAAAAAAAACAACAAGGAAAAAACGAGATATCTGATATAAAGATCTGCTTTTTTTTTCAGATTTAATTTTATCTGCTCTTTATACTGTTGAGGACTTTATGAAGGAGTGGTTGAAACGCCTTCAGGAAACTGCCTCGCTTCAAATAGCTTTCCTTCAACTTCCCAAAAGTTCCTCGGGTCGAGTTGAAAGAAGGAATTTTTACTTTGTGAGCTTTGTCTGATTTATCTTCCTCGGGAAAACGCAATCGAGCGGAAAATGAACCGTTTAAAAATCTTTTTTAGCAAACCCAAAGACTTCGTATCATCATGTTGTATTGAAATAATACTCCATCCTATAATAGCTGTCAACAATATAATATATACATACCAGGTATGCAAATTTAAAATGTCGTTTAATGTAGAATGCGCTCTTAGCCTATTGAAGGATTTGCTTATCTCTAAACGCTATTTTGTTTGTTAGTCATTTGTTTACAAAAGTCAGTTGTTTTTAAGTCGTTTACGTATGGAAAATGGGTATCATACCTTTCTTTGGTGTTAAAAATGTCTAATTTTAAGCCAAATAAAGAGCATTTGCGGCATGTCATGATTTTCTTATTTAATCAAAAGAAAAAGGCATCTGAATGTCATCGAATTCTTGTTGAGACTTATGGCGATGTTGCTCCAACCGTCAGGACATGTGATCGTTGGTTTCAAAGTTTCAAACGTGGTGATTTTGATGTTACTGATCAAAAACGAGAAAATCGACCAAAAATGTTTGAGGACTTCGAATTGCAATCTCTATTAGACGAAGACAATACCCAAACCCAACAAATGATGGCAGAACAGTTGAATGTCACTAGGCAAGCCATTTCCGATCGCCTGAGAGCTATGGGAAAGATTCAAAAGGTTGGAAAATGGGTTCCACATGAATTGGACGAACGACAGATGGAAAAAAAACGAAAAACTGTGTGCGAAATGCTGCTTTTACGCCACGAAAGAAAGGGTTTTTTGCATCGAGTTGTAACTGGCGATGAAAAATGGATTTATTTTCAGAATCCCAAACGAAAAAAATCATGGGTAACGCCAGGACAACCATCCACATCGAGTGCAAGACCGGATCGTTTTGGGAAGAAGACAATGCTGTGTGTGTGGTGGGATCAGAAGGGAGTAGTCTACTACGAGCTTCTCAAACCCGGCGAAACAGTCAATACCGAGCGCTACCGACAACAAATGATCAATTTGAGTCACGCATTGATCGAAAAAAACGCCCAGAATGGGCTCACAGGCACGCCAAAGTCATTCTTCAGCATGATAACGCTCCTGCACATTCAGCCAGATTGACTAAGGAAACGATTTCTTCGCTTGGTTGGGAACTCCTACCCCACCCGCCGTATTCACCTGACCTGGCGCCTTCTGATAATCACCTCTTCTCATCGATGAGACACTCATTGGCGGAGCAACACTTCAACAATTTCGAAAACGTACGAAAATGGCTCGATGAATGGATTTCAAATAAAGATGAAGCATTCTTTTGGAATGGTATCCATATATTGCCCGAGAGATGGGCAAAATGTGTAGAAAGCGAGGGTCAGTACTTTGAATAAAATATATTATACTTTTTTTTAAATTACTGTGTATATATTTTAAGAAATAAACGACATTTTAAACTTGCATACCTGGTATACAGTGGGAACTCGTTATTATCACTCGATAATTCCTCTTTTTTTTAATTATTTTTTTTAATTAAATACGTATGTAATTCATTTTTTCCCTGGCTAATTATTTAATCTCCAAACCGTCTCATTTGGTTTGTCACTAAAAAATACGCCTATATTTATACACTTTGTAAATTATTTCATAGAAAAAAACGAAGACAACTAGCCCGGAGTCGATCCCTCTATTGATTGTAGTAAGTGATGAAAGGAAGTATGAGTGCAGTTGACGAATTCCCGGAATTAGTTCTGGAAAGCTCTTCCTACAAAAACAGTAGTATCTGGCCCAGCAACTTCTGCTCCAGGTTATAAAATGAGAAAAGATAAACAAGAGGTAAGCAGCTGGTTAAACATGGATAGTACGGATGTAGGATATGAAATTTTAAATGACAATGGAATTATAGAACAAGTGCTGAGTGCTCAAAATGAAGCTGGTAATGAAAAAGATGATAACGATGACGTTTCTAATTCTTCCACTATTCCATGGAAAGTTGAGGAAATGTTAAATAAATGCATTGAGTGGTTTCGAGCAGCAATGTGAATCAGATATTTCACACCTGATGAGATGTGGCAATTTGTTTAGCTTTTTTTGTGTTGTTTTTGTCATTTTCTCCAGTCCAATGTACAATGTGTATAATGTTTATCTGTTCGTTTTTACATTCAATAAATTGCAAATAAATTATAATTATATAGTTTAAAATGCTTTTTTGTTACTTTACCAGCAAAATTCTGTAATTCGACATTTCCGTTATTTTGTCACCCCCTCTCCACCATTCATGACGAAATATCGAGTTTCTACTGTATTATGACAATTTGTCATATTATGACAATTCCCAATTTGTTTGGGATCCCCAGTTCATTAAAAAAATCAAACAGTATATGGCTATTGAGGGTAAAATGTGATCTCCCTGTTTGTTTTTTTATGTACTTCGGGTCACTTATTATTTGGTTTCAGACCGGATTGTTTTGCCCCATCTGCATTACAAGTAATTACAAGGATTTAATTAGTGTTTTTTTAATAGTACATGAGACCATTATTCAATCAAAATCACCTGTTTAATATGCTACTTTAGTTAGTCGGTGAACTGTTCATTTTTTTTTATTATTGTGTGTGACCTCCTGTCCTATTTGGACATATGTAGTTGAGCTTTGGGGCTCAACTAAACCTTCTAATTCTTCCCGTATCCAATCCTTACAATCCAAAATCCTTCAAAAAATCCTTAATGCTCCTTACTTGGTTACAAATAAACTTATCCGGATAGACCTTAGTGTTCCATATGTTGCAGAGTTAGCCCACACCAGATACCTATCCCTTCATAGTAAGCTCCATAACCACTCGAATCCATTAGTTTCTCAACTTGCTTCCCACCCCATTCCCGATAATCCTCCGAGGCGTCTGAAAAAGGCCTAGAGATCTTCTAGTGTAGAATTTTTATTAAAGTGCTACTGATGAGTAGTTCTTTTCAAGCTTTGACATGTTATTGTAATCGTTATCAGCCCATTTACTTAATGTATATAATTGTACAGTTGTAAATTTCAATAAATTGATATAAATAAAAAAATAAAAAAAATTATTGTGTGTTAAAAATCAGCTGATTCTACAAGAACAAAGTCAAAACCACATGTCTATTCACTTCCGTCAGTTCTAAATCGAAACTAACATTAAACTCCTCTTCAAACCACCCTTTTATAACTAATACCAATAATTGTAACATAATAATAAAAAATAATAATAATTAATGAAGAGTTAACATTAAGTTTATGACCAAACCTTTTTAAAGTATGGGGATTTTGGGTTTTAAGGGAGTGGGTTGTGTCGGCATCGAACCTTCGGGGCCACTAAGCCTTTATTTATTTTTATTATTATTGTATTTCTATAGTACAATCTGCTTCACCACCACAGGTACTGTAAGATGATGCTGCTAGCTAGCAGAGAGCTCTAGCGGTAGAGGTGATATTAATACCCAAATGGGGTCACACACCAGAACTTGGTTCCGATGTTTTACTAACTCCACAAACTCCCTCTCCTCTCAGTTGAGTGATTAGCCCAACTCGGGATTACTTGTCCTGCCTCTCAACTTGTCCCTGTCAGCTCAGCCATCGATAACAATATCAACTCTTCGTCTTAGTCTCATCAAATACTAAATAAAAACTCTGTATTTGGTTTAGGTTTCGGTTTAATAAACTTGAAACACGTTAAGGTCGGTTTACACGCTGATGCCATTTGCGTAAATTGGCTTGCACAAGCCAGTTTGTGCAGTAAACTTAGAGCGTGTAAACACAGGTTTGAAGTTTGCACAAGCCAAAAAGGTTGGCTTGAGTAAACTCTGTAGGGACAGAAATTCGACTTAAGGTTTGTGCATTGGCATGAGGTGTGTAAACGATGCTCAAGCCTAGTGCATGCGCATTTTACATTCGAATACCTGTTCCAAATTATATTTTGATTTCGATAAGGTATTGTTGACTGTTAAGTATTTAGAGAAGTAGATTGTTGGAGTATGCAGTCATAATAGATAGCAACTAAAAAATAAGTTTTTTAATTTGTAATGCCAACGTTTCAACTTGCATTGCAAGCCTTCATCAGGGCTAGAAGAAGAAAACAAACATAAAGGTATGACTAAATAGTAGAGTATAAAAAACAAAGCTATGAAAAGAATAAATATATAGGAGTAAAGACAATAACATAAAGGCAATATCTAAAGGTAAAGAAGACAATACATAAAGACTATTTAAATAAGATTAAAATTAAAATAAATGAAAATAAGTGGTAATTAATTAAAAAATTAATGAGTAAATTCAACAATATAATTGGTAAACATAAAAAATGAGTATATACCAAGTTAATGAGATAGTAAGGACCAGTTAATATCTAAAGGCCATGGAAAATAATGCATACAGGCTACTGAATTAATTTAAATTGAAAGGAAATTAAACAGGGTGATAGTTAATTTAAAGTTAATGAGTAAATACTGCAATATAATTGGTAAAAATAAAAAATTAATTGGTACAAAGTTAAAAAGTTGATGAGTAAATACAAAAAATATAGAATAAAATTAATAACAAAAGTTGTATATATAGTTGATAGTAAATATATAAAGTATAACATTGAGAGGTACAAAGCAGTAAAGGAGTGATAAATATTGGGGCATAAGTAATAAAATAATTATAAATGTACATAGTGGAAAGAGAATATGTACTATATTTTGAGTGAATATGTACGATTTTTGGCGGCCGAAGGACATCCTTGACCACTCTCCTTTCTCACTAATTAGTTTTCGCCCTTAAGGATACTATTTTTTTGTAATCTTCCAGGATTGAACGGTTTTATTAGTTTTACTCCTTAAGGATACAGTATAAGATGGCGAAAGGATATCCTTGTCCACATATATATATAAATTTTCGTCCTTAGGGATACTATTTAGAAGTATTTCAGGAAATAAAGATTTTAAGATAACAGAAGGACTTCCATGACCACTCTGCTTGCCGACAAATAATTAGTTTCATAAATAAGAATACAATTTTTTTTTTTTTAATATTTCAGCATTTAACGGAAATACTATCTATATAAGGATCATATTATTTAAATAATTAATTAAAATAAATTAACAATTCATGACTATTCGAAATAATCAAATTTGGGGTTTCAATCGTGACTTTTTTAATTCAAACCACAATAGCTCCTAAACGGTAGTTCTTGGCGGCAAAGATTATCACAACAAAGTTATATAACAAAAATATTCTCCATTAATTTTTTTATCAAGGAATTGCCTAAATTTTCTACCAAAACGCCCGAACAGATAGCATATCAAAAAGTTTTATTTTTACAAAAAAAACTTTAAAACCTCAACCAAAATATATATCGTGTAAAAAAAAAAAATGCAACAAAAGTAGCAAATAATTTATCAATCTTAATTGTTGGAACCATACTTTTGTTCAAATAAAAACAGTTTTAATTGTACAAAAAAATCTTTAAAACCTCAACCAAAATATATATCGTGTAAAAAAAAAAATTGCAACAGAAGTAGCAAATAATTTATCAATCCTAATTGTTGGAACCATACTTTTTTTCAAATAAACAAAGTTTTAATTGTACAAAAAAACTTTAAAACCTCAACCAAAATATATATCGTGTAAAAAAAAAAAAAAATTGCAACAGAAGTAGCAAATAATTTATCAATCCTAATTGTTGGAACCATACTTTTTTCAAATAAACAAAGTTTTAATTGTACAAAAAAACTTTAAAACCTCAACCAAAATATATATCGTGTAAAAAAAAAAAAATTGCAACAGAAGTAGCAAATAATTTATCAATCCTAATTGTTGGAACCATACTTTTTTCAAATAAACAAAGTTTTAATTGTACAAAAAAACTTTAAAACCTCAACCAAAATATATATCGTGTAAAAAAAAAAAAAAAAATTGCAACAGAAGTAGCAAATAATTTATCAATCCTAATTGTTGGAACCATACTTTTTTTCAAATAAACAAAGTTTTAATTGTACAAAAAAACTTTAAAACCTCAACCAAAATATATATCGTGTAAAAAAAAAAAAAATTGCAACAGAAGTAGCAAATAATTTATCAATCCTAATTGTTGGACCCATACTTTTTTCAAATAAACAAAGTTTTAATTGTACAAAAAAACTTTAAAACCTCAACCAAAATATATATCGTGTAAAAAAAAAAAAAAATTGCAACAGAAGTAGCAAATAATTTATCAATCCTAATTGTTGGAACCATACTTTTTTTCAAATAAACAAAGTTTTAATTGTACAAAAAAACTTTAAAACCTCAACCAAAATATATATCGTGTAAAAAAAAAAAAAAAAAAAATTGCAACAGAAGTAGCAAATAATTTATCAATCCTAATTGTTGGAACCATACTTTTTTCAAATAAACAAAGTTTTAATTGTACAAAAAAACTTTAAAACCTCAACCAAAATATATATCGTGTAAAAAAAAAAAAAATTGCAACAGAAGTAGCAAATAATTTATCAATCCTAATTGTTGGACCCATACTTTTGTTCAAATAAACAAAGTTTTAATTGTACAAAAAAACTTTTAAAACCTCAACCAAAATATATATCGTGTAAAAAAAAAAATTGCAACAGAAGTAGCAAATAATTTATCAATCCTAATTGTTGGAACCATACTTTTGTTCAAATAAAAACAGTTTTAATTGTACAAAAAAAAACTTTAAAACCTCAACCAAAATATATATCGTGTAAAAAAAAAAATTGCAACAGAAGTAGCAAATAATTTATCAATCCTAATTGTTGGAACCATACTTTTTTTCAAATAAACAAAGTTTTAATTGTACAAAAAAACTTTAAAACCTCAACCAAAATATATATCGTGTAAAAAAAAAAAAAAATTGCAACAGAAGTAGCAAATAATTTATCAATCCTAATTGTTGGAACCATACTTTTTTTCAAATAAACAAAGTTTTAATTGTACAAAAAAACTTTAAAACCTCAACCAAAATATATATCGTGTAAAAAAAAAAAATTGCAACAGAAGTAGCAAATAATTTATCAATCCTAATTGTTGGACCCATACTTTTGTTCAAATAAACAAAGTTTTAATTGTACAAAAAAACTTTAAAACCTCAACCAAAATATATATCGTGTAAAAAAAAAAAAAAAATGCAACAGAAGTAGCAAATAATTTATCAATCCTAATTGTTGGAACCATACTTTTGTTCAAATAAAAAACAGTTTTAATTGTACAAAAAAATCTTTAAAACCTCAACCAAAATATATATCGTGTAAAAAAAAAAAAAATTGCAACAGAAGTAGCAAATAATTTATCAATCCTAATTGTTGGACCCATACTTTTGTTCAAATAAACAAAGTTTTAATTGTACAAAAAAACTTTAAAACCTCAACCAAAATATATATCGTGTAAAAAAAAAAAAAATTGCAACAGAAGTAGCAAATAATTTATCAATCCTAATTGTTGGAACCATACTTTTTTTCAAATAAAAAAAGTTTTATTTTTACAAAAAAAACTTTAAAACCTCAACCAAAATATATATCGTGTAAAAAAAAAAAATGCAACAAAAGTAGCAAATAATTTATCAATCTTAATTGTTGGAACCATACTTTTGTTCAAATAAACAAAGTTTTAATTGTACAGAAATATTTTTTTATACATATATATAAACATTTATTGAAATTTACAACTGTACAAAATATATACATCAAGTAAATGAGCTGATAACGATTATAATAACATGTCAAAACCTGAAAAGAACTACTCAGCAGTAGCACTTCAATAAAAATTATAGTCTAGAAGATCTTGTTTTCAGACGCCTCGGAGGATTATCGGGAACGAGGTGGGAAGTAAGTTGAGAAACTAATAGATTTGAGTGGTTATGGAGCTTACTATGAAAGGATAGGTATCTGGTGTGGGCTAAATCTGCTACATATGGAACATTAAGATCTTTATGGATAAGTTTATTGGTGAAAAAGTAAGGAGCGTTGATGATTTTTCGAAGGATTTTGGATTGTAAGGATTGGGTACGAGATGAATTGGAAGGTTTAGTGGAGCCCCAATTCTCAACTCCGTACGTCCAAATAGGTCTAATCATCTAGACTAATCTAAGACTCATGTATATGAGTCTTTTGTCCTTAATTTGGAGCTTTGAACGTTTGTGTAGTAAATGTTGAAGTAGTCTGTAACGACGGGCAGTTTCTTGTCGTTTTAGTCTTGTACAGAAGTACTAAATTAAAATAATTAATAATTTTTTTCATAATTTCCTATTTTTTCTTGGAATACTAAGAGGAAGGAAACCATTTTTTTTTTTTTTCAAATTCTAAGAAGGAGGATTGGGGAAAATAAGTTAATACAGAAAGCTGTACCCACCCCCCCCCCCCCCGCTCTATCGCTTTGCCGGGTCTAGTTCCTTTGATCTTTCCTGAATTTTAATTAACTTCCGGGAAGTCCTCTCATTATCAAAACCAATTGTATGCTCACGAGATTAAAAACAAAACAAGAAATAATTTAATTCATTTTGGTTTTGAAGTGATTTTTTAATTTTATTTATAAATAATTATTAAACAAATATTAATAAGGCTATAGGAGAAGGAGATGTGCTGGTGAAATGAATAATGTGTTCGCTTTCAGTCGTATAGTATCACAACATATTCAAATACAGTTTGGACTCGATTAACCGACGTGGTCAGGACCGAAACAGGATCAGATAACTAATTCATCGGTTGATCAGGACACTAAAATAAAATATTGGGTTGTTTCACATGAAATGTCCGATTTTATAATATTTGAAATACATAGAGGATTTTGCGAGTCTCTGTTGTTGAAAAAGCTCGATACATGGGTACCTCACGATCTCACTGAGCGACAGCAATTGAAACGTCTTGAGACCTGCGTTTCGTTGCTTGCTAGGCAAAAAACCGACCCTTTCCTTGAAAGAATAATAACTTGCGACGAAAAATGGATTGCTTATGACAATCAGCGTCGGTCAGGGCAGTGGTTAGACATCGACGAAAGCCCAGGACAAATGCCAAAACCAAATTTGCACCCGAAAAAATTGATGGTTACAGTATGGTGGTCCATGGCTATCTGTAAGGTGAGAATTCATGGGAATCGTTTTTTTTTTTTTTTTTTTTTTTCCTTCTTTTTTTTAAGCTTTTACCGGAGAATACCTAGATTAATTCTGAAGTGTACTGTGATCAACTGGAGAGATTGAATGATTCCCTTAATGAGAAAAGGCCAGAATTGCTCAAAATAAAATATATAGTGTTCAACCATGATAATGCGAGACCCCATACAAGTTTGGTATATAATACAACACCCACAATATTCTCTAGATTTGGCACCTTCGCACTATTACTTGTTCGGGTCTCTGCAAATATTTTTGGACGGACGGAGATACCTTCACTTCAAAACAGAACATCGTGTATCAATTGGACCAATTCTTTGGCAGCAAATATCGGAAGTTTTATCTTTACTTTTTTATCTTTTACTCTTTTATCAATTGAAATTTACAACTGTATTAATAAAAACACATTTAGTAAATATGCTGTATACAATACAAATAATGGCGTGGTTAGAACTTGTAGAGGAACTACCGATTGGTAGTACTCTAATGAAAAGAAGATCACGAGGCCATCTTCTTTTCAGGCACCTCAGAGGATTACCAAGAATGGAATGGGAAGCAAGTTGTGCAACAAATGGATTTGGATGAGGAGTGAGTTTATTATGAAAGGAGAGGTATCTGGTTCGTGCCAAGTCAGCGACATATGGGATATTAAGGTCACTATGGATTAATTCATTTGTGACAAAGTAGGGAGCATTAAGGATTTTTCGAAGGATTTTGGATTGGAGTGATTGGATGTGGGAAGAATTCGATGGTTTAGTGGATCCCCACAATTCTATACGGTAAGTGCAAATAGGTCTGATAATCGTCGTATAGATGAGTTTCTTGTGGCTAGTCGGGAGATTAAAGTTTTTTGAACGTGGAATCTTCCTGCCCGAAAGATGACAAAATGTATTGGACCATTTTAGAGAATATATAATTTCGTAATTACCAGCTGGACACAGAGCACTTCACTGCGCGCGAACGTTAACCATGCACTAACTAATGGGAAAGATGCCACTGAAAATATTCCCTCAAATATTTCATGTTATTCGTCAGATATTTAACTGTTTGTCTCGCTTTAAGCGATAAGTTGATATAGATATGTCTTTTGGCTGGGGTGTATACTTCTTTTGCTGTAACTTTTTTTTCACATCAAAAATGTTAAATTTCGATAAGCTCTAACTCTGTTGGTGTTGCTCGGATTGAAACTGCCGGCAACTTTCCTTATCAGAAATTTAAAGAACAATATTTTTTGTTGTGTAACATTTACCGCTAAAACCAACCGTTTAGGAACTGTTTAGGTTTTAATGGAAAAAGTGACGTTAGAATCCCCTATTTTTTCTCAACTTCATTTATTTCGAATAATGATTAATTGTAAATTAAATTTAATCATTAATTTAAATAATTTGATCCTTTTAATTCCTTTTTTTTCTCGTTTATTGATATTTACAACTGTACAAAAACATATACATCAAGTAAATGTGTTAATAGAGAATACAATGGCATGTATATAGCTTGTGAAGAACAACTCAGTAGTAGCACTTCAATAAAAATCTACACTAAAAGGTCTCTAGGACATCTTCTTTTCAGACGCCTCGAAGGATTATCGGGAATGGAGTGGGAAGCAAGTTGGGAGACTAGTGGATTGGAGTGGTTATGGAGCTTACTATGGAAGGATAGGTATCTCCTGTGGGCTATATCAGCAACATAAGGAACATTAAGATCTTTATGGATAAGTTTATTGGTCACAAAGTAAGGAGCATTGAGGATTCTTCGAAGGATTTTGGATTGTAAGGATTGGATACGAGATGAATTGGATGGTTTAGTAGAGCCCCAAAGTTCAACTCCGTACGTCCAAATAGGTCTAATCACAGTCATGAAAATGAGTCTTTTGTAATTAATTGGGAGCTTTGATCGTTTGTCTAGTAAATGTTAAAGTAGTCTGTAACGACGAGCAGTTTCTTGTCGTTTTAGTCTTGTATGTGGATTCCAAGTAAGACGTTAGTCCAAGTGGAGTCCAAGGTAGCGGATCTGTTCAACAGGGATTAATGGAATATCATTACCTTTTAATTCTAAAATGTAAATTTAGAAAAGTAGTTGTTTGTTTATAGACATATCCCTGATCTGTTGTTTTTCCCAACAAGGGAGAAATTAATTTTTTTGACAGGGTCATGTCTTTTGACCGAGGTCTATACTTTTCTAATATAGTTTTTTATTTTGTAAATCAAATAAACCAATATAAATCAACAAATATATATTCGCTTTATGGAAATTAAAACATAAGTAACTTGCTATGAATAGGCATTAACTTCCATTGTATTCGATAACTTGTACACCTTATTTATAACCATGAGTGATTAAGCACAACCCTACACGACAAGTCTCGTTCCTTCCACAAGAGAGCGTTCGTGTTGGTGGGTGGGGGTGTTCGCAACTAGTTCCAGGGAATGCATAATTCATACTCACTTCCGGGAAGGCTCATAAATAATAAATTTAGCGGTGACTTCCGGGAGAGGGAAGTGACGTGCGTCAGTTGTCTCGTCCCCCCCCCTCCCAGTGGCTCACTAGTTCACTTCCACTTCCGCCTCGAGCAGATTGCAGAGGCACAACAATGTCGGGGATAGTTTTTGAGCCGGATACGGACTTTTATAATTTTTTTTTTCATATACCATGACTGGAATTCATTTCCAGTAATGTTTCATGAAGCCATAACCATACAGCTTGAATTAAATCTTGTCTTCCTAATCATTTATTTATTTATTTCCATATGAGCTTGATTGATTAAAGGAGTAGTTGTTACCAATAGGTCCTGAAGATGAAATTACATCCTCCACCCCTCCATAGAGTAATCCCTTCCTGAAATAAGGTTTCATAATTCGTATATACTATAGTGCTACTATAGCCCTTGGGCATAAGGGCTGCTATATTTCAGTGTACATATTTTAAACATTGTTAATACTACTCTTCAGGAGGCTGGATGGCCGAGTGCTTGGGTTCGAATCCGCCCTGGGAGGGTTAAAATTTATTTCCTGGTGAACACATGAAATGAATCTTTCTCTTCCCAGCCTACTCTAGAATAGATTCGACAAACCTGTAGGATAGGCCGTCCTTGTTGATAGTGTAGTTGGGGTATATATTGGTGAAATACATCCCTGGCCACTCTCCGTTCCCCTCTTAGAATTATTTTTCGTCCCTAGGGATACTATTTTAAGATGACGCAAAGGCCATGAATCGCTGAGCCATATATACTTTTTTTCTTTTTCTTTTCTGTAGTAACCCTGCAAAAGAGGCGTTTATTTTATAATTTTGCATACAGAATGCAAAAAGCATATTATATGCATACAATGTTTTAGATAGCGTTGTTTCTTCTGATACAAATCAATATTTTTAAGTGTCAATAACTTTCCACAAAAAATAAATAAAAATAACTAAAAACTGAATTAATGAATAAACTGGAAAAGGAACGAGGAAAAATGATAATAAAAGAAAAGAAAATCGCGAATGTCAACTGGTTGATGCACTATTAAATCTAAGAAGAAGAAGAAGAAGAGAATGAACTTTATTCTGGGACTACTTGTCCCCTAAGAATAACATATGATCACAGTACATAGGACAATCATCTGGATTTGATAATTAATTATAATAAATAATAACAATAGACAATAATAAAAATTGATAAAGAATTAAATTATATGTTACAAGATAACTGTGACATCTTGTAAAATGATACATCTTATGTTTACTATTATAATGTATATTACATAAATGTTCACGTTTTACATTAGCTCGGAAGATTGAAGATCCAGGAGGTAAAGGAATAAATGATGTTTAAAGGAAGTAAGAGTGGATCTTTTTCGAATTGTGATGGGCAATGAATTCCATAACGAGGAAGCACGGATAATAAAGGATTTCTCGAAGGATGCAGTTCGATGCGCCGGAGTGTATAGGTTGATGGGTTGGGTTCTAGTATTTAAGAGGTGAATGGAGGAGCGCAGAGTAAGGAGGTCATGGATATAGGTGGGTTTTTTGGTTTTCAAGGTTTGAAATATGAGAGCACCCAGGAAGTATTGACGTCGAAAACCGGGGTACAGCCACCCGATTTCAGAATACCTGTGAGATATGTGAGAACGTCTGGAGATCCCGAAAATAAATCTAATAAAACAGTTCATTACTCTTTTACATCTCATCTCGAGCTCATCAGACAGTCCTCCATATACTACGCATCCATAGTCAAAGTTAGGAAAAATAAGTGATGATACTAAAAGTTTTCGAGTACTTAATGGTAATGAATCACGGTAATGTGAAAGTTGCTTAAGAATAAAAATAGATTTTCTCGTGATTTGAGAGATATGGCTATTCCATGCAAGATGTTTATCGAAAGTTATTCCCAGATTTTTAATGGAATTTTGGAAATGAATTGGACGGTTTTTTAAGAAAAGCAGTGGATAGTAGGGAAGAGCTTTTAGGTGAGGTTTTGACCCAATGAGAATAGCCTTTGTTTTTTCTGGATTTAGACTTAATTTATTCTCCACTGCCCAAAGGTTAATGCTATCTATGTCTTTCTGTAGCTTACAAGTCGCCTCTAGCATATTTGAAGGATGAAAGGATAAATATATTTGCAAGTCGTCAGCATAAAGATGATATTGGGAGTAGTGGTAATCTAGAGAGTAATCTACACAATTTTTCATTTAGTCTTTGTGTATTTTCAAAACATTGCAGTATTCCAAAAGTTCTTTTTTATACTTCCGGTATAAAGCTTCTTGTTGAAGAGGCCATGTACCCCCTTCCATTAGAGAAGCCCTAACTAATTTGTGTCTCTCGTCTTCGTATAAGTGGGAGTCATTTAAAATGTGCAAGAATGTTTGTGGAGTTAGTTCGTCACATTCACATGCGTCTGAGTTTTGTAAGTGAAATCGTTTGAGATAATGGTTCGTTGGTCCGTGTTCTGTAAGTAATTGAGTTAGTTTGTGATGAGTACTTTTGGCTATTTTATAGTTTTGTGGAATTATATTTGGAATGTATTTCTGTAATGGGCGTCCTTTAGTAGATTGTTGCCAATGTCTGTTCCAGTCCTCAATCAAGTCAGTTAGTATGTATTTTTTTATATACGTGAAAGGAACTGTATTGTATTCGTAAGTTAAGTTTGTATCATTAGCAGCTGTCTTAGCCAATGTGTCCGCTTTTTCATTACCTAAGATGCCACTGTGTCCTTTTATCCATGTCAAAAATGTTCGTCACGGTCCATTAATTTTATTAGGTTTTTTCTAAATTTTACAGTAATTATGTATTGTATTTTATTATTTTTTATAGAGTCTATCACTATTCTATTATATTATTATTATAGTATATATATTGTAAGTAAATTTTGTGTAATATCTTTGTCCTAAAATATAATCAGTTGCTTTTAGAACTGCCAGTTTTTCAGCTTGATTGTTCTAGCAGTTCCGTCCTAGTTTGTACAATTCTTCGTGGGAAATTTCGTTAAGTCTATTATTTTCAAAATATTACAGGATTTAACGATTATAAGATGCCCAAAGGATATTCCGCCGTGTTTAACGCATTCCGTTATTAGTTTTCGTCCTTAAGGGTACTATTTTACGGTGGCGGAAGGATATCTTCGGGCCACATATATGTAAGTTTTCGTCCTGAGGATACGATTTTAAAATATTCAAGGATTTAACGAATTTAATATGGCGAAAGAATATTCTGCCATTGTTGTTCTTTTAGTTTTCACCCTTAAGGATAACATTTTGAAATATAATAGGAATTACCGATTTTATGATGGCGGAAGGATAAGTAAGTTTTTCACCATATTTCCTGTCGAAAGTTTGTACTAAATTGGTACAATGTAGAACCGTTATAAGAACGCTGTCCATGTAAAGTCCATTGTTTTAAACTACTTAAACCCATTTTTCTAAGAAGTCTTCACATTTAATCTGTCAGTCTACCGATTTTTTAACGGCTGAAAAATATCCTTGGCCATTTCTTCCCAACACATTAGCTTTCGTTTTTTTTTTTTTTTTTTTTTTTTTTTTTTTTTTTTGTCACTTTTTTTCCGCTTAATGCTTTTCACAAAAATACTTAAGGATACTATTTTGAGATCAAACAGGATCTAAGGATTATTGACGGCCGAAGAATATTCAGTCATTTTTGTCCTTGTAAAAAATTATTAAATCTTTTTATAAATGTTTAACATCTTAGTAAAGAGGTTGGAGACAATGTGCGCCGCCGCGTACAAAATCATTGGTCTTATTTTTTGCAGCTGGTTTACATCAGTTTGATTATATTCAGCGTTTTTTTTGGTCAACTTTATATTCCCTCAGTATCTCTATCAATGTTAATCAAATGTAATATTACATATTGTATTCTATCAGGTAGTTGTTCAGAAATATCTTTTAGTTGGTAAATTAAGTAACCAGGCAACCTCCTTTGACGGCCAGAATCTAACAATACATACATATAATTAAATACCTATTCATCAGTTCAGTAGATGTTTTATTAATTATTTCAATTACATAGTAAATGTTAAATATTAAACTTGGGACCAAAGGCGAGAATAAACCATTTAGCATTAATAGGAGAGGGCTGGCCCTGATGAGGGGATAATCGATTATCATTAATATCGACAAAGTAATGTATCGAAATATCTAAATTAGGCAGAGACAGAGAGAGAGGGCCCCGGAGACAGGTTGATTAAAGGACACAAAGGGCGCAAAGGGCGCTAATTAGAGTCCTTAGCCCTTCCCCTCCTCGGCCTCGCTCCTTAGTCGTTCGTTAAAGAAGTTACAAATTATCCTGACCGCTCTCCCCTCTCCTCTCTCTCCCCTCCCTTGTCTCTCTTCTCCTTTCCCCCTCTCCGATACTACAGATTTGTTTAAAATAAACATTGATTTATTGATTATATGTATAGACCGAATATTAAACGAGCTTGGATATAGATTAGATATTATTAATCATCGAATGATATTTGGAAATTGATCAAGTGCCAAAAATTATTGTACCAGTAACTATCATATTACATACCTGTAGCCTCATTGCAAAAGTTTAAATATGCATATAATCATAATTTTTCAGGGCAGCAATTTTAAATTTTAAAAGTTCCCTGTCTGTGCTTACTTCTTGTCTGTGCTTAACTCCTGTCTGTGCCAAAATTTTCTAGCATTTTTTTATAAAATATACTCTCTGATATACTTATAAACCTGAACGTAATACCAGACCATCGATTTGGATTTATAACACAACATTCAACTGTACACCAATTACACAGAGTTACTGACAACATATGCACAAGAGCACAAATTGTATGCAACTGGGGTATTTCTGGATGTTGCTCAATAGCCCAGTCAAATAAGGAGTTTTATAAAAGGAGCAAATCTCGGAAATGAACCAATAAAGCTGAATTTTTGCATATCCCTTTATTTTGGTTTTCTAAATAAGTGGTAAAAAGTCATCGATCTCAGCACGTTATGTTCATTAGATATTTAAATTCAAAGATCTCAAAAATCAGTTTTTTCAAATATTTCGATTTCTATCCATCGGCCGTCTATCAAAATAGTTTTAAGACTTGTAGATAATAAAATTCTTCACAAGTTTGGTATTATTCATTTTTATTTTTGGATAAACCGTTTTCGAGATATAGCGCGGAGAAGGAGAAGCGGGCACCAGTTCGGACAAACACTTGCTTCTTGTGGCTTCCAGGATCATTTCACAGAAATATTGTTAGAATCAAAATTGTAGAGCATTAAATTTACTTATAATAAAAAAACCCAAACATGGGACCTTTTCCCCTTCCCCCACCATAAACTGGGGATTCCCATTCCCCCAGCAACGTTTTAACTACTACTAACGAAGCTGTGAAATAAAAATAGTTGCATATTTTATGCCTTCACTAACCCCATATCAACACTGACTGGAGTCGAACTTTTCCGCGAAAACACGTTTTTCGGTACTCTTTTGGCTATAATACCGAACCAAAGAGTTAGATCCAAACATTTTTTTTCACCTGAAAGATGATTAAACTTACTATAAGACCGGATATATTAACTTTTCATCAAGTCCCGTAAAAAACCCACGTCAGCACGATAAAAACGGCATACTGTTTTAAAGTCCTTACATATGAAATTTGGATTTAGACCCGTAATACACCCAAGCCAGGACATGTATGTTTTGGCAACATTTTGACATTTTCGGTTGACTTGCTTGGCTGTATTACAGTTCTAAATCCAAATTTCATATATAGGGCCTGATAGTAAATTTAATCAGATTTCAGATGAAACAATTATATTTTAGATCGGACAAGTAGTTTGGGAGTTATAGTGAAAAATGTGCCTAAATTACTTGAATTTCAAAACAGTATGCGGTTTTTAGCGTGCTGACGTTGGTATTTTACGGGACTTAATAAAGTTTTAATATATAGGGTCTTATAGTAAATTTAACCAGCTTTCAGATGAAGAAAAATGAAGTTTGGATATAACTATTAGGATCGGAATTATAGTATCTAATACTACCTTATCTTGGAATCCTTTCTTTCTAATAGATCTTTCTCTGTCCGTCAAGGCTCAGAGCTTTCTTCTATTAAGTTGGTGTCAGCAGGAGTACCACAAGGCTCAGTGCTTGCTCCATTACTCTACATCATATACACACACGAAATTCCAATTAGCTCAGGAATTCTTACAGCGACATATGCAGACTATAGAGCAGTTTTAAAAAGAGATAAAAATCCCACTCATGCTTCACAGTCCCTACAGTATTACATGGCTCGCTTAATAGCTGGAAAGTCCATTACATTACGTTTACTCTTCAACGTGAAACATGCCCACCAGTTTTTCTTGACAATACACTGATTTCTCAAACAGACACTGTACACTACCTTCGTCTGAGGTTTGACCAAAGAATGATATGACATACGCTTCTCAGATATAAGGAACAGCTAAAAAGATACATATTAACAAACTCCAAATTTTCCAGACAAAAACATTCAGGGCAATCACAAAAGCACGCAACATGGTTCGTAAGCAGCATAACTTTACATACTGACCTACGCAGACCAACAGTAAACGAAAAAATACGACCGAACTACAAACTATTCCACGAAAAATTACATGGACATCCTAATACACTTATAAACGACATGAACACAACACATATTCCCGACAACACACAGAGAAGACCAAAAAGGAGCTGGATAAGAGACCTCCTAAAGTAAAATAAAATAAAAATAAAGACTGGAGGTGCCGCTGGGTTCTGCTCCCCCTCATGCCTTTCAAGCCGTTTACTTTCTTACAACACATTCATTGGTTGTCCTATTTTAATTGACAGGTCTGAATAAATATATAAAGTAAAAATAAATAAATAAATAAAATATTATTACAATGTTCAACATACCTAGCTATTATTAAATTCTTGTGTAAAGAGGGCAATTAAAAACCTGCGCAAAGAACGCTTTTATGGTATTGATGGCTAGTCCTCCCTCTCATTTTTCACTGTAAAATAACGGGCATAATTATTAATGTTGGCTTTGTTTATTGGGAGTTAACGTCCGTTTCTCAATATTATGCCTCATCCAGTTTAAAGCCCAGATATTGCACCATCAGACTATATTTTGTTTAGATCAAACAATGACTCCTTTTTTAAAAAACCCAACTAATTGCAGAAGTTATGTAATAGTAATTGAAAACCAAAGACTTTACTTCGAACAGTAATATTCAATAATGTTTTAAATATGTAACCTGAAATAAAACTATATTTATACACAAGGACTTTCGTTACATCCTAGTAAATACATATTAAGGTCATTCTAAAAGATAGCTAACCTAAAGGTAATTAGGGTTAGAGCGATTCAAAAGGCAACAGCTGAGCCGTGTAACCTAATTAATATGGCGGGGGCGGGTACGAACCCCCCCCCCGCGATCCCCCGCGGATTATCAGCTTGCTGATCCTGAAGGAAATTGTTCTCAAAATATTGTTCCAGCCCTTAAGGTCCTTTCTTTAAAATAAAATGGCCTCCCTAATGCGGCCTAATCTAACTTCCCCTTAACCTTCTTGTTACGGTCCATTCCCAGCTCCCCCCTTTCCCGAGGAGAAAGAGAACCGGTTAATTTCGTATTTTCTGTTTAATTATAAATTAAATAGTGAAATAATTCTTGTTTAATAAATATTTTTTTAATATATTTTTTATTTTTGAAGAGAAAAGATTTGACCCCGGTTGGGATTGAGATTTGATCCCAACCGGGGTCAAATCTTTTCTCTTCAAAAATAAAAAATATATTTAATAAATTAAATAGTATATTCATCGAAACCTTAAACATGAATAATTATATCATTATTAGCTTCTATAATCAAATCCTAAAGGATTATTCTTCAAATTGCACTAGCAACCTAATAATATTGTCTTCCCAATTTTTTTTTTTTTTTTTATTCTTGAATCCTTATCTTTCAAATACATAAATGACAATGAGCAGATTAGCTGGAGTAAAAATATGTTTAGAATAGAAATAATAGGCATAAGTGTATAGTGGTATTCATTCCTGTCTTTAATTTACGTAATTTTAGTTTAACTTGAGGTACGTATGATGATATAGAAGGATCAATCCTAATTTTAGTTTAAAATCAGCCTCTCATTTCTTCTCAGTATCATACGTAATATTGTTTGAGTGTCAATTTAATTTATCATAAAATAATTTGTAGAGCGATTTTATCACTGATAAACTTTAAATAAACTGTTAAATCAGTGTGTTAAGTGTTGTTAAAGTACAATTGTATTTGTGTTGTCAGCCTTAATGTCTATTTGAGTTGTGAATAGGTATGAATCATCCGTACATCAGTTTCAGTCTTAAATATGTTAAATTTATTGTTGTTGTTTTTTTTTGTTTGTTTTTTTGGTATATGTTCAACATCTAATGCTCCTATCGATTTGACCGTTTGAAATCTTTTAGAGAACATTTATTTTGTGACATTATTTTTATTTTATTTTTAATTTGGTTTCTTCTCTTTAGTTACATTGTTACAGTTATTTTATTTAAATATTACACCATCTTACAGTTATCATTTCTTTTCTTTACTATTTCCTTCTTTTTTTTTAGTATTAATAACTATTTCATCCTTATATATTAATTTTATTTGACTCCTATATTTATATTTAATTTTAACACTTATTACTGTACAAATAATAGCATTTTTTTTCGCCCATGCATTATGGCCCATTATTGTCATTCGGTTTTATTCTTACTTAAATCACTTACTTGCTTTATCATTGTAAAACCTACATTTATCTATTTATTTTTCTAATGTCAAAGTAAGTCAGTATAATTTATTATAATAGTTAAATAATTACCGTTATTTTTATTTTATTATTCTGAGCCAATATTTAATGAACTATTAACTTTTGTTCTATTCACATGAATAGCTTCATTCATGTATACCTTTTTTTTTTTTTTTCTTAATTTGTATCTGATATGTATCTTGTTTAGCTCTTAATTTAATGGCCGAAACATCGGTATTATAAAAGAATGATTTTCTTTAATTTTAACAATTTTTCTTTTTGATTTATTTCTTATAAATATACAAAAACATAGGGAAAAAAATAAGTTTATTAAAAATATGGTATAGCATTTCATAGTTAGGCTATCAAAGCTTGTTTATACGTACAAAATATTGTGTATTCATTGTGATCGTATAGTCATTTGTGGATACTAAACATATATATATGTATACATTTAACAGTAGCAGGCAATGAAAGATAAATGTTGAAAATAAAAATTGTAGGACTGTTGTCAACTTTAAGGCGCTGTCTTATACTAGACCCGCATTACTGATCAGTCGTACTGTATAAAGTAGTTTGGAAATGAAGGCGCTGTGAAGTCGTCTGTAGTTGAGTCCTCACCCTTCACCTTCTTATAGTCGAAGAGAGAGATTTGCACTGCTTCAATGCACTTTGGGTCAATCTAACCTTAGCCTTATAGCTTGAAAGTTAATATTAATTATTAAATATGTTCCTTCATATAATTCTTATCAACTATATCTTAACTTTTAATTAGTTCTACAGTTCCTTTTATTATTGATCAAGGATCAACAAGGAAAGGAAGTACACGGTGACCCTTTGCCCTTGGTAAAGGGCCAGGATCCAGAATTACCTCGTCCTTCTGACCCCGACATTATTAATAATTCATTATAATCCATAAATAGTATCCTATTCCAAGCCAACTAGTCTAGACCACTCCGATATTTAATTCAGTTCTCAGTCTTAAAAAACTTAAAAACACTCGTGACCTATCGATCTGTTATATACAGTCCAATAGTTTAATCTTCATAAGGAAACATGAGCCCGGTAGGTAAAAAAAAAAAATGTCTTATTAACAACTGTAACAAGTTTCTTAAATGCCAGAAGGCAAACCAATGATTAACATCAATTATTTCATTTCAAAAACGACGATTTATAAAAAGCTTTCAAAATAGCATCAGAAAAATCGGAGTGTAAATCTGGGCCATCTTCAAAAAATAGTATAAAACTGGATAAAAGAGTTTCTTTATTTCAGGGGAAAAAATTATTTAACGAAATCGCAATCATAAATGACTCTTTTAGTCCCGGCAAAATCAGGGTTCCCACATTTGGGAACATTTTACCCACACCTCTCCCCGAGTGTCTTCAGGGAACTTTCCATCACATGAGATATGTCGAAGTTCCCAGGGGAAATGGGAATCCATATTTACATCAATCCCACCTAAGAAAGATGGCTACTCCCACGTGTAACCTAATAGCGTGCGTGAAAAAAGGTGTGCTTCAAAAAGTAGCCTAAGATCTCCACTTTCCAGATATCGTTGTGAAATTATTTTAAAATAAACATAAGAACATGAAACGAAAACGATTTAACTTCTCTCAAAAGTTTACAGCCCAAAATCAACACCAATTTGCACAATAACTCAAGCTGCATTCACACTCGTTTGTGTGATGTGTGATGATGAATTGTTCCAACTGCTCACTGCTATCTTATATTAGCAAATGGCTCTATAGACAGTTCAGTCTTCAATATCTCCCTTAAGCTACGTTCTCACGGGGCGTGGCACGTTAGCGTGATCAACGCATTCGTGGAATATCCTCCGTCTGAACGAGGTGACGTGAGTTTTAATTAATATTAAAATATTAAATATTTTTAATAATTAACGATTTTAATATAGTGGAAGGATATTCCACCATTGTTGTCCTTAAATATCCAGTTTCTGATCCAAAAACGCTTTTTCTTTCGTTTTTTTATGTCCACGTGACTCTTTCAATCCT
The DNA here is from genome assembly GCA_003667255.2 of Euschistus heros. Classification (NCBI taxonomy): domain Eukaryota; kingdom Metazoa; phylum Arthropoda; class Insecta; order Hemiptera; family Pentatomidae; genus Euschistus; species Euschistus heros. The sequence goes on from RCWM02000296.1 coordinate 472,760, forward strand.
TTTGCCAACATATCAATAAAAACTGAACTCAAAACTGCACAACTTTCCACGATAAAGTACCATGGTAGGTTTCAAGGGGCAAACTGAATCGTGGTCGTGTGAACAGTCCACGACTCTCGTCTAGTTCACTCTTCTCTCCCACTCCAGGCAACACCACGACCGAGAAAACGAAGGTGTGCCACGCTTTCATCTTTTTGCCCCGTGAGAACGTAGCTTTAGGCAGTATGGAGGGGTGCCCATATTTACACCATATTTATATCTTACTGACATTTTGACGTATTGCCAGTGAATAAGGAAACATTTAAAAAAAAAAAATCGTACATTCTCATATTGACTGAATATTAGAGATAAATAATTAAATGGTTGTCTTGGTGAACAAAAAAGTACAAAACCGACACCACTGGCTAACTTGGCCTACATACCTCGTTACACCTTGACAACAACCCAGCAAACAGCAATACTATTCTTGAGGTCGGTATTTTTTTTTCATTTTCTTTTTTTTCGCTTCTGATTCCTGAGGGAAGGGAAAAAATTATAACAGCCGGCCAAAAATTAATTTCACAAAATGCAGCGGATGTAGGCATATCCTATCGAATAGAATGAATGAATGAAATTATTTATTGAATAAGCGTTAAGCTTGTTACAATAGAGCTTGGACAATCTAGTTATATTTGTATAGCAAAATACACATATGTAGGTACATATTTACAAGAAAATAAAAATATAGATCCATTTGATTTTAGACATATAAAACAAAATTTCATAATTAACAATGTTTCTTGATATAACATAGTTTCCTACTTAATTTAGTGGTTTTATTATGTACAAATAAACAGTTTAAATTATACCAACAAATCGAAACTAAAATAAAAACAAAAAAATCACATCTTGTTATTAATACTAATCCTTTTGGGTGTTATGTCATTCTTCGTTCAAAAGGAATGTTCTAAGTATAATAACATTTGTTATGAAATTATATACTACTTTAATTTTTTGTTCATCTTCAATTGTTAAAATCGTGGCTATATTTTGGGGGACGTTTTTTATTTTATTATTAATTTTAAAAAATCCGCCTGAGTATTAGGTATTGGGGGCAGTTGAATAGAATATGATTATTGGTCCGCCACGAAATAAATTTTAACCCGCCCAGGTGGGATTCGAACCCACGACCTTCTGGTTACGAGCGCGCTGAGACCCTCGCCTCTACTCACTCGGCCATTGAAGGCCCCTAGAATATGATTTAAGGTTTCTTTTTCATTTTTATTACATAAGTTGCATATCGTTTCCGAGTCTATTTTGTAAATATTATTTTTCTAATAAATCTGTATTTTTTTTATCCGAGGCAAGCCTTATTTGTGACATTATTCTTATATTGTAAAATGTGATATTTGAAAGGAGGTATTTGGCACCAGTAATGTGTGTGGGTTTTATTTCCTTATAGTAGGGATTAAAGGTAGAATTGTTTACCCTTTCTAAATCCTGAGCTATTAACATGTTTTTATATTCTCCAGCTGCTTTTCCTAAATTCTTCTTTATTAGGACAGGAACCTGATTTTCCCATAAATAAGTATTGTTTGATATCAATAGTAGATTTTTTAGTTGGCCAATCCAGTTATATTTTATTTCTTGAGGATGTGCAATATGAAGTTCATATAATTTATTATATAGGATACGGGGGATTCTATTAGCTTGCATGTTTAAAATACTAATCCACCATTTTATAAGACATTTAAATATTTTTAAACTTATTTTCACTTGACCTGTTTCGAGTCTTACGTAATGGCCTGGAGTATTGAAAGGTAAATGCAATAAACATTTTAAGAAGTTCGATTGTACTTTTTCTACTACCTCTAAATACCTTAATGCCCATAACTCACTGGTGTAGAATATTTGTGATTCCTATCGAATAGTCAATTAAAACAGTCTAGGATTCACGTTATGGGATTAACGCATAAATCGTTTCCCTGGTTAATCGAATTAGAGAAAAGACTAGTTTGAATCTGTCTGTTGTACAAGGTTTATTTCGTTTAGCATCAAAAGTAACTTTGTTCAGTGTTATCTGTTACCGATCAGGTTTTATTAGACCAACTCATAATTATGATAGACCAGGTATGTATCTATGTTTTAGCATATTATTAGTGATTAAAATAAAGTATAAGGCAATAAAGGCAAATATGAAACATGCTCTTTATATTTTGCTTCTTGTTATTGTGAATTTCAACATTCGATGAAGATTTTATTATACTTCCCGATGAGTCCCGATAACATTTTTAACAACATTGGTTGTCCAAGTTATGTAGTAAATAAAGTTTAAATCATACACTCCAATTACTGCAACTATGGAAAATATTAATTTTTTTCTCCTGAAAGTCTTAATAAAAAAGTAATCAATTTTAAAAGAAATTCTGAAAAAAAAAATTATATAAATATTTAGCCATTTTCATTATTTAAGGGCCAATGCTGCTTTAGGGCCATCTGGTGTGAGAATTCTTATAATTTGAAACCTTTTCGACCTTATGGATAGCTAGGTAGAAATTGCCTAGTTTCGACACGATTTTCTAATTTTTAGAAAATTAATTTTAAATCAAAGCAATTACTCTGAAACCCATTTGACAGCTTTCCAAAGAAGCAGCAGAGATTTCATGAACAAATTTCACTCGAAAATTTTCAAGAGAATCTTGTAACATAGGTATTTAGAATAGATTGAATGTTATAACGTCTAGTACTGAAAAAAAGAAGAAAAAATCAAGCCATTTTTGAACGAAAAGTTGGTCCAAATACTTTTTCTGATAAACCATCCAATCAAAAGCTCCTGGATTCGGTGAATGGTGAAAGTTGTGAATCATCAGATGAATAATTAAGAAGTGTGTTGTAATTTGCTCTAGTTTTTTTTTTTTTTTTTTTTTTATGTATCGTAGATAAATTATTAATCAGATGTATCATTGTATCTCTTTTTTTTTTTTCTTTTTTTAACCCAAAATATAGAAAAACTGTGTCAACATATTGTTATTTAAATACTGTCTCAAAACTTAATGTTTAATAAGGTAATTTAATTAATTTCTTTACGCTGCAAAACCCAGACATAGTTGATATAATTGGGTATTTTGCAAGGATAATATTATATTTTAAAAACCACAGTTGCTAGATTTTTTAGAATATTTTTTTTTCGAAATCAGCAGCGTTAAAGTAATATAGAATGGTGATGAAATATTTTTGCCCAGCTTGATCTGTCATATGCTCCTCGTGTATATGAAACAAATAAAATAATACTTCATATAATACTAAGATATCAATTGATTGAGATATTCAAAGAGGAGGGAGGAAGGGAAAGGCGATATATAATATTATAAAAGAAGTCTTATTTGTAGATAGATTAAAATCTTGTATTGAAGTATGTAAATGAGAATTATTTCTTAAATGAAATTTTCACGCATAGCAGTAATTTTTAACCTGCTCAGATTAGGGGTTTGAAGAAAACGTAAAAGCATAGTTTGACATACAATTTTTAATTTTAATGTGTGAATTGATAATCCAGATGGACAGAGAATATTAACCCTTTAACGGGCAGGCCGAAGATTTTTGAATACATTTCTTCCTTTTTTTTCCTTTGAATGGCTATAGCCACGCTAACCCCCACACATGTATCATGAGGTTCAAGGTTCATTATAGGATATTAGGCGATAATGAGTAGGATAATGCCCAGGGCATTACGTCATTTATTGATCAAAAGGCATTAAATATGAGTATCCTCAAGGAAACATCGCCCGTTAAAGGGTTAAGAAACTCTTGCAAATAATGGTCTGCATTACCAGTGCTGACCACTCAAGGCCCACGAATCATTTTTTACACACAATATCAAAAAGCAAAGGATCAACATTTTAATTTTGGTAATAATTTTTTTTCAGCAGAAAAGATTTTATTGATTCCATCTGGTTAGCTTTTAATTTCTAATCATAAAAGTATATGAAAGTGTGGCAAATATCGTTTCTAGGTGAGTTCAGTATTTTTACTATTTTAAACTATATTGCGGAATGGTTCCAACCACATATTGGTAGATTTACAAGATCCGCATGTCACACCGCATATTTAAATCTTTTTAAATAATTAAATTGAATATAAGTAAATTTTATTTTCAATTTAAAGCTCTATATAACACCGTAACTTTGTAACCTCTCATGCAGAATGGCGCTCGCCACCTATCGGCCATTTTTTAAATTTTATTGGAATCCACTTATTTATCGCATTTTTAATAACTATTTAATATAAAATCGATAAATTTCTTTAGTGCTAAACCTTCCTGGAACTACAAAGATGATGTGGTTAAACTTTAGTACACCTTAAATGTGTTAGTTTAGTAGTTTTCCTCTGTGATTACTAAACAGGAAAACTACTGAATCAATCTGTACGAAATTTTAACAACTTCATTTCTATAGTTCCAGGTAGGTTTAAAAATAACAAAATTTACTGATTTTCTATTAATTTGTAATAAAAAAAGCGGTAATATGTGGATAACAGTGAAGTTTGAAAATTTACCGAAAGGTGGCGAGAGCCATTCTACATGATAGGTTACAAAGATACGGTGTTTTATAGAAATTGAAATTGATAATAAAATTTGGTTAAATTCAATTGAATTATTGAAATGTGGATCCCTGTCGAGTTCGAAAATCGGCCGTTATCTGGTTAGCACCATTCTGCAACAGAGTTTAAAATGGAAAAACTACTGAACCCTTTTATACCAAATTTTAAGTAAACCATCTTTATAGTTCTAAGAACTTTTAGCAATAATAAAATTTACAATAGTATAATTTTAATTGAGTAGCATGGACTTTTTGTTTTTATAAATACTTTTAGTTGTAAGCACTGATAATGCAGTCCATTATCCGCAAGTGTTTCTAAATAGGCTCTTTCTATCTGGATTACCAATTCATACATTAAAATTAAAAATGGTATGTCTCATACTGCTATTACGTAATCCTCAACTATCTAATCAGCGCTATTTTAACCAGGCTATGCATAAATTATTATTGCAGAAATAATGCTCTATTGAATACATCAATACAAGATTTTTATCGACAAACAAACAAAACTACAATTAGAAGTTGTTTTTTTAAATCAATTTATTGAAATTTACAAATGTACAAATATATACAGCAAGTAAATGAGCTGATAACGATTACAATAAAATGTCAAAACTTGAAAAGAACTACTCATCAGTAGCACTTCAATAAAAAAAGTCTACGCTAGAAGATCTCTAGGCCATCTTCTTTTCAGACGCCTCGGAGGATTATCGGGGATGGAGTGGGAAGCAAGTTCAGAAACTAATAGATTTGAGTGGTTATGGAGCTTACTATGGAAGGAAAAGTATCTGCTTTGGGCTAACTCAGCAATATATGGAACATTAAGGTCTTTATGGATAAGTTTATTAGTGACAAAGTAAGGGGAGTTTAGGATTTTTCGAAGGATTTTGGATTGTAAGGATCGAATACGAGATGAATTGGATGGTTTAGTAGAGCCCCAAAGCTCAACTCCGTACGACAAAATAGGTCGAATTACAGTCATGTAAATAAGTGTTTTGTAATTAATTGGGAGCTTTGAACGTTTGTCTAGTAAATGTTGAAGTAGTCTGTAACGACGAGCAGTTTCTTGTCGCTTTAGTATTGTATGTGGATTCCAAGTAAGACGTTTGTCCAAGTGGAGTCCTAGGTAGAGGATCTGTACCACAGGCATTAGTGGAATATCATTGAAGGATACTGTAGGACAGGAAGTCGTAGGTTTACGACGAAGGGTAAAGATTTTTTGGTGAGATTTGTTTGGGTTTATTTTGATTCTCCATTTTTGACACCATTCTTGAATGTTTAGGATATGGGATTGGAGTGTTTGGGAGGCAATGAAGGGATAATTGTTAACTGATAATAAACATGTGTCATCAGTGTAAGTGGTGAAAACTCATATATTAAAATTAAAAATTGGATGTCTAATTTTGCTTTTACGTAATCTTCGACCACCTAATCAGTGCAATTTTGACCAGGTTAAAAATTACTCCATCGCATAAAGTATCATTTTAGAAATAATGCTCTATTGCACACTTCAGTACAAGATTTTTATCGACAAATAAGCTACAATTATTATTTACAATAAAAAAGTTCTTTACAGAGAGCGAGCGAAGTCGCGACGGGGAATGCTAGTATATTATAGATAATATAATGTAATAGAAATTTAGGCTCTTTTCTTCAGTTTTTATAACTTGAGTTCTTTATCTATAAAACTTTGAATGGATTGAAATAACATGACATCATGGAAATGTCATAGAATTTCAGACGAAAATATTCTCGTAAATTATGACGGCTGTGGAGGCAGAGTTGGTAGGCTGTGCCCTAGAGCGAAGGGCTCGAGGTCTCTGTGTTTGGTTATTCGGTTAGAGCACAAAGGGCGCTACAACAACGTCCCTTCTTCATCTTCCGCGTCCTTGTCTTTGATATTATACCCGGTCCTGAATCTTCAGGAGCAAGATGTAATCCTTTCATAAAAAAAATTCGTTACGAAATAAAAAAAACAAAAAAAACAAGCTCTTATTTGCTCGAGAATAAGTTGGCTCCTAATATAATCTACCAACATTTAAAACTAAAAAAAAAAACCAGAGATAATCATAATAATAAAAATAAGCTTTATTGGCATCTATAAAGACAAAAGCCCCTCCCATAAGAGGAAGTTAAAAGTCGGCCAAAGCCAACAGAAACAAAAAAAAAAAAAATATACAAATTAAAACACACACAAAAAAAAACACAATAAAATAAACAAAAACCTTATAAAACAGACCAAGAAACTAAATATTGCTGACTTTTTTCCACGTGGTTCTGTCCCTCGCCACACGCCACCAGTTGTCGCCTACATAATGTGTCATTTCGTACCTCCATATAAGATGCGGGCGACTCCTTCATCGGGACAGCAGGAAAAGAGAAAATCAAAAGTACTTACTTATAATCGATTTATACATTGGTTATTCAAAAATAAAAAGTAGGCCCCCCTCCCAAAAAAAAAAATCAAATCATACAGGTGTGAAGATAAAAAAAATAAAGAACTCAAAGGCACAAACAGTCAGCAGGATTAAGCTATTTAATTACAAATTTTAAACATCCTAACTAAACAGGCTACTTTGAATTTGTTTATATAAATATAAAAGTTTATATAAATGATGCCCAAAATAACCCCCTGTCTGATACTGTTGTTAGCAAAATGGAAGTGAGTTTAGAGAAAAATATATTCTTTTTTAAAAACAATATCAATTTCATTACTGCATCCGCATCAGAAATGAAATTTCTTTTAGGGAGCATCAGAGGAACGAGGCGTGATAAAGTGAGGAATAGCAGCTAAATGTCAAAGCTGCAGAGGTTCGGTCCTGACTGGAGAACAGAACTTCTTGATCCAGCGGACGGTCCATGGAATACTGATCGCCTGGAAAGAGGCCAATAAACTTCACAGGGCATCGTTTACCGGCTTCATAAAAATACAAAAAAAAAATAAAAAAAAAGTGCAAAGTATTTCTCCTTAAGTGATAATTAAAAAAAAAAAAAAAATAGATCAAGAAAATATATATATATATATATATATATATATATATATATATATATATATATCTATGTTAAGCAGAATGAACTCAATTATCAACTGCCGCATCCAAATGAACTGTCGATTAATTTTGAAAATCGTTCTCAACTTTTTCCTTCTTTTCACCATTTTACATTTTAGAATTAAAATGATCAAATTACTTAAATTAATAACTAAATTAAATTAAAAATCAATGATTATTCAAAATAAACATAGTTCAGAGAAATTAGGAGTTTCAAACGTTATTTTATACATGGAACCAATATAGCTCCTAAACGGTAAGTCTCAGCGAAAAATGTTATATAACAAAAATTATTTTCCATTAAATTTCTAATCTGAAAACACTCGACAAATTTTCAGTCCGAGTAACACCAACAGATTGAGCGTGTTAAAAAAAAAACACCAACGCTTAAAATTTAGGCAAAACGTGATATTTTTTTCATTCAGACCAATGAAGCTCCAAAACTGTAGGTCCTAGTGAAAAATATTATGTAAGAAAATTATTCTTCATTTACTTTCTGATAACAAAACTGTCATTAATTTTTACTCCAGCCAAAAGACACAAGTCAACACTATGAATTGAAACAAAGAGATTAAACAATTTGATATATTATTTTTCATATTTATTAATTATCTGATTGAATAAGATTAGGAACGGACAAAGACATTGTTTGTAAAAAAAAAAAAAAAAAAAAAAAAAGATTGAACTAGGTACATGGTACAGACATCCCAAAAAAGTGGCAATGCGACTAAATGGTTAGATATACTTTCAAATTCTTTTCTTGAATCAAAAATGGTTTAATTGTAGTTTTTTTTTTAATTATCAACCGACTTCAAAAAAGAGGAGGTTCTCAACTCGTCTGTATTTTTTTTTTTTTTTTTTTTTTTGTGTATGTTACGCGATTACTCCGTCAATTCTGGATCAATTTTAATGATTCTTTTTTAGATCGGTAGGGCATACTTCAAAGGTAGTCCCATAAAAAATATTTTGAAATCAACGAAGCACTTTTTAAGAAAAATCACTTATTAACTGTTTTTTTTTTTATTTTTCTTAAAAAGTGCTGCATTGATTTCAAAATATGTTTTATGGGACTACCTCTGAAGTATGCCCTACCGATTTAAAAAAGAATCATCAAAATTGATTCAGAATTGACGGAGTAATCGCGTAACATACAAAAAAAAAGATTAAAAAAAAAATACAGATGAGTTGAGAACCTCCGTCAATTCTTAATCAATTTTGATGATTCTTTTTTAGGCCAGTAGGGCATAGTTCAGAGGTAGGACCATAAAAAATATTTTGAAATTAATGCAGCACTTTTTAAGAAAAATAAAAAAAAGTTAATAAAAATCACTGTTATATAATCTTACATTTTAAACATATTTATGATTATGAAGCAATTTCAATTATACAGACAACTCTTGATCGATGTGTCAAAATTCGATAAGTCGAACAAAATCTATGCACTAAGTACATTACTCGTAAATGTCACTTCAATAAATCTATTTCAGGCAAAGTAAGTTGAACTGAAAATAGGGGTCAAAAGACGGAAAAAATACACCCACCACTAAAAAGTGAAAAATAAAAATAATTTTTAGAAAAAAAACAAAACCGACTTCAAGATTAAACCTACATATATAGAACTAAAAAGTAAAAAATAATATTTTAGTTGCTTCGAAACAAAATCCATTAAATGACAATCAACAAAATTATCGATACTTATATACCTAATCACAATTAATGATTACTTATTTTTGGAGTCGGTGCCAGCCAAGGAGGGCACTTCAATCTTGCATTTGCAACAAACTTTTGAATGGCACGAGGAAGCGGTGTGGCGGTGATGAAATAGTGAGAAATCTTTACAATTACCTATTCTTTTTTCTTTTTTTTCGGATTCTGTTCGTTTTTGTTGGCACCGACTCCAAAAAAAAACTTATCATTAATAGTGATTAGGAATATAAGTATCGATAATTTTGTTGATTGTCATTTAATGGTTTTTGTTTCGAAGCAACTAAAATATTATTTATTGAAATTTACAACTGTATTTACAAAAAATAAAATACATCAAGTAAATGTGATGAAATAGATAAAAATGACACGTCACTTGTTTTTAAAGCAACTACCCATTAGTAGCACTTATTAAGGTTCTACATGATGAAGCACTATATTTCACTTGTCTGTTATTTTTTATTATTAATTTTTGTTAAGTACTTCATTTGTATATTACTATTATTACTTTTTCCTTTATTTAATTTTATTATTTTTATTTTTATTCTTTTTATTTATTTCTGTTTCTTTTTCTTTTAATTATTTATTTATTTATTTTTTTACTTTTCCCCCATTTAATTATCATTATTATTTTATTTATTTACTTTTTATTGCTAGGTCTTTTAATTTTTTTTTTTTTTTGTTATTATATACTTCCTCTACAGTTACAATTATTCCAAAATTATTATAAAACTTATTTGTTATGGGTGTCTCTTGCACGTGACTTTACCCTCCCTTCTACTATTGTTAACTCATTATTAATATTGTTAAACCATCCATGTAAGGCTTACCAGGCCGATCTGGAAATATAAAAAAAAAAAAAAAGAAAGAAAAAAAGCACTATATTAGAAGGTCCCGAGGCCATCTTCTTTTCAGGCGCCTCGGAGGGTTATCTGGAATGGAATGAGAAGCAAGTTATGATACTAATGGATTTGAATGGTTGTGGAGTTTGCTGTGAAAGGATTGATATCTCGTTTGAGCTAAGTCAGAAACGTGAGGTATATTAACATCTTTGTGCATAAGTTTGTTTGTGACGAAGTAAGGAGCATCTAAGATTTTTCCAAGGATTTTGGATTGTAAGGATTGGGTACGAGATGAATTGGAAGGTTTAGTGGAGCCCCAATTCTCAACTCCGTACGTCCAAATAGGTCTAATCATCTAGTCTAATGATATACTCATGTATATGATTCTTTCGTAATTAATTGGAAGGTTGGAGCGTTTGTCTAGTAAATGTTGAAGTAGTCGATAGCGACGGGTGGGATCAGTTCGTTTGGGATTTAGTAGTAAGGACTACAGAAGTCGGGTTTTCGACGGAGGGTGAAGGTTACGAGCTTCTCAAACCCGGCGAAACAGTCAATACCGAGCGCTACCGACAAAAATGATCAATTTGAGTCACGCATTGATCGAAAAAACGCCCAGAATGGGCTCACAGGCACGCCAAAGTCATTCTTCAGAACGGATGATAACGCTCCTGCACATTCAGCCAGATTGACTAAGGAAACGATTTTTCGATTAATATTCGAAATTTTTGGGAACTCCTACCCCACCCGCCGTATTCACCTGACCTGGCACCTTCATGATTATAATTCCTCTTCTCAATCGATGGGACACTCATTGGCGAGAGCAACACTTCAACAATTTCGAAAACGTACGAAAATGGCTCGATGAATGGATTTTTCAAAAATAAAGATGAAGCATTCTTTTGGAATGGTATCCATATGTTTGCCCGAGAGATGGACAAAATTGTAGGAAGCGAGGGTCAGTACGTTTGAAAAAATAAATCTTAGCCCGCATACACTTTTTTTAAATTACTGTGTATATTTTTACCACTGAAAGCCAAAACGACATTTTAAACTTGCATACCTGGTAAATAATATTTTTCCTTTTTCAAAAATTTATTTTTTAATTTTTTATATATATTTTTTTTAAATAAAAGAAAATAATAGAAAATAAAACAACTAACACAGCATGCCTAAAGAAAAAATAATTATTTTATTCGTAGTATTTAAAACACTGAAAAAAAAAAAAAAATCACCTATAATTTTCTTTCATTCGTCTTCTTCATCAACTAAATCTGGGTACACATCAAGCTTAAATGTAGATTTCAGTTCTTCATAGAATTATCTAAATGTTGGACTTATGTAGGGAAGAAGATCTAACAGATCTTTCTCCTTTTCTGCTGCTGTCGGAAGTGATTCAACATATCTGATTGATGGCTCTAATTTTTGTAGCCTGCTCTTTTTCAAAAAACTTACAGTTTTAAAATTACCATTTATATCTAAATTAACTTGTAGTATAGAACACCGTAGCTACATTTGTTATAGTTAAGCCATTTTACGTTGCCCCAATGCATAGTGCCTTTTTCTTTATCTTTTTATCTATGAACTAAGGCGGTTTATAAAAGGGACGAAATATTTTAATTTTGAAAAATTGTGGGGCTTGGTAAACTTGACTCACTTTACACAAGTAAAAGTTCAAGATTGTAGTATCAGCCATGATTCACAAAGGAATATCCTTCATTGCAATGGACGGAATACTTAGCCCGTTAGGCAAAAGAAAAGAGAAAAAAATTACGACCCTGGTGATGTAGATTGCCACTTAGCCCGCTATGCACTGGTGCCACAGATTTAATAGTAAGTCTGGGTGTGATCTTGTACCATGGGTATGCGTAAGTTTGCACCTAATGTTATGTCCTTGATGTAACAGGGTGGTTGTGTAATGAGTCTTATTGTATTACCAAAAAGTCTGTATTTTTTGGATTTTTTTTTTCTATTTTGTAAATTTTTGAGGCGTTCATAGTGGTTTTAATAAATAAGTATAAGAATTTAGTCCTTGCATAATTTTCATCGTCGATCGTTTATGTAGAAGTGGATATAGAAGTCTCATTCCTTTGTTAAGGATTTGTTGTTTCTGTTTTGTTTCTCTTCTGGGCGCAACGAAAACAATTAATTAATACTAGCTTAGACAACTTAATTGCTTAAAAATTTTAATATTTATATACATAAGATAAATTATTTTATATGAACGATGATGAAACGCACTTCCCACGCTTTGTATTCACAAGTTTGCAAAGTGGTGATAAGAGCCTCCTTTGATTGCCGCTGTACAAAGCAACAAGGAAAGGACATTGAAACTACAACTTTGCAAATGGACGAGATAAAGGAGAGGAAGTTGTTGGGACTTAACAATATCGAGATGGCACCGGAGACAGAACAAAGCCTCCTAGATCCACCCCAACTCCTTCACAATAGCTCTCAACTTAGTCTTCGTCTGTAGTGTTTAGGAATCGCTGGACCGTCATAAATATGGTTAAGTGACACTGATGATCACAACCCAGGGAGGTATTGTCATTCTTGAGCAGGACATGAAAGGACCTTGATTACTTTGTGATGTCACGAAGGAGGAAGGAGTTTGTTCAGGAGGGAAGAGATTTCCTGTGGACAAACAGTTTGAAGAAGTACTCTGCTATACACAAACCCCTAGTAATGCGAATTTATTTTGATTATATCTTTTTTTGATTTTATAAATTTACACATGATATGCAGAGTGTCCCGAATTTAAATGGCAAAACTTCAGGAACTTACAGAGGACCGAAAAACTAGGACTAAAAGTCTTTTAGAGATTTGCTCGTTTTAGCTTAGTTTTAGAGAAAATCGCAAAAAAAGAAACAAAACAAGTTTTCATTTTTATACTTATTTATTTACATTTATATTTATGTTATGTTCTTTTTAATGTAAATATTGCTGAAAATGTTGTCCTCTTGCACCAATGCAAGCATTACATCTAGCACTCACTTGATAAATTGCAGCTAAACATTGTTCTGATGATAGTTGGTGCACTGCATCTATGATTCGGTCTCTTAATTGCTCTCTTGAGTTGATTGACACCGAATAAACTTTCTGCTTCAAGGTTCCCCATACGAAGAAATCCATGGGTGTCATATCAGGTGATCTGGGTGGCCAAAGTACTACTCCTCCACTTCCAATACAACGTTGTGTATAATTTATATCCAGCCAAGCTCGAGCTGGACATCCATCGAGTTGGAACCACATTTCCATCCGCTGCTGTAAAGGCATGTCATCTAAACAATTAGAAAAGTCATTCTCCAAAAAATGTGTAAATGTGTTACCATTCGATCTTCCAGGTAAAAAATATGGTCCAACCAGTAATCCGTTCCAAATTCCAAGCCAAACGTTGATCGCAAATTCATGCTGAAACCTATTCTCTCTAACAGCTCTGGGATTTTCAAGAGCCCATACATGATAATTTCTTTGATCAACAATTCCTCCTCTTGAAAAGGTAGCTTCATCCGTCCATATAATTTATAATGGAAATAAATTATCATCGCGAATTTTGTCAAGAAACCAGTTACTAAAATTCAATCTCTTGAAATAATCTAGAGGTAATAAATTCTAAACTTTTTGAAGATGGTATGGGTAGCGATTATCACCTTCAACAAGTTCACCATATTGCTTGCCGCGATATTGCTAATGCAGCAAATGCTCTTCGAATGCTAGTCTCAGGATTGTTATCGAAGTGGCGTTGGACACGATTTGTTCACCGATAATCTGCTCTTATTGCTGCCTGGAATTGGTCGCCTTCATTGCGTATTAAGAATGACCCAGTCTCTCGTAGTCTATTACAAGTTAACGAAAAGACTCGTCGATTAGGCACTCTTCTATTTGGAAATCGGCGAGCATACGCCCGCACCGCTTCTAAAGCATTACCGTTACAGAAACCATACACAAAAATCATATCAGCGTATTCAACATTCGAATATGTATACGACATTGTGGCTGACGCTATTCACACAAAAATATCTGAGTAACTGACTGAAGACTGATTTAGGAATTATAATCCTAGAAGGAAGCAAAAATGTAAACAAATAAAAGAATGTAAAGGATAACATTAAGTGTTTACATACCTCACTGCCTAGCCTGACGAACTTTAAAGGTGATAATCGCTACCTGTAACATTTTTGTTCTGTTTTTTTGTTGTTGTTTTTTTTGCCATTTTCTCTGAAACTAAGCAAATCTCTAAAGAACTTTTTGTCTTAGTTTTTCGGTCCCCTATAAGTTTTTGAAGCTTTGTCATTTGAATTCGGGACACCCTGTATACGAATTACAGTAAAATTTCGATACATCATTCCCATTTGTAATGATTTCCCGGTTACTCTTTTTTACGTGGGCCCTGGTCCCAAAGGAAAATCGTAATAAAAGTTTACTCGTTGTAACGCTCCAACTTCCCGTTTAATAATAATAATAATGAATAAAGGCTCAGTGAACCCGAAGGTTCGATGCCGACACCACCAACCGTTAACGAAAAGCCTCTCTCCATCCCACTCCCCCAAAACCTAAATCTCCCGGGTCGGCCTTGACGCTATCCTCCCATCTACGTTTTGATATACCCCTCGGTCGTTTACGATACCAGATATAGCAGATATAGCAGTTCTGCATTGTGAAGCCTTTTAAATCCTCCGCATTCTTCATCCTTTTTTGGACTAAATATTCTACAGAGCACTTTATTTTCGAAAACTTTAAGGCGTTGTTCCTCCCATTACGTAAGCGACCATGTTTCGCATCCGTAGAGAACTGTTGGTAGTATAATAGTCTTGTATATCCTAATTTTTAAATTTCGGAAGAGTAAGCGCGAACTGAGTAATTTTGCGACCGAGAAATAACATTTTATTTTTTCTCGATACAATAGACCCTAGATATTTGAATTGCTCAACGTGTTCAAGCTTTATCCCGGAAATATCTACATTACTAAAATATTCACTGTTTCTACTACTAACCATATATTTCGTTACCGGTTTCCATGAGTGTAGTTGCGTTTAATTTAATAGTTTCTTCGTTTTCACCTAAAAGTACCAAATCATCACCATAACGAAGAACCGGAAATTTATCGCCCATCTTTTCCCGTTAGTATTACCTTCCCAATGTCGTATTCTAGTGCTAAGTAAAATAATACTGGAGAAAGAGAATATCCTTGTTTTAAACCGGAATGTACCTCAAATTTTTCGGAGTAAAAAGTACAGATTCGGACAATGCACTATTAAATGTTTCGGACATGCACATCTTTACTAGATCAACCAATTTCATAGATATCCCCAGTTCAATCAAAATATCAAACAGTTTCTGGCGGTTAATCGAATCGTAAGCCTTTTAGAAATCAACATAGAGCTGATGCACTACGCCTTCCGATTTCCCGTTTATAACCCCCAAATGAAAGGTACAACTACAATAATGCAGACGACATTTTCATTATGATTACATTATATTATGTCATAATTAAATTATGTCTGTATTTTAAAAAAATAAATGAAGTGTACAAATTAATTAAAACCAGAAAAGAAACAACACTTGCCATGACCTAATTAATTCTGAGAACAGAATTTTATTTAATTTTCCCCATCCCTTTACGAAATGTTTCCGCGACACTTTCACAATACGAATTTCGTCAAATAGTGTAATAGTGTACTTTTTGGATACGTTTGTACATTCTTTGTGAGCTATACGGAAGTAGAATAGAGATATTGCTCATGGCTCTGAGCCGTTTGTTAGTAGAAGTCTTACCAGCGCTGGACAACTAACATTTTATCTGAAATTTTTTGCAGTGATAAATAAATAGAATTTATCTATATATATATATATATATATATATATATATATATATATATATATATATATATATATATAAATTAATGTGTGTATATCTGTACTCAATAGATTCAAAAACCGTACATCCAATCGCCGTGAAAATTTGGGAAATTATTAGGTATATCCCCGGGAAGGTTTTAAAAAAAAAAATGTTAAAATCAGAGTTGGGGTTCTAGGTGTATGTAAATATCAAAATAACATTTATTTTTTATAAATACTACTTTAGTGCAGGTGTTTGTAAACAATTAGCAATAAAACATATGTTCTAAATTAATCTATATTTATACTATTATATAAAAGGACAAGTCATTTTTTTTTCGTTGGTTATAACGGTACAATGTTATATAGAGCTAGAAATTGATAATAAAATTGGCTTGATTCAAATAAATTGTTATAAAAAAAGCTATAAATATTTAGTGTGACGTGTGGATATTGGATATTGGATATAATAGTGGACAATATTTGATATTGTGTTTAAAAAATGGGCGAAATAACAATTCATATAATAAAAATTCATTTTAATGTTTCAGGTTTATTTAATAAATTGTACCATTGGTTGTGTGAAAGAGCAGTAATATTACCAACAAATACTATAGCAGAGAATATTAACAACATTATTATTGAAAAAGTAAATTATGACATAGACAATATCTCTATTGATAGGGTTGTAATCACTAATAATGCAGTCCATTATCCGCCAGAGTTTCTTCGTAAAACGTCTCTGTCCATCTAAATTACCAAAAATGCTTTTGAGTAAATCATTGCAATAATACCGGGTTACAGCTTTGAGTGAAAATATCTAGAAATATTGTGAGAAAATAATTCTCAACTGGATTATAAGGTTTTTATTGCTAACAAATAAAACTTCTGTTATTAGTTAAACCTATCTAAGTTCGTTACTTACGAGATGTGATCAAAAAGTTCCAGGACTTTTTATATACTATGGGAATGCAATTTCTCACAGCGATGCGGTTGGCAGCATTGTATTGCCTGACTCTACAGGAACACAGCTGTGTTTGCAGATCAATCATAACATCACTGAAAGTAACATTAGCACAGTTTGTTTGAGGTTAGTTTTATAGAGTTTGGCTATTTTATGAAAATGAATGTGAAAGAAGAGCAACGTGTTTGTGTGAAGTTTTGTGTGAAACTTAACAAAACGTTTTCTGAAACCTTTTTGATGTTACAAGAGGCTTTTGGTGAAGAATTTCTAAGCCGATCATGCTGCCATCAGTGGTTCAAGAGGTTTAAAGATGGCCGAACATCCACAGACGACGATGCTCGTTCCGGACGCCCTTCAACGTCAATCAATGTTGACAATGTTGCTAAAGTGAACGATCTCGTACGATCAGACCGTCGACTAACAATCCGTGAAATGGCAGAAGAGTGTAACATTTCATTTGGGTCATGTCAGAAAAATTTTAACTGAAAAACTTCAAATGCGTCGAGTTGCAGCAAAGTTTGTGCCAAGACTGTTGACTGAAGACCAAAAACAACACCGAACTCATGTTTCTAAGGAAATCCTTCAAAAGGCAAATGACGACGAAAGCTTCTTGAAACATGTCATTACGGGAGACGAGACATGGGTTTTTGGTTACGATGTGGCAACAAAAGCCCAATCATCACAATGGACATCAAAAGGTTTTCCAAGATCCAAGAAAGCACGCCAAGTCAAATCAAATGTGAAGGTCATGCTTACAGTTTTCTTTGACTGTAAAGGTGTTGTCTACTATGAATTCCTTCCACAAGGTCAAACAATTAATCGTTTTGTTTATCTTGAAACCCTCAGAAAATTGCGTAATGCTGTGAGAAGAAAGAGACCTGAGCTGTGGCAAAGTGGTGATTGGGTCCTTCACCATAACAATGCTCCTGTTCACTCTGCATTAGTTATCCGTAACTTTTGTGTAAAAAACGCAATGACTGTCATTCCTCAGCCCCCCTACTCACCTGACCTGGCTCCAGCCGACTTTTTTCTTTTCCCGAAGCTCAAGAGACACCTGAAAGGACGAAGATTTCAAACAGTTGACGAAATTAAAGAAAAAACAACGAAGCTGCTAAACACCTTTACAAAAGAAGAGTTTTCTGGGGCCTTTGATCAGTGGAAACACCGGTGGGAAAAGTGTGTAGCTCGCAAGGGGAGTACTTCGAAGGAGACAAATTTGAATAACCTGTATGTTGTATGAATAAATGTATAAAAATTCAGTCCTGGAACTTTTTGATCACACCTCGTATAAGAGCGGGCGATCTTAATCCTTGACTTAAGAGCGGGCGAATCCTTGACTGGGGATGCTAGTAATATATATAAATCAGGACAATGTGTTATAAAACCTTTAACACTTTAATACTTAATTTCTATCTTAAAACTAGCTGAACTCAAACACATTATATTGTTTTAAACTGAAAAGAAAGTTATAGTACATAATGCCAAATCACTTAGATCGAGATTATCACTATCATCACAATCTTGTCCACTAAGTAAAGGTACCATACTCGTATCTGCTCCTGGTATTACAAGCGAATTAAGAACACTATTACCGAAAGTCGTATTTTTCTCAGGCAGTGGTCTGTATGATGTATTTAAAGGATCAGACGAAATCAACAAATTATTCATAATGTCAGTGTTGGTTACTGTGCGAGACATTTTCCGAGAAAAATTTTCCCTGTTTCTTTTTATCTCTTTGTATTGGCTTTTTTGGACATCCTTTGTGCGTTGCCCAATTGCATTTTTTTTAATTATATAATTGACCAGATATAATTTTTCTTCCTGGGAATCATTAAAACTGAAACTTCCAGCCCGTAACGCTTCAGCCAATTACAAATGGCGCAACTGAGAGTACTCCGCCTGAAATACAATTTTTGGTGCTACTGATAAACTGGCCAAAACGGGCAGTAAAATGCAATATATTCACTAAAATTAAATGTCCCCAGACATACAGAACCATAATTCAAGACCTACCTTCACCTACGTAAAAAGTTTCTGATTAAAAAATGAATATGTTTTTTTACTTGTGGACTTTTTAATAGGCGTACCGCCTGAGTATCTGAAATGCCGTAAAATTAAAAAAAATGTATTAATACTTACTATTTTGAATGCAATTCATTGTGAAATTAAAAAAAAAATAAGAAAACTTATTACGATGTTCACTGCCAAGTGCTTGAAAGAATACTAACTTGATTCTGAGATCGTACAGAATTATAGTGGTATTAGTTCCTTGTTTATTTAATTGCTTTATTGACATTTCCTCAGCCTAATTCAGTTTGTTTCATGTCTTCCAACATTTAGCCTGTTAGATCAACCAATTTCTGCATAAAAAAGCAAACTTCATTTTTGGACTTTTGTTCCGCTAGATTCACGAATGGCCCCACTATGTGGCGAAATAAAAAGACATAATGACCGGCACATCAGTAGTTAAATAAAGTCCTAAGATATATTGTGAGTTGCTCAGTTTAGTTTTGGTAATAAAATTGTTGTGGTTATGAAGAAAATTTCTCATTAATAGAGCAATTTAATTTTATCATTATTTTTCTTTATCCGTTTTAAGATAACCTTTACCTTTTCTTATCAGTTTTTATTAAGGACACTAAACACTTTCAGACATTTGCCATATCACATGGAAGGATTACTAATGAAAACAAAGTATAAGACACATTTTTACTCGATAATTTTAAACTTACCTTGACATATTTATAATATTTTTTATATAACAAGGAATCTTCACGTGCATAATTGATATTTTATCTTTCCTTGTTAGATGAGCTTCCTATAGTCATATAATCCACATTGGGTTTTTAAATTAATACTTATATAAATGTTTTTATCATGCAACTCGTATTAAACAAGATTTGTCAAGGATTATAAAAATATGTTGTTCACTCCTTGGAAGAAGGCTAATATGTTGTTAAAGTATACAGCTAAATTCAACATTAAGAACTAACATAAGTAATTTTTCATCCATTTTTGTATTTTAAATTTTTTTACCGGCCATAGAAACGCTTTTATTTTTAATCGTGATTAGACGGCAGCAAAAAAAAAAAAAATTGCTAAAACTACTCACGTTAAATAAAAATACAAATAAAAAATATGAAATAATTATTTGTTGTTGATAAATATATTTTTTATTTTGAAGAGAAAAGATTTGCCTGGTCGGGATTCGAACCCGAGTCCCCACTTCTCTGGCGTGGTGCCTTATCCACTAGGCCACCGAGCTCGTATTCGAGCTAGGGGAATCTTTTCTCTTCACTGATCCATACCCCCGGGCACTCGCATTTGCGATGAACAAATCGGGGATGAATGTTCATTGAACATTACTGTTAACTGGATCTTGTTGACATACGTCATATATATTATAATTATGAAATAATTATTTGTTGTTGATAAATATATTTTTTATTTTGAAGATAAATAAAATATATTATAATTATATTATATTATATTATAATTATATCATATTATATTATAATATATATGACGTATGTCAACAAGACCCAGTTAACAGTAATGTTCAATGAACATTCATCCCCGATTTGTACATCGCAACTGCGAGTGCCCGGGGGTATGGATCAGTGAAGAGAAAAGATTCCCCTAGTTCGGATACGAGCTCGGTGGCCTAGTGGATAAGGCACCACGCTAGAGAAGTGGAGACTCGGGTTCGAATCCCGACCGGGCAAATCTTTTCTCTTCAAAATAAAAAATATATTTATCAACAACAAATAATTATTTCATAATTTAATATATATATGACAGCTCGTCAATAGATCCGTTTAAAGTAATGTTCAAATTGAGCATTCATCCCCGAATTGTACATCGCAATTGCGAGTGCCCGGGGGTATGGATCAGTGAAGAGAAAAGATTTCCCTGGTTCGGATACGAGCTCGGTGGCCTAGTGGATAAGGCACCACGCTAGAGAAGTGGAGACTCGGGTTCGAATCCCGACCGGGCAAATCTTTTCTCTTCAAAATAACAAATAAAAAATATGTTTTATGTTTGATACTATAATAGAGTTACACTTGACCAAAACTGACATTATTTGTTATATCACTTGTATGGATTCCTAATGAGAACAAAGTTTAAGACACATTTTTACTCGATAATATACGACACATTCATAATATTTGTTTATATAGCATGGGATCTTCACGTGCATAATTGATATTTTATCTTTTCTTCTTAGACGAGTTTCCTATGGTCCTATAGTCCACATTGGGTTTTCAAATTAATACTTATATAATTTTTTTTATTATGTATCTCATATTAAACAAGATTTGTATAGGTTTATGAATAAATGTATTGCTTTCCTTGGAAGAAAGCTAAAATGATCCAAAAGTACACATTCTGATTCAACATTGAGAACTATCATAATTAATGGTTACATCCATTTTTGTATTTCAAATTTACTGGATCATAGAAACTCTTTTTTTTTTTTAATTCTGATTGAACTGATTCTCAAAATAAATTACAAAAATTACTCACTTTGATTAAAGAATTTAATAAAAGATAAAAAAAATTGTTTCCTCTTTATACTATAATATTACTACACCCGGCCAAAAATGACATTTGCCATATCACATGGACGGATTCCTAATGAGAACAAAGTATATGACACATTTTGGCTCAAAAATTTTTACTTACGTGGACATATTTAGAATATTTTTATATACCAAGAGATCTTAACGTGCCTAATTGATATATTATCTTTCGTTGTTAGGTGAGTTTCCTATGGTTTAGGAATCTATATTGTGTTTTTAAATTGACACTTATATAAATGTTTTATCATGTATCTCATATTAACCTGGATTTGTGAAGATTTATGAATAATTGTTTTCCTTTTCTTGAAAGAAGGCTAATATGATGCAAGATATGAATAGAGGTAAATTGAAGAAACTAGTTATAAATGATAATTCCTTAGGCTTCATTTATCGGAAAATAATTTGCTTCACAAAATAGCAGCTGGTATTGCTAAAGATGAGATTTGAATACCTTTGGTGAAAGTGGAGATTACGTTCCCTAAGCTGCCCCCCCCCCACCAGTGCCTCTGTGATCTCCGCCATTACATCCTGTCGATAATTCCTCGAATATTCTTGGTGAGGGCCTTTGGTGATGCTCTTACCTCCCCCCCACCTCATCCTATAGCTTCGACAAACTTGTTCTAAAATTGTAAAGCCTTCACCGACTTTATCCTCTCTCATAATTCTGAATCATTTCTCGGGATTTTCGGAATAAAAATTGTTAGAATCCAACAAAACTGACTAAGTATTTTTTAATGAGGCCTTTAAATATAAAATAATAATAAAAAAATACGCTTACGAATTAACGTTTACGTTAATTACCGTCAAGTTGAAGGAAGTATATTTGATAATAATTAATTTTTGTCATTGAACTCCTCAAAGAATATATTGAACATTATTCGATATGTTTCGAGAAAAATCGTTTCTCATCTTCAGGATCTACTTCTAAAACAACTTTTTCCAATTGGGATTGCCAGGAATTGAATTGAATGGGGAGCAAGTTGAAAAACGATTGGATTTGGATGTTTATTTATTTTCTTATGAAGGTATCTGGTTCGTGCTAAATCAGAGATACTAATGTCATTTGTTCGGTTTATTTGAGATAAGTAAGGAGCGCTAAGGGTTTTGGGTAGGAGTGATTGGCCTGTAGAATCAAATGGAACCCAATAACTCTAGGGCGTAAGTACAAATTGGTCTGGTACTAAAGTAGGAGCTAGGATTCTAGTAATACTAGAGGTATTAGGAGAAACATATACAAAAGGAGCTCACTCATTAGAACCTGCCTCCTAGCCAAGATAGGTATTTATTAGTTGAGCTCCTAGCTGGTCCTACTCTCCTAATATAAGTATCGCTTTTGACCAACTAGGTGACAGGTAAAACATGTTCCATAATTGCAATAAAATAAAAATATAAAATTTGGGGTTATTTATATAAGTGGTTGGTAGCACTGTTAAACCATTCATTATAAAAACCTAACAGGTCATCGTCAACAATATTTTATTTATTATTCGATTTTATAAAGAAGGATTCCATTTTCTTTGGGTACTTTGTAGTAGTGATGGGTCGTTCTAAGTGGAACGGAACGTGGAACTGGTTCCAGCTTTGAACAGGTTTAGAACGAAACCAATCGCCCAAGTTTTTCGTTCCACCTGGAACGAAAACCAACGCCAAAAGATCTCTCGTTTTGTTCCCTCGGTGCAGTAGAGTTTATATTGCATCTGTGGTTTCGTTCCATCCAAAGGTCGTTCCGACTGCTTTGTTGCGTTGATCCTGCCGCTGTTGATTCCCTCCCCCTCTCAACATCCTACCACCCCGCACATGGCATCTTCAAAATAAACCGCTTTCTTTGAAATTATCTATTCTACCGACAGAGCTCGGCTTCTTTCGGATTCAGAGAAATGAACCACACAAGGTTTTACTGCATATATAATTAAATGATTTTTTTGCTATTCGTTCAAAAGCTAATGGCAAGAGCTGTCACAAGAATTGATTACTCCTTTTATCTCGGAACCAATGTAGTTGGAAAATTCTCGCTCAATTGTTCACTATACTTGAGCTAACATATTCCATAAAAAAAAAAAAATCAGAAAAAATCTTGATTGAATTAAACTTTTTTAAAAGTATACATTTTTTGAATAAGTATACTTAGCTATTTAAACCTAATTAATATTATAGTAGCTATAAAATGTTTAATTATAAAATAGAAGGAGGAGGTTAACTGCTCGAAGTCACAACAAGGGATGGAATGAAAATGCATTGTACATAGGTAGTAGATTAGTAAAACTGACGTGGAACGAAAAGTGGAACGGAACGAAAACCGGAACTGGTTCCAATAGTGGAACGGAACTTAAAATCTCATTCCACTTTTAAGTCGTAATGGCCCTTCACTGATTGTGGTTCGGTTTTATTTGAGACAAAATAATACAAAAACTCCACTACACTTAAAAATAAACGTTTCAAACGTATCTTTTTATTTTCAAACCAATATAGCTCTTAAACGGTAGGTCAATTTCTTGACTGGTAGGATGTCGTTAAATTTCAATCCGAACAACATCAACTGAGCTCTTAAAAAAAACAACTAAAAAACAAAGAAAAGTTCCTACACTTAGAAATAAAGGTATTAGGAAAAAGGAGAGGAAGACATAGACAAAAGGAGCCCACTCATTAGAACCTGCCTCCTAGTCAAGATAGGTATTTAGTAGTTGAACTCCTAGCTGGTCCTTCTCACCTAATATAGGTATCGCTTTTGACCATCTAGGTCACAGGTAAAACATGTGTCATAATTGCAATAAAAATATAAAATTTGGGGTTATTTATATAAGTGGTTGGTAGCACTGTTAAACCATTCATTATAAAAACCTAACAGGTCATCGTCAACAATATTTTATTTATTATTCGATTTTATAAAGAAGGATTCCGTCTTCTTTAGGTACTTTGTCTTTTTGAAATATCTGGGAATAGAAGACACTGCAGAAAAAGAAACAATCATTACGATTGGTGTTCTTTCAGCAGTGAAACAAAACCTCGCTGGAACCATTAGAAAATAATAAAATAGGCACTAATTGAAGAAAATTATGTTTATAATATTAATATTTATCTATTCATAAATATTTTAAATTATTATATGTTATGGTTTCAGATCAGCAACGGATGGATACTGAGCCCGGAACTATGCGACATGTGGACTTCCTCTGATGTCCTCTGCTGCACCGCGTCCATTCTCCACCTGGTGGCTATAGCTGTGGACAGGTATCGATATCTTGCTTAGTTACATTACAAATCGATTTTATTAGCTTATTGAACAGCATATGCATTATTAACTGTAAACTTGTTAAACTAAAAAATGAAAAAATAAATAAAAATAAAAAAGCAATATTTATAATTTGGTTATCAGTAAAAATGTTTAATTTATCAAATTAAATAAAACAACATTTAAGAAGCAGAGATATTTCAACGATATAGATATCTCTGAGATTAAGTTATATGACGTAGAGAGCGGTTTAAGCATCTAGGATCTCCAATTTCTACGAATAATGAAATTCAAGGAGAAATGAAGGCAAGACAAAAGAGTCCACGGCTACTCTCCAGAAATTAAAATATAACATTTATCTTCAGTTAAAAATACAAACAAAATTAAAAACATCAGCAATTTGATATAAATATTGTATATATAATTTTTTTTAAAAAGTAAGACATGAAATCGAACTTTGATACTCACTTTAGAAGGCTAAATGTAAGGTCATCTTAAAAGGGTCATTGGTTGAATTGTGGAGAAAGAGAATGAAAATGGAGGGGGGACTGTGGTAGCCTGCTAATTAATTAGGTAAATAGACAATACCTTAAGTTACCTCATAGTCCAGTCAAAGAGTGCTGAAATGGGATGTGTAGAGTTCATGGAATATGCGAAAATATTTTACTTCCGGGCTATGTTAGGAGTAGTTAAAAGGTTAATATACTGAATTTTTCCGCCCCTGAGGGGTGAGCTAAAGGTGGGGGGGGAGGGGTCAAGGTCCAATTTTGGGATTTTTGGATCATATCTCGAAAACGGTGGACTCTAGAAAAATATGCTACAATTTAAAATAAATGCTAATTTAATGTCCTATAAAATTTTCTCTATACATAGTACTTCCAACGGTTTTCGAAATATATATTATTAAAAATGATAAATTATCGAAAAAAAAAAATCATTTTTACCTCACTTTTTGTCAAAAAATTTCTTAAAGTAACAGAAATGTATATATAAAATTAAAATAAATTTGATGCTCTACAACTTTTATTCTGACATTTTTTTTTTTCTGAGAAACGATCGTGGAATACACTGGAAGCAAATGTTTGAAGAGAAGTGAAGTATAAATATTTTTTACTCGAAAATTATCGATATTTAATAACGTATATCTCGATAACGATTGGAAGTTCAACAAATATGTATATAAACAATTGTATAGGAAATTTAATTAGCTTTAATTTTTATTTTTAATCAATTTCTCTAGAGTCCACCGTTTTCGAGTTATAATCGAAAACCCAAAAATGGGACCTTCTTCCCTCCTCCCACCGTAAGCTCACCTCCCAGGGGCGGGGACTTTTAGCATTTTTACCTTCTTACTACTAACGAAGCTAAAAATTGTCGCATATTCCATGCACTCTGCAATATGTTTATTAACTGGACTACCGTGGCCTATCTAATTTTTTTTTTTTTTTTTTTTTTTTTTTTTTTTTTTTTTAAATATAACTATTGGGAATATTTTGTAGGTAATTTAAAAAACAATTTGGATTGATAATTGCATTGATCCTTTACCACAAACTGAACTAATTAATTAGATTTGTGACCGAGAAATAACGCTTATTTCAGGCCTTCATTCTTATCTTAGATTATAGATCCCAGATAATTGAACTGATCTAATTAGGATTGATGAATTAAATGCCACTTCTATTGAGATTATTTTATTTGAAAACTAGTTTCGAATGCTAAACATTCATCTTCAGTTCTAAAACATACAATAAAATTTTCAACACATCAGTACTATGTTACATAGATAAAATATACTAAGGTTTTTAAAAAGATAAGACAAGAAATCAAGCATAGGCACTCACCTTCGAGGTAACTAAAACACTGAATTTGTGAGAAGTAAAAGGGGGGGGGGCAGGTAGGTTAAGTTTTAGATTTACAACGGGGTTTCCCTTATGACTCATTGGGTTTTTTCGTTCCTATGGGAAATAAATTTAAAATGGGGCTATTGGATATGTTAATCTGATCATTTAAACAAAAATCTGGATCGGTTTTAAACGATTTTATCATTTCTAGTGATTCAAAAGTATTTAATTTTAGGCTATTTTCTACTTGATGTAATATTTTTACTCCCGAGTCTTTATTAAATTTGTGGTTATTTTCATTTAGATGGATAGCGAAATTGGAATTTTGGGTCTTATTAGTGTATGCTCTTATATGTTCATTTACTCTTTGATTTACTGATCGTCCGGTTTTTCCCGTGTATTTTGCTTCACAGTCATTACATTTTAATTCGTATACGCCGCTTTTTTGGAAAGGGTCTATTTTGTCTTTCGGTGAAGGGAAGTATCTATGTAACATAGTACTGATGTGTTGAAAATTTTATTGTATGTTTTAGAAATGAAGATGAATGTTTAGCATTCGAAACTAGTTTTCAAATAAAATAATCTCAATAGAAGTGGCATTTAATTCATCAATCCTAATTGTATTGATCCTTCTATATCATCATGCGTACCTCAAGTGAACTGATCTACTTATCAAAACCTAATCGCAGATATATCTATATCACTCTGATTAGCTCTATACCATTTAGATACCTTAAGTATTACCTTCCTAATTCCCTATCCTAATTATACCTGGATAGGCAAAATTTAGGACTCCCACCGTAGCATCGTCCGATTATCCATAGCAGCATAAAGTGACGTTAAACGAAATAAACAAACAAACCTTCCTAACCACAAGGCCATTAAAAGTAAAAAAATAAATATGGATAGATTGAGATGTAGACGAGAGGGAGGTATCGGCTTTACGAATGAAATGAGAAAAGTCCCCAACCGGATAAGCAGGAGTGCTTAGAGAGCCCGGATGGCGGGAAGGTGTTTAATTGCGAAAAGGAAAAGTGAAATAATAAGGAATAGTCCTGTCTCTTTGTGGAGATAAATTGGGCCAATGGCTGAAGGACAGTAGGAGTTAGAAGGGAGGAGTAAAGTGGAGGGATGGGGGGCTAAATTGAAAGGAGTTTTATCTAGGCACGGCCGAAGGAAAACTTGAACTGCCTCTCCTCGCGTCCTATCTCAGTCGATATTGTGTCCTCTCGCCTCTCAAGTTGGCTGTGGTCACAGTTCTCAAAGTCTCCGTTAGAGTTCGCTCCGAGATAATGGCTCCACCCCTCTTCATCATTATCTCGTATTTCATAACCGCGCTCTGTTTTCACGAAATGGCAATTACTTAAAATAACAGGCATCTGAGGTAACTGAATAAAACCATTGAAGGGTTTGGTGGATGAAGGGGTTATGTCACTTTTTGTTTTTTTATAAATACAATCTAGCTCATTGGTTGAAGAATTTATGTGCAAAAGTGTTAGGTAGGAAAATCTGAATATTTCAAATCAACTAGAAAAAGATATATGAAAAATGAATTATTCAAAATTTTGCTGCATAATCCTTCTTCCACAAAACCTTTCAATTAAAGTATTAAAGTATAGATTAGAAAAAACTGGAAGAAAGTATTTCATGTTTTATTTTATATATATATATATATATATATATATATATATATATATATATATATATATATATATATATATATATAAATATATATATACAATAGAAACTCGATAATTCGTCATGAATATGGGAGAGGTGGTGATGAAATAACGAAAATGACGAATTAAAGAATTTTGCTAGTAAAGGAAAAAAAAAACCTTTTTTATCTGTATAATTGTAATTAGTTTGCAATTTATTGAATGTAAAAACGGGCAGATGAAAATTATAAACATTGGACTTGAGTGACAATGACAAAAAACTCAAAAACCTTGGGACACAAACATTTAAAAAAAAATGAAGTCAAATACAAAAACGTACATACAAGTATAAAATAGAAAAAAAAACAGACATACATACCATATTTATTCAATATATACATATCTTGAATGTAAAAACAGAAACACTTTCATAACACATAAATCAGTTCTTTGAAAAATCAGAAATCTGTTTTTGTTATATTTATGTATCGAAAAAAAAAAATCTTGTATTATAGCTTAAATTTCAGCGCATAATAGTAATTTTTATTCTGCTTGAAATTGCTCTGATTAGGTGATTTATGATTACGTGAAAGCAGAAATAGACATCTGATTTTTAATTTTAATTGATGAGTACCATCTAATTCATCTCGTATCCAATCCTTACAATCCAAAATCCTTCGAAAAATCATCAATGCACCTTACTTCGTCACCAATAAACTTATCCATAAAGATCTTAATGTTCCATATTTTACAGAGTTAGCCCAAACCAGATACCTATCCTTTCATAGTAAGCTCCATAGCCACTCAAATCCACTAGTTTCCCAACTTGCTTCCCACTCCATTCCCGATAATCTTCCGAGGTGTCTGAAAAGAAGATGGCCTAGAGACCTTTTAGTGTAGAATTTTTATATAAGTGCTACTGATGAGTGTTTCTTTAAGTTTTGACATGTTACTGTAATCGTCATCAAAACTTTTACTTGATGTATTTTTACTCACAACATCAAAAAATTTTCATTTAGTGATAATTTTCATTCGGCAGAAATAATTTTATTGATTTCACCCGATTGGATTTCATTTTCTAATCATAAAAGTATATGGCAGTATGGTAAGTAAACCTCGTTTCTGCCAACCGACATTGTACATCTAAATTTTTAATATTATAAATTTTATTATTGCTATACATTTCTAGAACTACGAAGATTATGTTCATATTTGTTACAGTTGTTTCAGCAGTTTTATAATTGTAAACTCTTTTCCGTAATAGTGCTAACATATTAGTCGATTTTCAAAATTCACTGGGATCCACCACGTATTTAAATCTTTTTTAATTTAACTGAATTAGGTAAATTTTATTATCAATTTCAAGTCCTATATAAAAGCGTACCTTTGTAACCTCTTATATTGAATAGTGCCCGCCACCTATCGGTAAATTTTCAAACTATTTATTATTCTTTATTCACACCTGTCAATCATAATATAGACAATAAGTATACCTGTTGAGTGAATATATACCTGGTGTGAAAGGCATGAGGGGGAGGGACAGAACCCAGCAACACCACCTCCTGTCTTGAATTATTTTAATCTAGGAGCTCTTTTGTTCTGTTCTTTTTTAGCCTTCTTTGGGAGTTTCCTGTTTTTTTTTCGTAGTAGCCATGTCGTTTCGTTTACGTATTTCAATGTAATTTTTCTTGAAACATTTGTATTTTTTCATTAAAAGTTTGTTATTTGAAATCGGTTTGTCGAGTTTTGTTACGCATAATTACATACCAATTGTGTACTCCGGAAGAACTGCTATGTTGCTCTTGCGATTACGATATAAATATCCGACTTCATTCAGAATTTATCAATATCTGACTTCTTACCTTTATTGGATTCTAACCCTACACGTGCAAACCAATTCAATATTAGTTAGTGGCATTTAGGAAATTGGATAATAATAATGATTATTATATATATTTTATTTATCATCACTGTTATAGATATTTAAAGATAAGAATGAATGCTATACCTAATTTAAATGAGGGTCAGCACACGATTTACAAGTTATAATTATTACCAGCTAATGACATGGGTGCTTATCTTACAGAGTTGCGGTCTAAGGCGGATGCTTGGGGTTGGTCAGGGCCAGGTCTCGGTTGTCTTGATCAGGTTCCATCTTCTTCCATCAAGGGAACTTTTCCTCGATTACATCTCCGTGTCTCATCCTTAGCCGTGTATCAAATGGCCTCTCCCCTCTGTATCCAAAAGACTCCTCCGCCAAACTCCCCGTCGATCAAACTATCCTTCTTCGTTTCCAGGGCCATCAATATATACACACTTACCCCTTCCCTTTACTTTTTAGATTTCTTTATTCTAAATTTTTCATTTCTTTGTCACAATTTTCTTATTCTTTAGTAAACTTTTGTAGACGAAATATTTTCAGGTACGTCATTCCGAAGGTTTGGCCTAGTTTTGCCTGGCCCAGATCGCCTTGAAAGGGTTTTATGACTTAACACTCATATTCCAGACATCAAAGGAGTGCCGGCCCTTTTTTATCGCGCCGTCTTATTATTAATTAATAATAAACATTATATTACATAGGTAACCATAATACATTGCAGAACCATGCTGAAATATTCTAGGTACAGTCAGAAATACATATTCTTCTTCTATTGCTAATTCCGAATTTTCATTTAGAGGGGAAGGAAGGGTTTTTAGACAAGCTGAATCATAGTAATCTATACCATTATATAAAAGGACGAGCCATTTTTTGTATGCGATCACAAACCGCGAAAACCACTGAACCAATAAATAAAACCATCTTCATAGTTTCTAGAAAGGTTTAAAATAGTACAGTAATAAAAATTTAATTTTACAATGCTGAGTGGCAGAAACGAGGTTCGCAAAACTGTTACATGCTTTTATAGTAAGAAATTAAAATCCTACCTGATAAAATCAATAAAATTATTTCAACCTACAAATTATTATCATATCAAAATGTTGACTCCTTTGCTATTTGATAATGCGTGTAAAAATATGATTCATGGGTCTTTAGTTAGCACTGATAATGCAGTATTTTATCCGCAAGAGTTTCTTAATAGTTCTTGTCTATCTGGATTACTATGCGTGAAAATTTCATTAAAGAAATCATTCTACAATACAAGATTTTATTTTTGATAAAAAATAAAACTTCTTTAAAATTATCTAGCTTCTTTTATTATAAGAGCGGGTTAAGCCGCGACGGTGGGATGCTTACGGTTATTGTTCTTTATAACCAAATAATTACCTTCCTCAGGTACTGGGCTGTTACTAACGTGGACTACATCCACACGAGGAACGCAACGAGGATCATCTCGATGATTGTGGTAGTTTGGACCGTGGCGCTTGTAGTCTCCTTGGCACCGCAGTTCGGCTGGAAGGACCCCGACTACCTGGACAGGATAACACTCCAGCAGAGGTAAGTGTTCATCCAGTTTCTGTCATAATAAGTTTTGAACATCAACACTAAGAAAAGCCCTGCCTTAGGTGCCTCGTGTCCCAGGACATCGGCTACCAAGTCTTCGCCACCTGTTCGACCTTCTATGTACCACTGCTGGTCATTCTTGTCCTCTACTGGAAGATATTCCAGACCGCAAGGAAGAGGATACGAAGGAGGCGTGGTCAGCGCTCCAGTGCACCCGAACCCATCGGTGAAAAATCATCTTCTACCAGCATCAAATTCTTTTCTAGGAAGAAGTAATTTATTGAATATGAAATTTTATTTTATTTTTATTTAAAAATTTGTAGTTTTTTTCTTATCTGATTACCTATATAATTTAATGTATTTGCTCCTTAGACAATAAGAGAACGAAGTTCTCTAAGACAGAATAAAGTAATTAATAATTGAAACATTTTTAATACTATTATTAAAATTACTATAAATAAGTACATCTTGATTTGTAGATATAAAAATAAATGTATAAAGGAAAATGTGGACAGCACACAATTAAAGGGACTGATCAATTTTTTTTTTTGTTTTTTAATATAGTAAATTACTGTAGTTATTTTTTATTTTTATTATTTTACTGTAAAATTTTATTTGCAACTGTAATACCATATTAAAATCAGTCAGTTCCATAGTAATAATGGTTCCGTATATTTGTACCAGGAAGGTAAAGTACACCGTGTCCATTTTTTGATAAAACTGAGCTTCATATTTGTGACAATTTTTTGCTCTATATCGTGGAATAGACCAATATGTCAAGGAATCGACTGAAAAGGAGATATCAAACTAGAAATAAATTCATGATCGGTTTAAGCTTTAAAAAAATCTAAACTGGATCTCCTATACAATTAGTATAGTCATTTGTATGTTTCTTTCTATTTGATTAAAAAATAATTTTGTGTTCTAAATATTTTTTCGTTAGTCATTTGTAAAGTTATAATAACCAAAAATATTCCTAAAAAGTATATCATAATAATAAACAGTTTTAATCAAATGAAATTTAACAGTTTACAATTGTAACATATTTGAGATTAATACGTTTTGGTAATAAAACAATTTACACTGCATATTAAAGCTAGCTATAATGCATATAAATTGGAATACATTTTTAACAGTAGGAAAATAATAAAAACCTACAAAATAAGAAAAAAAATGATAAACATAAATAATAAAATTTACTTATTTCTTGTATTTTATCAAGCAAGTACTCCTCACATAATTCGTGAGAGTATTTAAGTCTGAGAATGGGACAATGATCCCGAAACATGTTACTTGTTTTTAACAACTTTTGTGAGGAGTAATTGCTTAATAAAATACATGAAGTAATCAATATTAATAACTCGTTTATTGAAGAAATTAATAAAATTTACTAAACAAAAATATATAATTAATTAACTTTTTGCACAATCAAGTTTATCAACTTTTCGGAATTTATATATTATTTTTGTTTTAATAAATTGAATTTGAAATTGTACCAATAATTTTTTGGATGTCTTATTAGCTAAATTTTATTCTAGTAGTATGTGGTTTGTACGTTTGTGTATTTATCTTCTTAAGTTTTGCTCGTTATAACTGCCTATTGTTTGAATTTTGGGATTTCCTGAATTTTTTGTAGAGTTTAAAAAGTGTGAATAAACTGTTAAATTGTTTGAAAACCTAATTCAAATAGCATGTCGGTTATTTTTTTATATCTGGGATAGTCGTTTATTATTCTCAATAATAAGTTTTGCACCCTTTCTATTTTTTTATTTTGCTGGAGCCACAGGTTTAGCTCCGTCTATTAAAATTAATGTTTGGTTAAATGTTGGGTGTGTCTATAATTTTTTTAAGGACTCTACTTTATTCAGATATAATTTGTGTATAATTATGTAATTATGGGAAATGTACTACTTTTTATTCTGAGGTATAGCACAATAGACTAATTGTAAGATTATTTTGTTGAATATTTCAAAAGTGACACAATTCAAAAAACTGAATTTTTGATTTATCTTCATGTTTAAGTTTAGTAGTTGGAGAATAAAAATAAATCCCAACAAATAACCTTTACCCTTCGTCGTAAACCTATGACTTCCTGCCCTACAGTATCCTTTAATAATATTCCATTAATCCCTGTTGAACAGATCTGCTACCTAGGACTCCACAAACGTCTTGGAATCTACATAAAAGACTAAAACAAGAAACTGCACGTCGTTACAGACTACTTCAACATTTACTAGACAAACGATCAAAGCTCCCAATTAATTACAAAAGACTCATTTACATGTATGTGATTAGACCTATTTGGACGTACGGAGTTGGGCTTTGGGGCTCCACTAAACCATCCAATTCATCTCGTATCCAATCCTTGCAATCCAAAATCCTTCGAAAAATCCTCAATGCTCCTTACTTTATGACCAATAAACTTATCCATAAAGAAGTTAATGTTTCATACGTTGCTGATTTAGCCTAGACCAGATACCTAACCTTCCATAGTAAGCTCCATAACCACTCCAATCCACAAGTTTCCCAACTTGCTTCCCACTCCATTCCCGATAATCCTCCGAGGTGTCTGAAAAGAAGATGGCCTAGAGACCTTTTAGTGTAGATTATTAGTGAAGTGCTACTATTGAGTAGTTTTTCACAAGTTATTTACATTCCATTGTATTCACTATCAACACATTTACTTGATGTATATGTTTTTGTACAGTTTTAAATATTAATAAATGATAAAAAAAAAAGTTTAGTAGTCTTCTATGAAATGTCAAAAATTAATTAACTTCAAATCCTACCTTATACATTTAACTTGCGGTTGGGATTAAAAGCTAGTTCAGGAACACTTCCAAAATTCAATAAAAGACTGAGAATTTTACATTTTCTTAATTTAGGTTTTTGAATTGTGTCACTTTTGAAATACATGTGCGATTAGTATATGATAAAAAAAAAAAAAAATAAGTAAATGATACTGAATTTTTGTGTTATTTTAGAAAAGAGAAGAGGAGAGAGTGGGAAGGAAGCCGAGGTGAGACAGCGCTGGTGGAAGGCTCGACAGGAGAACACGACTCGGAAGCAGCGACCACAGCCTTCACGATCACGAACCACGCCTCGGTGGCAGTGGGCCGGAGGAAGCGAGACACCAAGCGGGAGACCATCGAGGCCAAGAGGGAGCGGAAGGCGGCAAAGACACTGGCCATCATCACCGGAGCCTTCGTAGTCTGCTGGCTTCCGTTCTTCATCATGGCCCTCCTCATGCCGCTCTGCCCTTCCTGCCAGATCAGCGACTCCTTGGCGTCCCTCTTCCTCTGGCTCGGCTACTTCAACTCCACCCTCAACCCCATCATCTACACCGTCTTCAGCCCCGAGTTCAGGTTGGCCTTCAAGAAGATGCTCTGTGGCGTCAGCAGGAGCAGCCAGGCACAGCTGAGGTAGTCTTCGAGACCTCCACTCTGCGTTTCCTGTCTCCTATGTTTTCTCTACTTGGCGACTTCTTCGTTCGACTTTCTGTCGTTCCTAATCGCCTCTATTCCCCCGATCCACTAAACCGGCCTAATGAGAGTGTATGTTGAGCGAATTTGTGACTGTGCGTTGTGAATTGCTAAAAAATAAATAAATGCCATCTGTTTTACAGTAACGCACCATTATGAAGAAAATATCTTCCGCTGAATGTCATTAGTGACGGATCTGCTATTGATTAAAAAAAATTATATCCGTGAAACTAATCCTAACATTCGAACCGTGCAATCGTTATGGCTGAATTTTTTCATACCAGTTTTAAACTATTAATCCTTTAAATACAATAAATTCAGTTTTTTAAATAAATAAAATGGCTTAGTGAACCCGAAGGTTCTTTGTCGATACCACTAATCTCTGACCACATACGTCCTCTTCCATTCAGCCGCTCAAACCCAGATCCCCAAAATCAGCTGTCTTCCCATCCACGTTTCGGTCTACCTCTCAGATGTTTACTCGATAGTTCAAGATTTATTGGGAGGCGCGATAGCTCAGAGGACACTTCACTGCCTTGCTTCCGGGCCCGCGTTCGAGTCAGACTGAAAGCAATAAATTTATTTTCTGTTATTTCAGCTATCTGTTATGTTAAACGGAAGACCCTCCTGGGGCACGCCTAGGCTCTATAAAAGTGGGTGTCCTTAATTAGGAAGAAAAACTAGTGGTTGAGCGTGATTTCGGCTAAATCTCCTCCTTTAAGAACCGTTGGCCCAGAAACAGTACATCCTTGCCTAAGTACTTAACCCAAGACCTTCATGGGTTGTTAGTGGTACAGGATTTTTTTTTTTTTTTTAATTTATTATTTTTGGGAGGATTCGATCTAACAAAGACTTTACAAGACCATTTTA
The DNA here is from genome assembly GCA_003667255.2 of Euschistus heros. Lineage (NCBI taxonomy): Eukaryota > Metazoa > Arthropoda > Insecta > Hemiptera > Pentatomidae > Euschistus > Euschistus heros. The sequence goes on from RCWM02000296.1 coordinate 508,837, forward strand.
ACCTTACGCTGCTATAGCCTAAACTCAGCACATCATATAACAATAATAAAAAAGTTCTTTATTTATTCTGGGACCTCAAGTCCTTGAAGAATGGTAAATTATGTACATTCAAGGACTTTCAGAACCTTAAAATGATATAATATTTTTAAAACAAAATAACAGATAATAATAATAAAATAAATTTAAAAAGAAAATATATTAATAAAAAGTAAAAGAAAAACTAAAATCTTATGTATATAAACTGTTCATATTTTTACTACTAAAATATGGCTATTGACAGTTTTCGTGGATCTGGACGGATAGTAGTTGGTTGAAGAAGTGGTATTTGAAAGCGGAAAGAGTAAATGAATGACGAATGTTTAGAGGGATGGAGTTTCATAGGGAAGAGGATCGGATTACGAAAGATCTGTCGAAAGCAGCTGAGCAATGAGCTGGAGTATAGAAATCTAATTTGCTGGTAAGAACTGAATATTTGAGTTGAAGTAGTTCGAAAATGTAAGGTGGACGTACACATATCTCGTTTTTTAAGTTCTCCATTTGCATATTTTTTCAGGCTAAATATTGCTCTTCCATTAACGTTTCGCATCTATAAAAAAACTACTTAATGTGTTGAAATTTTCGTTTAAACCTATAATTTTGAATTTAACATTCAAGGAATATAATTTTAATTAAATGAGATTCTCGAATGTTCAATAATGATGTCTCGTGTTCTGTTTAAAAGAGTATGTAATTTTTTCCAAAAAAATAAACAGAAAATCAATTCCAAGCTACGCTAAAATTAAAGATTTTTTTTTTAATAATAGGCTGGATTTCTGGGATATATTCAGTTTAGAGATAGTTACCTTAAGGTGCATAGCCTAGGAGATATACTATATCCTAGAAATTAATCTTACTATACCGTTGCTAACTTAGGTAATAGCCTTAACTCTGAGGAATTGATGTTATTAACGGATCAGAAAGTTTAATAGCTAAATATATGCAAATTAATTCTAAGAAAGTTGTGTTAAGGAAACTTTGCGAATTTCCTAGCCATAGCTTAAGGTATAAAGGTTTTTATGTTAATAAATCCGAAATGGAAGACGTAGGTAGAAGTTAGCCATTACTAAGTTCTGGAAGTTTTACATATCTCTATGATTAAAGGATGCCTGTACCTTTCGACCTCATCAACAACTGTCCCTTGTTACCTTTGTCTCGTTACATCCGCTGTTCCTGTGTCCCCTTTTTTTTTTTTTGGATACTATTTTATCTTCTTCTTCTTTTTTTTTTTTATTTAGGACGAAGTGATCTCTTTAATAGTTGGTATTTTTTAGTATTCGACTCGAATTTCGGATCTTAAATCAAATCTAGAAGATGAATTTCAATAATCTGGATTTTACCCTCGTTTTAAGCTTATTCCTCAAAATATCAGTGCTGGTTTTTAAAAATTTCAATCGAAATATTGATTTTTCTTTTAATTTATAGTATAATTTTAAACTGCAATAATTTGATATTTGTTATATTTAGACTATGTCTATAGCATGAACCATTATTACAGAATATAACGATCTAAGAGTGTATTGGATGAAAAACTTCCTGTACAAAAGACTGTAAATGGTTTCACAAAAGGAATACCTATTTCTCTAAACAGAAAGTAAAACCAGCAACAATAAGTAGAGAAAACAATTAGAAGATTATCAAAGAATTGTACATCTCCCTACATGCTAAGGCTTCCTTCTGAAAGTGCCTTTATAGCAGTACAGTAACTCGCCGCGAAAATTTTTGACACTAACTTTCAGAGTCCTTTACATAGGAGAATAAAATTCCCTTAAGTCCACTCTCTGAGAGTTCCTTCAAACCGCTTAAGAATAATGATCTCCGCCACTTCTGAAGCTGATTTTGAATTAGAAAAAATAAATTAAAAAACTTATCAGCTTAAAGAATTCTATATAGGTCCTCGTGTATCCATTTTCTTGTAGATAATTTGGCCACTTTTAATTCGGGTTACATTTGTTTGCTCTCAGTATATTCCAATCTGTTTATATTTTAATTTACACTATTATTCAAGTGGAATTTTTGTACCTGAGAGTGTCACATTAAAATTCTCTGAGAGTTCCCCCACTACTTTCTAAAGAACACCCTGAGGTCTTTACCGTGGCGAGTTTTACTTATTGTTTTTTAAATGAGAAATCCTCTCGTGTAAATGTATCTTTGCTAAACAAATTTAACCAGGATATCACACTACTAGAAATTCAAAGAAATAAAGGAGAAATAGCCAGCAGCGTCATAAAAGAGTCGACATTTTATAATATTGAGTATAGAGCCACTATTCAAGTGCTTATGACATATCTGTGGCACTTGTGAATAGTCAATTGCAGAATTCATATTTTAAGAAAAACGCAATTATTTCTACAAATATTAATAAATTAGTACTCATCTCTGTAATAGCCTCATAAATAAGTCCATAAGACACAAATAAAGAGAAAAAAAAATAGCTTTTTGGTGATACCCATGACCCACAATACATTAAATAAACAGCCATAACGAAAAGCACTCGATTTTAATTCTTATGCTGAGGAAATAAAATCGGTTCACTGGTATTGCAAACCGTAATGTCATCATATATCTCAGAAAATGTCAGTTTTCGAAAAGATAATTCAGACGGAGTTTTATAATGGATGCCGGACGAGCGATGACAATTGATAGGAAGGTATCGTAAAGTTGAGCGGCGATGCGGTGGGAGTTATCAGTTCTCATTGTCGGCCGGAAGTTGTGCAATCGATGGAACGGATAAAGCGAACTGGTCCAGAGAGAAGAAACATATGAGCGGTCCTCCGTGGGGCGGTGGAAATGAGCTCCTCCCCTTCCCATGGGTATCGAGTGACGTCACACGTTTCTTCTCTCCATCTTCACATATCACTGCTTGTTATACAAAGAGGTATGTAAATAGGCCGAACCGTATTCTTAACCCGATATGCAAATATATGTAGTTTTTTTGTGATAGTTAACTGCCAAAAATATCTATCCACACTTTTTTAGTAAATTTTTAATGTTTTAAATAAAAATAAAGTTATCAATAATTTGTTGAACATCCCCCCCCCTTACGCTTGTGGCATTTAGTATGCTTGTAACTCTTTCTTACCAACTGTGTAATTTTATTTAAAAATTATTTTTTTATCAACATATTATATTCTTATTTATAATGACCATATCAAATATGTAAATAATAAAATAATATGTTATTTGATGTAAATAATCATTATTATACATGGCTGTATTACAGTGATTTGTTACCATTGCTTTATTATGAAAATGTATCAATATATCTGAATGTTTACTTGTATTTGTACAAACATTTTAATGATATTTATATGTGTAATCGGACTTGATAATATTCGTAAAAGCTATGGACTAAATGTTTTAGCTACTGTATAGTTATTATATATATTTAAGTGATAATTTGATCATTAAAAGTTCGGAATATGGGTATAATGGTATGCAAGGAAAGCAATTGTTTATTTTATCTTGCGAAAATATAATGGTGTTGTGTTTATGAACGCTAGGGTAATTACAAATGTAAATTTATTCCCTGCATAGTTGACTATTATAGACCCTTCATAATAATTATAATGTACTTATAGTATTGTATTGAGAGTGTTAAATGTAACAAATAATATTATTCATCGTCAAATAAAATTTATGTGTTCGTTACCCACTTTTTGTGTATAACTATTATATTTAAAAATCAAATTTGAATTTCAGCCATGAAAAAAGTGAATATTATCGTTGTTTTTTTTAGGTTGAGATTTCTTAGAAAATTTAAAATTGGCAAGAACTACAATGCTGCCTGTTAAATTACATTACTTTAATTACAGGACCCTTACAATCCCTGTTTTAATGGCATATTGGTTCTTTGCTTTGATACTGCCAAAACTCAAAAAGATATAAATTTTTAAAAAGAGCTCATTTATTTTGAATTTTTATCAGAATTACAAATTTTGATTTTGATAATCATAATGGTAACAGATGAAATGTTTAATTTGATAAAACAAGTATTTCTATGCAATAAACAGGACTGTCTTTTGATAAGCATTATTGAAATAAAAGCAAATCCTTTTTTAATGTTGTAAGTAGGTGGTTATATAAATAGTGGAGATCTGGGTACGCTCAACAGAAATACTTTGAGTATTACACCTTTATTGCGCCAATATTTCACATTTTACTTTTTAAGCCTTCATCATGACTAAAAAGAAACAACAAAAAAGAGAGAGATATGTCTGGAATAGAGGGAATTTAAATAAAACAAAAAATTAAATAAAGTAAAAATAGTACACAAATATGTGTATAAGGTAAATACTAGAATAAAAAGATGTAAGATGAAAGGTTGGTGTATTATATGGTATTTCTAATGTGTCAATATTGAATTAAAGCAGCAATATTTTAATATCTTATTCAAAGCAGTTACATTTTGTCGTTAAAACATCATTGATTATTATGTTTAAAAATTAATTAATTTAAATTTAATATTTAAATTATAGAGAGCCTTTTTTAGCAGTTGTTCTTTTTACATAGGCGGGGAGCTGGCCCAATGACAACCCTGGAAACCCAATGAAGGGAAACACCAGTACAAAGAAAGAAAAAGAAATTATAGAAAGAATGAACATTTAGTATTGAATTATTAATTTAAAATAAATTAAAAACTAACTCCTTATAATATTAATTCTCATAAGCTTTGAAACAAGAATTTGAATCTGCATACATTAGTTAAGCTGTGTCATGTAGGATACCCACTTTATCATTTTAAAATTCTCATTCCATTATTCCTTTGGTAAAATTGTCATCATAAATTAAAGAAACCATAACGATCAATTACTGTAAAAGGTAACATTAACAGGTCCATACTACTCAAATATTTTATATAATTGATAGAAGTGGAAAATAATATAATCAAATGAATCATCATCATCATCAGTAGCTTGACAAATCATCTCTAAGTCATGGCTGTCTGAAGTGTTCTCCCCTATTTTTCTAGTTCTAACACAGTTGACCACCAATTCCAGATCCTCCCTAATATAATATTAATAATATGAAATAATAATGAATAAGTATCTTAATTTATTGAGCTATATGAAGAAAGAATCACAATGTAGTCAAAACCGATCTGATGGGAAAATGTCTGATAGATAGGCTAAGTTTAGATTATAGAAGTTAACAGATTCTATTTATACTGGGTTCAGTAGAGGTAAGTATATAGGCAAGAAAAAAATAATAGTAATAAAAAATAAAAAAATGGATTTTCGGCTTAATTTTGTAACATCTTAGCTAATCATATATTAATTTTTTAATGATATATTTCTGGTCTATATGCTAAAAGAACCAGAAGACACAATGCCAATACTATCAACAAAATATGTTTACATCCTCCTGTGTATATCTCATCTCAACTCTTTATTATCATTATATTGTTATTCTATTATATCTTTATTATGCAGTATTTAGACCAAAAAATAGGATTTTGACTTATTTTATGCTATGTCTTGGCTAAACATGCACTTATTAAAAAATAATTTATTTTGATTTGATTTATTTCTGATATATGAATGGAGATTTCAATTATTATTTTTTAAATTAATATTTGAGCTTTCTCTAAACACTGACATTTTTAAATTACCAATATTTTTAATAGTTTTGGTGTATTCCTTAGACTTACCAATAATCAAATTATTGAAACATCATTTGATTATTCCTGGATGAAATAATTAGGAGACTTGATGTTATGGATTTTATTTTTTATTGAACCTTTAATTATAAAATAGATAGAAACAAGGATCCTCTCGTTATATTTACCTCTTACTCTGAGAGAAAATGCAATTGGATTTTATTACTTGGCTTATAAGTTTTTTTATGGATTTAATTATGTAAAAGGGGCTCTCCTCTTCCTATATATATTGCATTGAATAGTGCAAGAAAATTCGAAGTTTTACAGGATTTTTTTTTTTTTAAATCAATCTTCAATTTTCTTACTCATAAGCATTCTGCCTGTTACAAGAAAGAACTACTGGACTCAAAACGGTGACTTCAAGAGAAGTATATGAACTGGATATCTAAGTACGTTGTTTCCTAGTGGTATGTTAACCCACAGATTAGCTAAATGCTATTTTATATGTCCCTTGTTTAATACAATGTACTAAAGTCTAGTATGTTGTGCCAACCAATGAATTTTCTATTCATGATGATGATTGTATTGTTGACTGTGAGTTTTTACTAAGGAGATAAAATGGTCAGGGGTGCAGTGAGGATGAATAAACACGGCCAGTTTTTAAATGAAAAACTTATATTTTGGCGTGCAAACGTTTCGAGCTGCCTTGCAGGTCTTCATCAGGGCTAAAATAACAAAAATTGGATGTGACCAAGATGATACAAACATTAAAAAAATAAATAATAAAAATAATTTAAAAATGAAAAAGAAACAAGAAAAAATATCTGTAGTTAATTAGATAATTGAATACAAAATAGTAGCAAAGTCTAGTCAAAGATACAGTTGTAATAAAATAATTAAATAATTTAAATTGAATAATACAAATTTTAAATTTTGTAAACTAATACAATTTAACGATTTTATTAACAGATGTTTTTAATAGGAATTTAAAAAAAGGTATAGGGGATCTATATGAAAAGGAAAAGGTAAGATAGAAAGGTAAGCAAAATAATAAAGTTGGCATAACAATAAACGAAGGAAGAGGTTGGGGAAATATGAGAAATTAAAATAAATGGAATCACTGATTGTTGTCTAGATGAAGGCTTGACTAACAATGACTGTTAAAAAATAAAATCAGGGAAAAGGGGGGATAATGACTTGGAGAAAGTAATTAAGGGTGACCATTTTTATTTAAAAGGCGTGGGAGATGTTAAATATGAATTTAAACATTTTGCAATGAATTTTCTGTTGTAAGGTTGGATATTTTCAATCATGTATGGTTACTAATGGTCTATACTGATGTCTCAGAATATTGATTTAAGATGCAAAAGTAATAAAAAAAAAAATTGATGGAGTGAGAGTGAACCATCTCATCTGTTTCTCATTATTTTTATATTTAATTCCATATGAGAGGCTATATAAAATTTACAATCAGCTGATCACATTACATTATTATAGAAACTGAGGAAGCATATGTTTTAAAAATCGATCTATCGAACATAGATAAATTATCCAGATGTGGTATAATAGTATATGTAATTTTCTGAAAAATAATGGGGCTATAGAAAAGTAAGAATGATTAATCCATTTTCTGAAAATAGGTGGTTTTGTGAATGGTTTATTGTTTTATCTAATATTTTTAAGCAGTTGTGATGAAACCTTCCTTTCAAAACAAATATTCCTTATTAAATAAAATATCTAATTTTCTTATATTTTAATTCATGTTTAATTTTATTCAATTAAAAAATCTATGGATTGTTGTATTTTTTCAAATTTATTTTGTTTTTATTTTTTTTATAAAAAAATAAATATAGATAATCACAAGTGCTTTACTCCAAGATAGTAGAAATGAGAATTCTCTATTAGTTTTTTTTCTATTATTTTTAAAAATTAATATTCAGTGCTGATTTTGTCACACAATTATTATTTATTAATTAGATGAAGTGAGACCACAAGAGGAAAAAATATAGGTGAATTAAAATTTAAAATCTGAACACATACATGACAAATGACATAGAGGGAGAAATCGGTAAAAGAACTGTCAAAATAAATTTATTTCCTAAAATGAAATATGGAGATGTAAGTACCGTGTAAAGAAGCATGGCAGGTTCCGAATAATCATGTTTATTTAAGCATTTTAAAAGACATCTTGCAGAGGAAGTTGATATTTTAAAAAAATTTGATTACTGCAAGGACCAATGATTGAAAGTATTTTGCAGTGTTGTCAAGTTTCTTTCACTCATGACCAAAAAATTCCTATTTAGTTACCTTTCTTAATGATATAGAACATCTTTTCTAAAAAACGGAAGTAGATTTAACTAAATATCTATTTTCCAGGGCCTAATTAATAAAATAACAGCTTAAAAATGTCTACTCTAACAATCGAATGATTTTCCTTTATTTGACTAATCTTACCATTTCATTTCCTTCATTGTACTTTTATTATATACAGTGGAACTCCATTATATCGACCTGTTTGGGACTTAGGGTGAGGTCGGATTAAACAGAGTCTGTCACACTAGTGAATTAGATTTACATTTATTCAGATGTGAATGAAAAATAAAAATTAGAATACAAAAGATCAATTTATTTAGTACAAATGAAACAGAAAAACTAATTTTTTCTTTTGGGTCATCTGAAAACGCACCAAAAGAAATTAATTGACCCCAATTTTTTTCCAGTCCTTTGTAGTACTATACTATAATTTAGCCCTACTCCTAAATCTCTAGCTACTTTGACAATTCGCTCACCCTTTTCTATTTTTTCAAGGGCCTCTAGTTTTTCTGCGATACTACAAGATTTCTTTTTTCAGATATCGTAACACTTTGTCTGATGTTAATATTGTGGAAGTTGAGATGAAACTTTTTTTTTTTTTAAACAACCAGGAAAGAACAGTAAATCATCTTCCTAAGAAAATATTCACAAATTACTTATCGGAAACAATAGACCTTTATCTTAACAGAAATAGTCAGTTTATGCAAGGAGAAATGTTTCAAAAGGTCGGATTATTGAGAGAGGTTCTATTGCAAAAAAGAGTCGATATAACAGGGTTCCACTATAATTTAATCAAACTATAGTGTTTGATATAATATACTGTTAATTCCTTCATCTTATTGTTTTGTAATCACCATAATACTATTATTTAATTCCCTTTATTAAATTTTAATAAAATAAGTAGTTGTTTGCCTCAACCAGACATACACTTGGGTTTTAGGAGCAGTCTTATTTCTATAAATTTACTTTAATAAATATTCTTTGAAAAAATAAAAAGTGATCTCTTACATATTGTCGACACAAATGCAAAGTATCTAATGTGAAAAAAAAAAACACGTATTTTTCATTTTGACCTTTAGCGATTAGTTACATTGATTTAACATAACTACATTGCATAATCGACCCTTTGAAAGGTTATTTCTCTCCTTTACAGAGTGAATTCAGATTCAAAAGCTAAAGAAAACAAAAAATGAGTTGTTTTTTTTAGATACAATACTATGCATTTATTTCAACAATATGATACTAAATTAAAGAAATAAAAATAATCATAAACACTTTATTTCTAGAGATATATTTATTTAAAATATGATTACATAAAATTTATATATGTATAATAGATAACATTATATCCTAATATACAAATAATGTATAGAATTATAATTTCAATTGTATTAGGTGACTAGTTCTTTCACATGAGAAAAATTTGCAGTACATATTCAGTTGTATTTAGTTATATAAATAGTTTACTATATAATATGTTGTATATTTATGACATTAATGTATATTTATGTTTAAAAATTATATTTAAAATTGTAATAAAGGATGCATGTACATATTTAAGTACGATGAGTATAAAATAACTGATACAAAATGAGCTATAGTTTTAAAAAAATCTTCGTTGATACGGAACATGAAACATATCACAATCAGCACAATATGAAAAATAAAGATTTGAATCCAATGTTTCAAGAGAAATATTCTATTTTCTTGAGAAGTGCACATTTAATTTCATAGAAAATAGTGGCTTATCAGCAGAAAAAAGTTTCAGTTCTTGTCTATCTCTTAGATTTTATAATTACATTAATTTTTTTATATTTTACAAATGTGCTAGAGGTTTTTTGAGCATTTAAAAACAGCCTTTGATTTATATTATGAAGAGGGGATGGATTCCACAATTTAATTATCAGTAGTTAAAATATCTACATTTTTATTAAATACTTTTCCCCTAATTTGATGAGTAATACATATTTATTTTAATATTTTAAGTCAATATGTAGCCTACAAGTATTTGTTTACTTTATACACGAAACCCACCATTAGCTCGGTGCATGGTCCTTAACTAAAAAGTTGGCAATCCCCGTTATTTAGTAAGTTTTCGCATAATATTTAAATTAAAAAAAGTATAAATATTGGCAACATTCTTTTGAAAACAAATTGTTCTTCTTACTAATTAGATGCAGCCTTCTTTGATATCGATCAAATTTAACTAGTTCAAAATCAAAACTTTCACACCTTTGATAAAACCTCTCACACAAAATTATGACAAAATCATAAAAATATAATATATGCTAGATTTCCTCTATAATGCACTGGTAATACAAATTTTAGTGATCAGAAATGCAAAACCAAGAATCAGTCAATTTACAACATTAATTCCTGATCAATTAGTTCAACATTAAGTATAGATAATCTAATTTTAAATAATAAATTCGATGTTTAAAAAGAACATTTTCAAAAACTTAACAAAAAATTACACACTTGGTCAAGTATTAATCATATCACAAAAATTATTAACGACTATGTGAGATCAAAAACAGCAATCCATAATCATATGGCATGTTTTTTCAATTCCTGTAGGCAATTTAAGTTCATTACATATCATATTATATGATACACTAATATAAGATAATAATCACTTATATTTTTCAGACATTTTCTTCAACTTGTCCCAATGAATACCATCATGCGGCAACTTAGACACAATAAAAGGAGAAATCCATATTAAATACCATCGCATTCCGAGAACTTGTTTGATATTTTCCACAGTATCTCCTAAGTCATAATCATTATTCTTTTTCCCTTTTTCATACATCGTTAATCCGTTCTTTATGCATGTTATGTTGTAAATAAACACTGTAACAGCAGCAAACATACCCACGATTGTAATGACGCATATTAATCTATATAACTGCATCTGAGAGAAGTCATTGCCAAATACTAACACTGCAAGGGGGAGAATGAGTTTTAACATACCGTATACTGATTTAAGAGATGTAAATCTCCAAAGATAGTAAACATTGAAATAACTGCAATATAAAGTAGAAATAGCCAAATACATCAGAAATGCGATAAAATACCGATGGTTGTAATGACCAATACAACAAGCGATAAAATTGCAATGATGATCACGTTTCAGTATGCACTTCTCACAAATACTACAATGCCAAGATCTGGGCGGAGTGATGCATTCACATACTTCACAGAATTTCCATGTCTTTTCCAATGTGGTTGGAATAATTCTTCCATCAATGCTAGTGTCCACTAAATAAACTGCTACGAAATTTCCAATAACGTTGAACAATAAAATTGTAGACACAACAGATTGAAACCAATACATAAATTGATTGGCTTCATAATAAACAGGTAGCACGATGAACACTTCAAACCAATAGCATACCTGAAACATTGCCAAAAGGAAAAGAACACAAATGAAATCCATAGGCCTTTTTGGGCATAGTTTCTTCCGCAACTTCATTTTAACAAGCTAATAAACATAAACAATATTTGAAAACCAGAAGGTTACTGTTAGGTTAGAATAATCTCCTTGAGGCATTCTTCAAGGTCGATTACATTATTGAATCGATAGCTCGTTTTCATTTGTTAATTAATAGAGGGATAATGAATTGTAAAGAAATATTTCATATTTTGTTATTGATATTAAAAAGTGTTTTTTTATTTACTTTTTAGATTTCAAGATGCCCTTTCCGACAACTTGGCCAGAGGTATCATTACCTAATACACTGTTATTAATTATAACTATATAATTTTAACTTTGAAAGAAAATACAAAGCTATGTGTTTATAATTCACTATATTAACTAAATTAGAGGTAGTTAAAACACTAAATCAATTAAATGTCCAATTCAAAGACAGTTTACATAGCATATAATACCCACACAGTGTTGCAGATCTTAGTTTTATTATCCAAATAGCTATTGTATAATTATTCATATATTCATGTGCAGATGGACAACGCCCGCTACTGTTATTATTCGGAATTGATTAAACAAATGCAAACGCAGTAATATGAATACTGTTTATAATTGTTGGTATTCTTATTTTTTATTTTTATTTTTTTCTATTGCTATTAGCACTATAATATCAATTCTGAACTCCGCGTCACTGCTAAGTAGATAATATTTATTTATTATTCCTTTTCACTTTCATGATCTGAAATAAACACTCTTAACAATATTCATTACACAGGCGTTTTTCCCTTCATTTCCTTAAAGGGAATATTTTTTGTTATATAATATTTATTACTAGGACCTACCGTTTTTCGGGCTATAATGGTTTGAATGAAAAAAAGAAGTCATTTTTGAAATGAAAGAAACTACTTTCTCCCTATTTTGTTTATTAATTGTTAACTTAATTTAATTATTAATTTAAGTAATTTGATCCTTTTAAGTTTATAATGTAAATTGAAAAAAAAAAACAAACAGTAGATTATAGATTAACATATCCATGGTCTATTGTTTTTCCATTCAGGGTGAAATTGAGTTTTTTCTCCTCAGCGTTGTCTTTTCTAAATCTTAAACGGGATATAAAGTGGGAAAGTGCCAACCATTTGCTATAATACTACAGTCCTTATAAACTAAAATATTGTTTTGTAAAAAGAACTTCCTTAAATGTTGAAGTCATTTTAAAAAATCAAAACAATCGTTTTCATGCTAATATTAGAGTTAATAAACTGTTTTATTAATTTTTAAATATGTAAAAAAAATAAAAAAGTAGAAAAGAAAAACAAAGTATGAAGATTGGTAGGCTAAAAGGGGAATATCTAAAAAAATCGAAACAGATTTTATCGCCACCTGTTAGCTTGTCCCATGAACTGCCACTTAATGTGGTCTCGTGGAGGCTAGAAAGAGGATTGTTACATGTTTTAAAGTTTAAGAACCTGTTCTTAATTGCAAGAAATATATACTTTGTAATTAAAATTTTAAATTTTTTTCGGAATTATTATTACCGGATATTCCCCCTTCAAGTTTAACACCCTTCAAAACGTCCATACAAATGTAAAGTATCGAATATGAAAATACATGGTTTCTGCATTCGATCAATACCGATTCGTTACACTGATTTGCCATAGTGAAATAGTTTGTACAATCTAACCTTTGACAGGGTTATTTCTCCCCTTTACTGAGTGAATTCAATTTTGAGAATTCGCTAAAACGTACATCAGTCCTAAAGGAATTGATAAAGTAATACAAAAAATGTGTTATCCACATTTGATATTTTGTATTTGTATGGACGATAGATAAGTTTAATATCTAATAGATAAACTGTTCTTTAGGATTGATGAATTAATTGCCACTTCTATTCAGATTATTTTATTAGAAAACTAGTTTCAAATGCTAAACATTCATCTTCTGTTCTAAAACATGCAAAATTTCTCAACACATTAGTACTATGTTACATATAATTTTTTTGTTATAATTTTGTTCATTTAACGGTATATTTAAAAGGCGGTAGATCATGCTATTAAAGGCTGCGAGTTTATGTGTTCTTCCTTTCCACTTTTTAAGATGGATATATTTCAGTTATCTCTTAGACCTCCTGAGGAGATTACCGATGTTTGATTTCTTATCTTACATTTTTGAAAACTTTAGTGTATATAATATATCTAACATAGTACTGATGTATTGAAAATTTTTGTATGTTTTAGAACTTATGGTGAATGTTTAGCATTCGAAACTAGTATTCTAATAAAATAATTCCAATAGAAGCTGCAATTAATTCATCAATCCTAATTATATCGATCCTTCTATACCATTATAGTGAACTTCAAGTGAAACTTTTCTTTACCGCCCGTTAAAGTCTCCAAAAAAAGTTTATTAATTCAAGCTTCAAATTTTTATTAGGTTGTCCAGAAATTAATTCAGGCTTATGTTCTTAAAAGAAATGATCAGAAAACATTTTTATAAGTCAAAATACGCTTTATTCCGCTCAATAAATTTCCGCCAATAAGTTAGCTCCTCTGAATATAATATTGAATCCTTATCATTAACTAATTTCTAATTGTTACCGAATTTTGATCAATAAATTGTTTATCGCTTAAAAAGTGGTACATGTCCTTAAAGAAATGGTAGTTGGTAGGCTAGAGGTCTGTAGGGAAGGATGATTGAGGAATAGACTCATAACTAAGCCTTAACAACCTTATAACGAAAAAACCCTTTAATAATTTTTTTTTTTTTCTGATCTGTCTTTGAGCCCTTTGAATTGCTTTGAGATGTCAACAAAGTTCGATTTTCTGCAATTTTTATTTAAAATGTAAGTTTTCGAACAGTTAATTGATTTTCATCCACCAAAGCTGGCAGTCATCTTGATAAGAAGTCCTTCAACGAACATCCTATGATCACTATGATTGACTTTATTTGTTATTATTTATTGATATGATTAATGTTTGTGTAAAAAAAAAAAATCTATTACGAAATTATGATTACTGATTCTTAACCTATATAAATTCGGAAAAAAAAAATTCAGGAATTTCTAAAATTCCTGTTTTAAAATTAAAAAATAAAATCTTGAAAACTTCCCAACGAAATTAGAAGCGTTATTTTTTATGAAAAATATTTTTATCATTCGAAAAAACAGTCTTAATCAAAGTGATAGGTTTAGAAAAACAACGCCAGTGTCTTAAACGACGAAAAAGATTAATTGGTCTACCTTCTTAATTCTTTTATGATCTTAATACTATAAATAAAAAGTAGTGTATGGTTCTCATTTGTTTGGACAATAGTAAGTGTGTATGTGTTTGTGTGTATTAACTTATGATCAAAGGATAAGTATCTACTGAATGATCACATTTCTCTGATTTTCAAAATAGATGGTCTAACTATTTAGGTTTTAACTGCAGCCAGCTATATGAGCAAATCATATAAAATATTTCATTAAGTAGAGATTAATATTTGAAAGTGTTTAAGTTCAATGCTGATGCTTTCTTATCGAACAATTTTAAACCATTCTTGGAAGGAGCACACATCGTCACCTTGCACTGTTTCTGGCGGCTCTCTGGGCACTGTTTCGACCGAGGTTGAACTCGTAAAAAGAAATTATACGAAAATCACGTGTAAATTTGTGAGTAAAGTCTCGCATTTCTAAGTAGTGAAATGCTAAAGAGGTAAAAAGACATTTTTGTTAAGGAGAGGAATAATAAATGCTGAGAACCATACAAAAAACTCAATGTCTCTCTGACTGTAAAAAACAATAGACCATAAATATGTCTATCTATAATCTACTGTTTTTCCCAATTTACATTTTAAAATTAAAAGGGTCAAATCACTTAAATTAAAAATTAAATTAAATTAAAAATCAATAATTATTCGAAATAAACAATGTCGAGAGAAAGCAGCGGTTTCATATGCGACATTTTTTATTCAAACTAATATAGTTCCTAAACTGTCCTTGATACAAGTTTTATGCAACAAAAAATATTCTCCATTTAATAAATTCTTCAATGAAGGAGTTACTTTTATTGATCAATAACAGTATAATATAAAGGATTTAAACTCCTCTTTATTAAAAGTATAAACTTGTTACATGTTTCGGGAAACAAGGTCCCATCATCAGACTTATTACTGTTTCCATTTCCATTCTAGTTTATACTTTTAATAAAGAGGACTATAAATACTGTTTATTACACTGTTATTGATCAATAAAAGTAACTCCTTCATTGAAGAATTTATTAAATATAGTGGATGGCATGATGAATAACCACTTGAAGAATTATAGTGATGAAGAAGGTGGAATGGAAATGGAAACAGTAATAAGTCTGATGATGGGACCTTGTTTCCCGAAACATGTCACTAGTTTATACTTTTAATAAAGAGGAGTTTAAATGCTGTTTATTACACTGTTATTGATTCTCCATTTAATTTCTGATCAGAAAACTGTCGTCAAACCAGATCGTATCAAAAAAAGTCCCATATCTAACAAAATGTATGAAAAACCTTACTTATTTCATTCAAAGCAATGTAGCTTCTAAACGGTAGGTCCTGGAGACAAATGTTAAATAACAAATGATTATCTCCATTAAATTTCTGACCAGAATGTTGTTATTAAATTTTCGATCCGAGTATTACCGACAGAGGTATGGCGAGTCAAAATGTTACATTTTTGAGAGTGAAGAAACCGTTGCAGCGTGAGTTTTTTCATTCGAATCAATATAGCTCCTAAACCTGTACTTTTTAATAAATCTTTATTTTCAAATATTTTCCTTTTTAGCTTATTATTATTTGATGAGACTAAAATAGGGTCCTTTTTTTATAATTATCAATACATGAAAAGAACATATAAAATTATTTAAGCTGATATAAACACGCACTGTGTAATAAACAATACATGTGCAGTAAAATACAAGAGCGTAGTGAAGGATCGCGACAGACATCACTCACTATCTCACTCACACCCAGCCATATGTATCTCGCCTCGCGCTCGCTACTACAGCTACCCTACATGCTTGTCTGGCAAGGGGTTGGAACTGTCAGAACGGTCTGGCTGATGAGGAAACATCATCTAATTATTACCCAAGTAATATATATGAAGATCAGCTTTTATACTATAACGTAAGTACAATTACAATTAAATGAGCATTAAGGGTGTCTGGCAAGGGGTTGCCACGATGGTAAGTGTCTGGCTGATGAGGTAACATCATCTAATCGTTGCCCGAGTTATATATATATATATATATATATATATATATATATATATATATATATATATATATATATATTATATATATATATATAAATCAGCTTTTATACTATAACGTAAGTACAATTCTGAAGGAAATATCAAAAAATCACGCTTCATAATTTGACGGCAGTATGCTGGTATTTTACACACCTTTAGCACAGTTCACCTGCCAAGGCCACGATAACCCGAACTTCATTCATGACCCATCGTTCGTACCTCTATTGGGAGCATGCGCTGAAAAATTTTCATCTTTTATAAAATAACGAAGGTCTGGGGTTCACGGGCTCTTAGTCTATTAGAGCGGGTTGAGAAAACTCAAAATTTAAACATGTAGGCGTAACGATTTTTTTTTTTTTTTTTTTTTTTTTTTTCAAACCAATGTAGCTCCTAAACGGTAGGTCCTAGCGGCAAATATTATAGAACAAAAAATATTTTCTATTAAATTTGTAACAAAAATTCATCGATTAAATTTTCGATCCGAGCAACACCAAAAGAGCTAGAGCGTGACAAAAAAGCTTTAATACTTAAAAAATTGCGGCGCTTCCCCCTCCACCGTCACTGTTCTGGCTTATCGCAATGAATTCTTTGATCCTTTAGCTATCCAGTGGTATAATTTAATTTTTGATATATAGGATAGATCCGAAACTACAACGCCAAACTCTATCCCCTGATTTTGTTGTCATTAGGTTTTTAGGATTGCCCCTGCTATGTATCAAACCAAAAGGTTTTTACTTCATAAAATAATATTCGCGTGATACGCTATAAGCTAGCCCCTTCATAGCTCCCCATGGGTGGTCTGGGACAGGGGTCCTTTGTCGTGAGACATATTTCTCTATCTGTCCTGGTAATACTTGGGGTAAAAGCGATATTTTAGATCAGTATTGGAGAGAGTCTTGGAGATGGAGGGGTCTTGAACTGTCTTTGGTCCGAGCTTGTTCCTGGATACTTCGGAGCTTGGGAGCTCCCGGCTTACCATAATGAACCCACAACATAGCGTCACCCTCGAATTAAGAAGATAAGTCTAGATTAAGTTATTAGTTACCGTATAAGTTTTAGACCTAAGTTATGATTCTTATTTCTAGTTGTAATTTTTATATGTCAATCCATAATTAATTATACGTTTTTTTTTTAGTTCAACCGTCATTCATTTACCATTTGCATGCCACTCATTAATTAATATATTTTGAGTACTCTCCTTTATAACTAACAATTCTTAATCATTGGCCCCACGATAACCTTCTGGAGAATATAATTATTAATTATTAAGCATTAATTAATTAATTATATAAAAATACTCATTTAGAAATTGTCAGGAGATTAAGTCCTGGCTGGCATCCCTGTATTTAGATAAATACATGATTCGGACTCACATAGAGGACATAGCACCCCCATATGATAGCAAATTTAAAGACGTATTCACGTCAAAATGTTGGCAAAACGTGACTTTTTTCTCGTAGCTTTTAAATGGTAGGTCCCAGAGACAAATGTTAAATAACAAAGGATAATCTCCATTAATTTCTAAATAGAATGCTGTCGTTAAATTTTCGATCCGAGCAACACCAACTCAGAGCTGGGCGTGTCAAAATGTTACATTTTTTAGGGTCAAAGAAAAGTTACATATTTTATGGTGAAAATGACGTTACAAAGTGAGTTTTTTTCATTCGAATCAATATAGCTCCTAAACAGTAGGTCCTAGCGACAAATGTTATAGAACAAAAAATATTTCCTCTAAGAAACTAATAAAAAACTAAATTCCATTGGTTAAATTTTCGATTCGAGCAACACCAAAAGAGTTATTGAGCGAGAGCCCGTGAACCCCAGACCTTCGTTATTTTATAAAATATGAAAATTTGTCAGCGCATGCTCCCAATAGAGGTACGAACGATAGGTCATGAATGAAGTTCGGGTTATCGTGGCCTTGGCAGGTAAACGGTGCTAAAGGTGTGTAAAATACCAGCCTACTGCCGTCAAATTATGAAGCGTGATTTCTTGATATTTCCTTCACCATTGTACTTACGTTATAGTATAAAAGCTGATTTTTATATATATTACTCGGGCAATGATTAGATGATGTTACCTCATCAGCCAGACACTTACCATCGTGGCAACTCCTTGCCAGACACCCTTAATTCTCATTTAATTGTAATTGTACTTACGTTATAGTATAAAAGCTGATCTTTATATATATTACTAATAATAATTAATTAGATGATGTTTCCTCATCAGCCAGACCGTTCTGACAGTTCCAACCCCTTGCCAGACAAGCATGTAGGGTAGCTGTAGTAGCGAGCGCGAGGCAAGATACATATGGCTGGGTGGGAGTGAGATAGTGAGTGATGTCTGTCGCGATCCTTCACCACGCTCTTATATTTTACTGTACATGTATTGTTTATTACTCAGTGCGTGTTTATGTCAGCTTAAATAATTTTATATGTTCTTGTCAAGTATTAATTAATATTTAAGTAGTAATTATTAACTTACTATACCAAATATAATAATAATAATAATAATGACTTTATTCGTCAAAAAACAAGTTCTTGTTTAAGTAAAGTTTGCATTGTAAACAAAATATTATTATTATTATTTTAATAGGCATGAGTGAATTTTTTTTCCCTTCCTCTCTCTCTTCCGGTGTTTTGTCGTCACTTATATAAATACCTGTACTTTTTAATAAATCTTTATTTTCAAATATTTTCCTTTTTAGCTTATTATTATTTGATGAGACTAAAATAGGGTCCTTTTTTTATAATTATCAATACATGAAAAGAACATATAAAATTATTTAAGCTGATATAAACACGCACTGTGTAATAAACAATACATGTGCAGTAAAATACAAGAGCGTAGTGAAGGATCGCGACAGACATCACTCACTATCTCACTCACACCCAGCCATATGTATCTCGCCTCGCGCTCGCTACTACAGCTACCCTACATGCTTGTCTGGCAAGGGGTTTGTCAGGAGATTAAGTCCTGGCTGGCATCCCTGTATTTAGATAAATACATGATTCGTTCATGACTGTCAGAACGGTCTGGCTGATTAGGAAACATCATCTAATTATTACCCAAGTAATATATATGAAGATCAGCTTTTATACTATAACGTAAGTACAATTACAATTAAATGAGCATTAAGGGTGTCTGGCAAGGGGTTGCCACGATGGTAAGTGTCTGGCTGATGAGGTAACATCATCTAATCGTTGCCTGAGTGATATATATATATATATAAATCAGCTTTTATACTATAACGTAAGTACAATTCTGAAGGAAATATCAAAAAATCACGCTTCATAATTTGACGGCAGTATGCTGGTATTTTACACACCTTTAGCACAGTTCACCTGCCAAGGCCACGATAACCCGAACTTCATTCATGACCCATCGTTCGTACCTCTATTGGGAGCATGCGCTGAAAAATTTTCATCTTTTATAAAATAACGAAGGTCTGGGGTTCACGGGCTCTTAGTCTATTAGAGCGGGTTGAGAAAACTCAAAATTTAAACATGTAGGCGTAACGTTTTTTTTTTTTTTTTTTTTTTCAAACCAATGTAAATCCTAAATGATAGGTCCTAGAGACTAATCTTATATAACAAAAAATATTTGTCATTAAATTTCTTACTAGGAAACGGTCGTGAAATCTTCGATCCGAGAAACACCAACAGAGTTAGGGTGTCCGAAATTTTATATTTTTAAATGTGAAAAAAACGTTATAGCAACAAATTATAGACCCCCAGTTAAAAAACATATACATCTTAAAAAAAAAAAATCTATTAAATACAAACGTTTTATTACACAAAGAGGTAATTTAATGAAAACAAGTAAATCTGCATTAATTTCCAGGCGCCCCAATATTTGTCCAATAGTTTAGTCATGGTTACTGGAGACATTAGAATAGAGGGGGGGGGCGTGGAGAGAGAGAATTGTAAAAAATAATTTTCACCGAAGCCAATATGAACAACTTTCACCGAATGCGGTTGATATCCCCCTAGATCCTAGACCACATCCAGAGACGTCCTCGTTTCGCCGGAAGACACCCTGACACACTCTAGACTACAGACTATGAGGACATTGAAGAGAAAACCTCCTCCAAGGAGACAATAAGGACGAAAATATATCGAGGACCCCTAACGGTTTATGTATTCGCTACGGTCTCGGTTCGCATTCCAGTATCGCAAGGACGCGTCTCTTGACTCCACCGTCCGTCTCCAAGGAAACTTGTAAACAAGATGTCTACATTGTTTTATATTCATATTTATATGAGATTTATAATTAAATGAAATATTTAACATTTTGAAAATGTCAAAAAATGAAAAAAATTTGTTTTGTTTTTTTAAATTGTTATTATTATTATTTGTATATTGATAAAATTTTGAATGAGCTGGGGAACACTGAAGATATTTCCAGTATTTTTTTCGTTTGATCCTGTCAGTTACTTTTAATAATTGTTACGTTTATTATTAGTAACAGTTACTTTTTGAACATATGATTTTAAAATATTAAAAATTATGTAGTAGCCTATTCTAATGTTCATAAAAGAACAATATTCGATGAAATTAATTCAAAAAGATTCGTTCCCATCTGCCGTTGACGCCATATCAATTCTCTGAGATAATTATTCTTCAGATAACAGGTTCGATTGTTTCTTCTCTTCGCAACAGATTCTGTTTGTTGTGTATTGGGTCTGTAATGGGATCAACGAAATTTTAAAAATGATTTCTAGCAAACGTTAATAAGCATGTCCTTCTAATTTAACCAAAAGTTTAGTTGGCTTTTTATTGATAAGAAATTATTAGATAGCCGAGTAGAATTGATTCTTCTGTACAGTGTTGTAACAGTTTTCTCAGGGACAGTATATTTTAAAAATGAAAAAAATAAATTATAATAGAAATTGGTAAATCTATCAAAGAAAGACACAAGAAAAATTTAATAGTAGTGACTGTTTGACTGCAGATTAATGGCGGCTTAGAATTAGAGAGACCAGTGAATGTGAATAAAATAACTTTATTTTGATGCTGACGTTTCGGCCATAACAATGACAGCCATCTTCAAGGCTACAAAACAGATATACGTGATAAAGGTACGCTTGTGTTTGGGTTGATCTTGAGGTTTTGGGTTTCGGTGTTGTGGGATTGAAAGAAGTATATTGGGATAAAAGAAACTGAATAATAACAAATATCGATTAATAACTGAAGTTGCTCACTTTAAATCCGTCTTTTGTTTCCCTTTCTTTTGCAACTGAAAATATTTTAGATTAAAAAACACAAAATCTTTTCGATTGTTATAATCCTTATGTACAATATTTACATTTACTAATTGTTCTCAAATTATTTTTATAAAATAAATACGTACGTTGGCACGATCGGAATTAATCTGCATACTCACTTACATCGAAGAATACATACAACCAAATCCAACGTCGCCCCAATAAACTCATTGAGACATTGAAAAATGTCCTTTTATCCTGACAATATCCGTAAAAAATTGAAAATGAGCTGGAGCTGGGAGCTCCTTGAGTAACTAGAAATATCTTCATCTTATAATCCGATCGCAATATATTCCATAGTTGTCATTATAGTCTAATTTTGTTAATTCACCAAACGAACAATTTAAAATTAATTTTATATTTTTTATATTTTCATAGTTCGATTTTATTTATTTATTTGACTTGATTTGATTTCACACTTCTCGCTTTCTTTCTCATAAGCCTAGAAATACAACTTTCTATAAACGGTATCCACACTTTTAGAAAACCAACTATTAAAAAACTAATTGGTTTGAATGTGTATTAATAAGACAAGTTTTTTTTTTTTTTTTTTTTTTTTTTTTTTAAAGAAACCTTGTGAGATCAACACTTCCACCATGTTTGGAAATACATTTTTTAAAAATTATGTTCACAGTTTAATTAGCTAAAACTAATAATTAATAAAAAAAAAAATCACATTTTTCTCCTCCTAAGGAATGGCTGATCTTTAATTATAAAACCGAAAAATCGAGAAGAATTCAGTAAATATTTGTAAGGACATGATTTCATTCTGAATAAAAGTACAAAATATGAATTAATAAAATACAACGTTAGCAGTAAAAATCTGCCTTCACATTTGATTCCTAACACCTTTCTGAGGCCTCTGAAAAGAAGATGGTCCAGATACCTTCTAATGTGTAATTCTTTATAAGTTATTAACATGTGGTTTTAATCATCTACAGATTTATATTGCATAAAGTTGTTAATATTAATAAATAATTAAAAACAACAACAAAAATAAAATAAACAAATAAAGTTACGATCATTACCTGTATTAAATAACTAAATTACACGTCCTTTAACACAAATAAATAAACACTTGATAACAGTTTTAACAAAATAACAGTTTTAATAAAATAGCAGTTTTAATAAAAATAACCTACTGATTGTTAATTCAACACATGATTAACAAACAGCTGTTCTATCATATGTTCAATAAATATTGATATTGAACTTTTTTTCACCTAGCGTGTAAAAAATTAACTACACTCGGGGCTCCATTAACCGAGACTGAATCAAACGAACCTTCCTTCAATTTTTATATTTCATTCAATTATGCGTTATTTATTTTTTTGACAAAACATTTGACTGCCGAACAAGACATTACGATTCGAAGGCTGGAAGATGGGGAACAGAGTCAACTAAGAAACGAATATTAACTAACAAGTTCTCTTGAAGAAGGGTTTACTGGGTTGAAGAAGGCAAATTGATAAACGTATTATTTCATTTGTTGTGCGTTATTTATTTATTTTTTTAATGGATTTTCCTTACTTTTTGGAACCGCGATGAACCGAGGAGTTGGTTATCCGAACCTATCGTGGTCAGAACGCCGCACATTGATTCAAGAGTAGAAAAAGATAATAATTTTGAAGTTGCAACATATTTTATCTTTTACATCGAAATTTACAACTTATGTAGCTGTAGTAAAGTACTACGTAAGAAGTACCTTAAAAAAAAAAAAAAAATCGCTTAAAAACGAAAATACGCCATGAATGTTAAAAAATCATATTTTTACTTTTTTTGGATGTACTACTTAAACCTCAGTTTCGATTATTAAGATCAATAGTGGAAATATAAATGTGATTGTGATTGGTTCTCCACACCTATAGGATACGTATTATATCAAAAATAATATAAAACTGATTTATTAAAACTAAAAGCTGTCTGAAATAAAAATACAAATAAATAACAAAATATAAATTAAGGGATATACTTCTATCGGCGGTTTTCGGTGGGTTGCAAATTCTTTGTATAAATATTTCAATCCTTCTAGTAAATAAACACAAAAAATTTAAAGACGCCTACATGCGCCTTTTTGGGTGACAGAACTATTTGATTCTCATTTGTTGTTTATTGGTACTTAACGTCTTTATGTACTTCAACTAGGGCGGGTATGGCATATCCAGGCGGGAATGGTTTATCCTACAGGTTACCGACATATTTTAGCCAGGGTGGGAAGATCAAGATTCATTTCATGGGGTCCTCCCCGAAATAAATTTTAACCCTCCTAGGAGTGATTTGAACCCACGCCCTTCTGTCTTGAGCGCGCTGAGACCCTCGCCTCAACTCGCTCGGCCATCTAGTCCCCTATGTCTATAGTAAATTAAAACTTAACACGTTTTACACGTAAGAACTTAGTTTAATTTGGGTTTAGTGCATAGTTGTCAAAAAAATCGTTTAAAAGAAAAAGCAACCTTGTGCTGATGACACCAGCGTGTTATCATCAGTCAATGATGATCCATTTTCTGCATCCCATACACTCCAGTCACATATTACTTCCCTTGAAGAATGGTGTCATAACTGGTGAGTCAAGATAAATCCTATCAAATCCCAGCAAATAACATTTACCCTCCTTCGAAAACCTACCTCATCCTGTCCTCCTGTATCCTTTAATGGTGTACCGCTGATTAATGTGGAACGAATACGATACCTTGGATGTCATCTGGGCAAGAGACTTACCTGGAACCCTCATACAAGATTGAAAAGACAAGAAGCTGCACGTAGATTTCGACTGCTACAACACTTACTTGACAAACGTTAAAATCTCAGGCCTATTTGGACTATGGTATAGAATTGTAGGATCCACTAAACCATCGAATTCTTCCCGCATCCAATCACTCCAATTCAAAACCCTTCGAAAAATCCTTAATGCTCCTTACTTTGTTACAAATGAATTAATCCATAATGACCTTAATATTCCATATTTCGCCGATTTAGCACGCACAAGATATCTCTCCTTTCATAATAAACTTAACACTCATCCAATCCACTTGTTGCACAGCTAGCTTCGCATTCCATTCCTGGCAATCCTTCGAAGTGTCTGAAAAGAAGATGGCCTTGTGATCTTCTTTTGTAAATATTCATTAGAGTACTACCAATGGGTAGTTCCTCTATAAGTTTTATTCATGTCAAAAGAATAATATATATATATATATATATATATATATATATATATATATATATATATATATATATACGTTCAACTCATTTTTTCGGCATTTTGTATTTTATTTACTACTTTATCCAATGATAGAATACAGGTTTGTAAGATTAAAAAAACAAGAAAAAAAATTAGCGACAGACCGAATTCAATAAAATCAATTTTTTCTGCATTTCCGTCATTCTGGACAACTATTCAGCATCTAATGGAGTACCGAGTATATATATTTTGCCTTCTGAAGAAAATCAGGAAGTAGCTTTTTGGCTGCCTTGGACACCACCTATTCTTTTCATATATTTTACTATTCACAGCTTTCTTTTCAGTAGTTTTCTCGTTCTTTTTAAGGAAGAGCCCAGTGAGAAGTGTGTGCACGTTTTTGCTCGATGCCAAGCATCCTGGAATCGATTTCCCCTCTTTAGGAAAGTGAATTTCGAAATAGAGTGAATATGAAGAATCCATTTTTTTTTTCTCTTTGAAGTTTAGCGTCTTATATTCCAACCTGGCAAGAAAAACGGGTTATCCTACAGGTTAACAACCTATTATAGCCAGAGAGGAAAAACAGAGAAATAAATTACATCATCATGAAATAAATTACAAACAGCCCAGGTAGAAATCGAACCCGCAATATTCTTTAAAGTACATAAAGTTATGAACTGGCTCTCTGGGACTATCTTAAAATATTAGTCCAGTAGAATAAGGGTTTGGTGAAGAAAAAACTGCCGAACTTTTATTCTCAACGGATCTTACCAATATCGAAAATAACGGTTATTTTATTTTTTTACATGCTACGCGAAAACAGGCTTTTTTTCGAATCTTAATTTATTAAGTGTAGCTGGAACAAGTATCTACGAAATTAAAAAAAAAACAACTCCGAAATAAAACCATTTTTCGCTGTCTTGGAAAGAATTGTAGAAATTGGCTATTTTGTAGTGAGGCCCATTTCTCCGCGAAAACACGTTTGTCTCACTCTTTTGACTATTACTCAGAAACTATTAATCCAATTCAAATTTACTTTTTTTCATCTTAAAAGTGATTAAATTTACTATTAGTCTCTACTTATGAACTTTTTTTTTTTTTTTTTTTGGCTCGACAGACCTTGTAGATCCTTGGTCTCCACAACCAGTCTGCTCAACCTCTGCATTTCTTGGGCCATTGCTTCCGCTTCGTGTCATGTTTGTCTGGTATCTTAAAGCCGGGATCCGTTTTTATTACAGATTTTCTGTGGCTGATTAAGGTTTCTTAATGGTTAGGATTTTACAGGATAGGGTTATTAGCCCTATGCTTAACCCCCAACCTGGAGGACCAGGAGCTATGTCAGGCACAGGGGTCGCTCACCTGTCTATGACAGTGTACTGCCCCCAGGTGGGAATCGAACCCATGCCGTATTAGCCTGAGTATCTGGTCTTATTTGGATGGCGGTCATCCATCCAAGTACTGACCACGCATAACATTTGATAACCTTTCGTAAAATACCTACTATATTTGTGTTTTAAGGGTCTTAATTAAAAATTCATATATAACAGTGCAATAGTAAATTTAACCAGCTTTAAGATGAAAAAAAAAAGTAGTAATTTTGGATGGGACCATTAGTTTCGGAGTTATTGCCAAAAGATTACGACAAACGTGATTTTTTAGACCAGTTTATGTTTAATAATATATTTATATTATAAAATGAATGAAACCTTATAATGTTTTTAATATTATTAAAAATACCATTAATGTTTTGATTTTCATACATTTCTTTGATTTGTGCACAAATAATAAAACATATGTAATCAACATTAAACAAATCTTTATCTATTGAACGTGATTTTTTTTTTCAAAAATTAAAATGTGTTTTGCTTGAATTGTAAAAGTCGTGGGAACAAATCGATAAAAGTTATGCCAATTAAAAAGAAAGGGAGTCCTTGGAAAAGCTATCACCAAGTGACTTGTCGTTAAAGAATGTGTTCATGAGTCAACTTTATCTGGACCACACGTGTATGTTTGTTCCGCGTGCTTACTCACGTTTAAGAGAAAAAATGTATAATGTATTTATAAACACATGGGAATTTATCATACCATACATAAATGTATTTATCTGTTAATCTCTATTCAAATTTCATGCTCCTTGCATCATAATTTTACAATAAACATTAAATTTTGGACTTCGACTATTAGTGTATCTTTTCAACAGAAGATCAAAATTATAACTACCAGAAAAAAAAAAAACAAGACTTGTATACTAATTATGGCCTTGAGGTGCAAAAATTTCAGAGTACGCCTAGACACTTACTGGTAGTGAAACAATAGCTATCAAAACTACTCAAACTTATAATCTCTGCATCTCCTTCCAACAGTAATACCAATTTACAGAAATATTTAAACGCCCACCAACCAACTCTAATAGTATGTTATTGATTATACAAGGAAATTATATTCTCTTCAACTACGACAATCTAAAAACTGTCTACTAGAGGCATAATGGATCCAAAAAAAAAAATTTTAAAAACGACTTTTCTACTAAATAAAGATTTGTTTAATGGATAAATGTTTTTATTATTTGTGCACAAATCAAAGAAATGTATGAAAATCAAAACATTAATGGTAAAAAAAAAATAGAAGCCATCATCAAGTGAATTTGAGGAAATGATTGTAATGGCGTGTAAATCACTTGTTAAGAACTACTCACTAGTAGCACTTCAATAAAGGTTCTAAACTAGGTCTCTTGGCCATCTTCTTTTTAGGCGCCTCGGTGGGTTATCAGGTATCGAATGTGAAGCAAGTTGGGAGACTAATGGATTCGTATGGGAGTGTAGTTTACTATGAAAGGATTGGTATCTGGTTTGGGCTAAATCAGCAGCATTTGGAAGATTGAGATCTTTATGGATAAGTTTATTTGTGACAAAATAAGGAGCATTAAGGATTTTTCGAAGTATTTTGGATTGTAAGGATTGAATAGGAGAAGAATTGGATGGTTTAGTGGAGCCCCAAAGCTCAACTCCGTATATCCATATAGGTCTAATAACTATCATGTAAATGAGTCTCTAGTAATTTATTGGAAGCTTTGAGTCTAATTATTTTAATTACTTTTATCAATATAGCAAATATACTAAAGTCATTGGTTGAATAATATTTTTACAGCTGATTTAATTTCGTTTAATTTCTTGATACCAGCTGATAGGTTCCACCTGCCCGGAAACACCCTAATCATTTATTGAATAAATTATAGCAAATAATACAAATGAGTTGAGCACTTCCTCCCAAGTTTTGAAACATCTGTTTATTATTAGAATTAATCTCCCTTCAACCCACTTCCTCTAAACCCAAATCCACTGGGTAAACCCTGACGCAATCCTTCCATCTACGTCTTGGTCTACTCCTCGGTCGTTTTAATCATTACTAAACCCAACGACTTTAAATACCTATTTTAGCCTCGCGCTGCTATTACCTGAACTATATTTACCGGATATAACTCGCACAGTTCCGCATTGTGAAGCCTTCTAAATTCTTCCGTTTCTTCATCCTTTTCTAGGTCAAATATTCTACGCAGTACTTTGTTTTCTAAAAATTTAAGACATTGTTTCTACTTTAACGTAAGCGGCCAGGTTTCGCATCCATAGAGAACTGTTGGTAGTAGTCTTGTATATCCTAATTTTTGAATTTCTGGAGAGTAAGCGCGAACTGAGTAGTTTTGCAAACCGAGAAATGACAAGCATTATTTTAACCTTTCCCTTATTCCCTCATGAATTTCATTTTTTCTTGATATATTAGGCCCTAGATATTTTAATTGCTCAACGTGTTCAAAAAAATAAAATATATATAACTAAATATTCAAACGTAGATTCATCTAACTATGAGATAAGTTTTGTATTTCAGAAATAACTTAAAATTTAGTTATATAGAAATGTGAAATTGGTGAATATCATATTACAAAATAGAATGAATTATAATGGTATGACAATGAAATTATATTTTAATATTTGACTTAATATCGGATATTATTAAAAATTAAAAATGATATTTTTGTAAATTATTGTTTGAGCATACTTTATATCATACACTGATAGAATTACCATTGAAACTTAATAATTTGAATTTTATATGGATCCATAAAATACCCCACTTCTAGGAATGGTTTGAACATCCGTTGATCAGTCACTTGTGTATACATACGTTTTATTGAATATTAATTAGACAGAAGTGCTAAAGCTTTTTTTAAAAAATAGTTAAAAATAGCAGTTATAGATATAAATTTACCAGTTAGGATCATTCAACAGAAACCTTTAAATTTGTTTTTGTACTATTTAAAAAATTCTGTCAATTATTAAACAAACAAAACAGTGAGCCAAAAATACTTACTTGAGGTACGCATGATATAGAAGGATTAATACAATCAGGATTAATAAATTATTTGCTCTTCAATTGGTATTCCTTTGATTTGAAAACTAGTCTCGCATTTTAAACATTCATCGTGAGTTTTAAAAGCAAATCAAAATTTTCAAAACGTCAGCACTTTTGATACACAGATTATATATATACCTATATATTAAGAAAATTAAAAATGTAAGACAAGAAATCATGTTGGTACATTCTACAGAGGTAATATGAAAGGACTTCTAAAAGAAATCAGGTCCTGGAACAGACTGATTGTGAGTGTAAAGAGACGAAAGGGTCAGGTAAATGGGTTGTCCTTCAGGTTTTCCCTCTGACAGATTGGTTTTTTCTTTTCCTACTGGAAACAAATTCAAAATAGGGCTATCGGAAATATTTCTCTGGCTATTTAAACAAAATTCTGGATTGGTTTTGAACGATTGTATTATTTCTAATGATTCGTAAATATTTAATTTTAGGCTATTTTCAACTTTTAGGCTAGTTTCACTCCCGAATGTTTGTTTAATTTATAGTTATTTTCATTTAAATGGATAGAGAGATTGGAATTATGCGTCTTATTGTATTCTGTTATATATTCTTATATACTAACTGAGCGTCCAGTTTTTACCTTCATAGTGAGTGTTTTTTTTTGTTTTGTTTTTTAATCGGAGGTTTATCTGGAACAGATTGGGAAGTGAGTTGTGATACTAATGGATTTAAATGATTACGAAGTTTCCTATGAAAGGATAGGTGTCTGGTTTGGGCTAGGTCCGTGACATAAAGAATATTAAGATCTTCGTGGATAAGGTCGTGACAAAGTAAGGAGCATTAAGGATTTTGGACTGTAAGGATTGGATACGAGATGGATTGGATGGTTTAGTGGAGCCCCAAAGCTCAACTTCATACGTCCAAATAGGTCTAATTATTTTTATGCGAATGAGTATTTTGTAACTAATCGGAAAGTTAGAACGTTTGTCAAGTAAATGTTAAAGGAGTCGAAGACTGTAAACTGAAAAGTTTAACATTCTAAACTAGACCTGACATAAATAATTCCAATTGAATTGGCAAAAAAACTATCCAATCCTAATTTTTCTGGTCTCTTGCGTTTCAAGTTATTGGATCAACTGTTTTATTTCAGACGAAAATTTAAGAAATATAGTACTGAAACAGTAATTCTCGATATTTTATATAATTATCAGTTATGTTTAGCATAACCCTTGTTTAATACAATAATGTAAGTCGTAGTTCAATGTTTTTTTTTCATGGAGAATGTTTTAAAGAACATTGGACTTTAGATTATAAAACGTATTCCTTAAAAAAAAAAAAAAAAAAAAAAAAAAAAAAAAAAAGTATTATGTAATGTTTTAAATATGGCAAATTTAACAAAAGTTATAAATTGGATTCCTTAAAAGTGAAATTGAAATAAACAACAATAGAAATTGGTTTTAACAAGACGAAATGTTTATTGGTAGGTCAGCACGTGGAATTCAAATCTTAACGGTTATTCTTATACGTTTACAATTGAATTTGAATTTGATTTCTTCAGAATCGTAATGAATAATTCTTTTTTAATACTTTTTACTTTCTTTATTATAGTTTTATTGTTGTATTAGAAGGTAATTTGGTTGCTATAATTAAAGAATTAATTCACTGAAAGGGAAAATTTCCCCCACCTGTGTGATACATGGACAGCCCTCCCACTCTTCAATCCCCCACCCACCTGTTTACTTCTCCCAATACAACTGTTCATGATGTGTTTCTTAACTCTTTGTTGTGAGGGCTTGTCTTGTGCAAGTGTTTTACTGACATTTAGTATGACTTCGGGGTGAAGATACTTTCATAATGTCAGATAGGATAGACTCAAATAGGCTGTGCAACTATCCATCAAGTAATCAACAGGTACTTCTTCAACATTCAAATATTCTACACACACCCATTTATTATGCAATTGCTGTCATTGAGCTTTAATCAACTAGATAAATCCTCATTTTTTAAATAAGAACAAAAATTCATTACTTAAATTCTACATTATGGTTTTATGTGCTTAGTACAATCAAGATAAACAACCAATGTCATCTAAATGAAATTGTATTTGATTGCATTCAAATTTTCCAGATGTCAATGACATCGGCTGTACACCAATCCCCAACACTCGAAGGTCTTCCTAAGCAGTTTGTCGCAGCTTTGAGGACACTCTTCGATATATTGGACGAGAAAGGAATTGGTTTTGTCAAACTTACAGGTACACTGAATATTTGAATTTTATAAAACATTTCATCTCAACTGCTGCAACCTTTTGTTTTTGTTATTCTTTTTTAAGTTGTTTTTATTTTTTGCATTGCACTGATATATTTTGTGAATAGTTTAAAATTCTTGTGATATCCCTCTGTTTTACTATCTCCTCTGATAAGGTGTATTTTTGTCTTTGTGTGCAAAAACTAGGGTACTTGTGTACTTTACAGACCTATGATTTGATACCATATAATAGTGATTATTTAAAAAGAACTGTCACAGCTTTATACATATATTTATTTGTATTAAATATTTTGTTCTAACCAAAGATCTTGTATATATTTTAAAATTACCTCAAAGGGATCTTCTTGTTTTAATTGAATCCTTCAGTTTACTGTTTTTCACATTACATCTCCATCTAACACAATCTGAATAATATAACTTCATAGAATGTCCATTACTGCATGTTATTTCTTTTGAAATATCCAATATTTTTTCCTATAAATATTTTTTCCTTTTCTTGAAAAAATGTAATAGTACTTTCTTCATTATTAATTGTTCTAAAAAGCCACTCTTCATTGTTTATATTAAACACTGTTAATAATCTGTATTGTTTTCGTAACTGAGAAGTAATGGTATTATTTTTAAAAATTAAATCATATGTTTACTAGAAGTAATATTCATAGAATCACTGTTACCTGTTATCAAATAGCGGGGCCCCGTATAGTACACAAGCACCAAAACTAGAGTTTATAACCTTATTGAATCTCATTTATTTTTTTGAGCCCAAGACTTCCATTGAAGTCCTATGGGTCCACCACGAAATAAATTTTAACCCACCCAGGTAGGATTTGAACCCACGACCTTCTAGTTACGAGCGCGCTGAGACCCTCGCCCCAACTCACTCGGCCATTGGTTCCCCAAAATTCTCGTCTCTTATTATTTTATCGAAAGGGATTGGTATATTCTAAATTGAATTATAGATAGGCTCTGAATGCAGTTCTTGGTTATTTCCCCAGATTATTTAAAGTCGAAACTAATAAAAGTCAAGTTTTACTTTATCATTTTATATATGGTACATAAAGTTATTCAGGATACTTTAATTGTGAATTAAATGTTATTCTAAACTTAAGTCCCATTTAGCTCATTATAGTCTATTGTTTTATTCATGATATAATCCTGTAATTACAATAAAGGTAAATCCTGTAATAGTTATTATTCGTGTTATTTCATTTTATAGTTTAAATAATTGGTCATGTATTTGTGATTTCAATATTGGAAATATCAATGCCTTAGCTCACAGATTTGTGAATTTAAATTGCAAAAAAAATTTAAGTGCATTATTAGAGCATTAAGATGTTTAGATATTCACCTAAATTTTGTTTGAAATGCTGAAGTAAACTCAGATAGTTCGAAAAATTCATGTTTTCTTAAAAGAATCAAACTTTAATAGCCCTTTTGGAGCTTCAAAGTTTCCAACTTGAATATAGTAAAATTTTATTTTCTGCACTTTACAAGACTTTGAACTAATGAAATGAAAATAAATTTTATTTTGGTGCCATTACCCCTTAATAATAATTATAATGAACAATATAATGGCTGCCTAGCTACCATACATAAAATTAAGGACATAATACAATCAAGGAAAATATTAAAATTAAATTGTGGTATAAAAGTAATATTACAAGGTTTGGCGGCACTAGCACTGTAGAGCAACGCTCTACTGGGTTTGACCACTTTTAATTGATGTCCAACAATTTGTCATCACACAAAATTACTTTTCTTTGTAAGGAAGGAGCTTCCTTTTGGTTGTGAGCTCGATAAAGAATGATTAGGTAACTTCAATTAATTGCATGATATGTTTCTTTTCTTGTTTTTACCATTTGAGGAGTCTTTCTGTACTTCCTTCAACAGAAACATTATGATGAGTGATTACAGTTGAAATTTTCCGTCCAATAGTTCTTTTACCTGTTGACCCTTTCTCTTTTCCAAGCTTAAGTGGTTATTACTACAGAGTATTGATGTGACTATTTTGGGCTATTATGTCACCTTCACTTCTTCACACCAGATGTTATTGCTTTTGTAATCCTATTGAAGAGGGTTCGCTACCTGAGGTGGTCCATTACGCCGTTTGTAAGCTATTGTCGCGGTTCGGAGGTATACCTGAAACTACAGGTAGTCGCATATTCTTCTTCCTAAATGAAGGTATATAAAGCAAAATATAAAATGATTCTATTTCTATTTTCTATATGTCAACCAGAACTTAAACCGGATAATATGAACTCATAATTTTCTGTTTACATAACCTTTAAATTACATTAGATGTAGGACAGATGTCTTGAGAGAGAAAAAAAAAGAATAATAATAATTTAGTTATCTAAAGAAAGGTTTTAATAGTGAACCATGAAAAATTCCTCTTACATGGGTCCTTTGCTGTTTTGGGGACAGTTGTTCCCAGTTCTCCCCCTTACTTAACTGTGCCAGTTTTATATGTAGTATTCCCAAATTTTTCAACAATAGTATATGGCCCATCAAATAACCTAAGGAATTTAGTGCTTTGCCTAATGGGGTCACTAACAGTAGGTATTGTTCTAATCAAGACTTCCTCGCCTACTTGAAATTCATATACTTTGTGGCTGGTATTAAATCTATTCTTGGTCCTCTCTCCACTTGCCTCGAGTTTCTTTTTCACTTTCCCTCTCAAATAACCTTGCTTTATTTCTGTGAAATTCCGAACTCGGTTCTCTAGGTTTTCATTAATAATTTTCTCCCAGGGTGTAATCCTCTTCCGAGCACAATGTACCTCTATAGGTACCGCACCAATGGTAGTTTGATAGGAATTATTAATGGTATTGTTAATTATCTCCGTGTACCTTGGCCAATTCTTATGGGTTTCACCTATTAAGGTTCTGTAAAAATTTCCTAGGTCTCTATTTGTTCGTTCACTTGCGTTGGCTTGGGCATGCCGAACCGAACAGAAAATATTTTTTATACCTAACTTCTTTAGACTTTCCCTCCAGAGGTTACTAGTAAATTGTGTGCCTCTATCTGTTAAAATCCTTTCTGGCACTCCATATTTTTGACAAAACTTCTCTACGCATCTTACAGCGGACTTTGTTGTTGCGTTTTTTAAATTGTTTAATTGGACTATCTTGCTAAAATTATCTATTATGACAAAAATATACTTCACTCCTCCTATTCCTGTTGTCAGGGGTCCTAAAAAAATCGGCGCTTATCAATTGTAGGGGTTCATCTACTTCTATTGTTTTAGCTTCAGCGTGGTAGATCTTGTTGGGAAATTTAGAAACCTGACATATGAAACACGCTCTCAACCATTTTCTTACCTTGTTACCTTACCTTACCTTACCTTGTTGTACCTTGGCATCTCTAATGTGAAAATATGGGTTCATGGTGTTTAGCAGTTTTACCACCCCGATGTGAGCTAGCATTTCATGGCTCATTCTAATGAATATTTCCTCAGCTCCCCTTGGTACTAGGATCCTGGGTGCTTTTCCTCTTCTTTTACTAATGATAATACTTCCATTGTACTTGTAAGAGTAACCTCCCATATCGTACTCTTCGTTTGGGTGTTGTTTTAACCAGTTGATTGCCGTTTCATTGATGTCATGCCCTTCATACATCTCCTTAAATCCTCTAAGCAGTTTATTCATTTCTGCCTCAGGCTTTGCCCATTTCGTTATTTCAATCTTATTAACTTGTACCTCAGTATCAGGTAGATAGGTAGATGTTTTACCGTCTATGTTTCGGCTCAGAAAATCTGCAACAATGTTATCCTTTCCTTTAATATGTTGAATTTCAAAATCAAATTGCTGAAGGAATAGACTCCATCTCAACAACCGATTGGTAGTATTCCGACAGGTCTTGATGTAAGTTAGAGCATTGTGATCAGTTTGAATTTTGAATGTTTTCCAGCCAGGTAAGTTATAAACTTCTTGATTGCCCAAACAATTGCTAAGAGTTCCTTCTCTGTGGTGCTATACGATAATTCTGGACCCCTGAGGACTCTACTAGCGTAAGAGACAATTATTGGCCTTTCCTCATGAGTCTGTAATAGTTGAGCAGCTATTGCGTATCCGCTTGCATCTGTTTGTAACACAAACGGCTTATTAAAGTCAGGGTGATTTAGAAGGACTTCCTTTATGAATGAACCTTTCAACGCATCCAATGCATTTTGTTCTTCTTCACCCCATATCCACTTCTTTCCTTTCTTCAATAGGTGCGTCAATCTGCCGAGGTGCTGGGCATATGAAGGGTTAAATCGAGAATAATAATTGGTAAGCCCTATCAAGCTTTGTAGATCCTTAACGCACTTAGGCGCAGGAATGTTTCTAATGGCTTCTATTTTTGTTCCTTGGGGTTTTAATCCCTCGGTAGTTAGTTAAAAACAAACCCCACATAATCTAACGAAGTTCTAAAAAATTGGGTTTTTTCCAAATTTAGGGTAACTCCTCCTTGACTTAAAACTTGGAACAATTGGTCTAATAATTTAATATGTTCCTCTGGAGTTTCACTCATTACCAGTAAATCATCTACATATGGCCTTATCTGATTATTTAATTCCCCTAATAGCCTTGTCAGTCCTCGACTCAATCCAGCCAAAGATACTTTCAACCCGAATGGTAGTCTCCTAAACTCATATACTTTCCCTTCATGCATAAAAGCTGTATACTTCATGCTATTTGTACATAATTTAACTTGATAAAAACTTTTTGTGAGGTCAATGGTGGAGAAAATTCTATTACCGTTACAATATTTTAGGATATCGTCAATGCTCTCTGATTGTTCGTAGTCTGGATATAATTTATTATTTAGTTTACGGGCGTCCAAGCAAATTCGGACTCTACCATCGGCCTTATTTACGACTACTATGGGATTAAAGAAATGGCTATTGCTGTTCTGGATAATTTTATCTTTCAGCATTTTTTGAATTTCTTCCCTTACCGCTTCTCTTTTGTGGAATGGGATGGGGTAAGGCTTCACTCGCAAAGGGCCGTCGTCCATAAGCCGTAGATTATACTCATAACCTCTGATTTCTCCTGGGCTATTGGAGAACATGGCTTTATGTTTTTCTAGAACCTTTCCTAGTCTCTCTACAATAGTCCTGGGTACATGGGTTTGGAAATCCCTTACTTGTTGCATTTTCTCTTTTATTATACATTTCTCAGACATTCCTTCCAATCTATTTACACCAACACTAGATTTTCGCGGCTGATCCTGAGAATGATGCAGGAATTGAATTTTATGGAAATTGTCAAACTCTGTCTTTATAATAAAAAAGTTATGTTCTATCTGTATTTCTGCAACAAAGTTCTTTATAAAATCATATCCTAGAATGCAATCTTGACTCAAACTAGGGATTATTAGAAAATTTAATCTGATATGACAATCTAGGAAGTTAACATCAAATAGAACCTGGTACTTTATAGGGGTTGAACGTTTTCGTAGAGCTGTGGTAATTTTTAAGCTGGAAACTGGCAGTATCTCGTGTGGAATTCTTTCTTTTATAGACTGATAAAAGGATTCACTTAGACAGGTCACTTGACTTCCTGTATCGAATAAAGCTGCCACTGAAATTTCTCCAATCTTAAATTCAACCTGTGGGCATATTATATTTTGAAATTGTGTTTCGAACTCAGCCGGTTCAAGGGTTAACAGATCAGAGAATTCCTGATACAATGAGTCAATACCCTTATCCGATGTTCCAGCATTATCTTTTCATTGCTTCTGTTTATGGATTTCTACACCAAATTCATTGTCTCCTTCTTCCAACTCCTTTTGGGTAGCTATTTCATCACCCATTTCTTCTCTTGAGTAAGGCCTGTTTCCCCTCGTGGCAGTGTACGTTCTTGAATTCCGATTGTTACTTACATATTCTGTGGCCCTTATTTGATTGATTCCTCTTGCATTACTCTGAGGGTTATTATAAGGGCTAGATGGGCCTTCTCTTCGTGAATATCTTCCAAAGTCCCTATTTTTTCCAACTCTGGATTGCCAGTTATTTTGTAAAGTCTCCGACTGCTTATTATTTGGTGCCCTTGGTCTAGTATATTGATAAGCACTAACTCTCTGTTTATATTGATTTTCTTCCATTTTCCTACTACTTCTGGGCTCAGGTTTATGCTCTAAGATTCGTTTTCTGCCTACATTTTCTAAAATTTGCATAAATTTTTCAATGCTTTCAATGCCCTGGTATAAAACAATTTCCTCGATCTGTGGACCGAATTGTTTCCCCAAGGTTCGGCAAATATACGAGTCCTCCAATTTGTTCTGACACGCTCTCGCCCGCACGACTTTCCTACAAAAATATTCGGTAGGGGATTCATTAAGATGATTATAATAATTATCATGATTTAGTTCATCAAAGATTAAATGATCATATTGGCTTCCGTAGTACTTTTTTAAAAATAAGTTTTTGAATTCCTCTATAGAATGTATTTTCTCCCTTTCCAATGCATACCACTGTGATGATTCTTCTACCAGGTGGTCGCTTAAAAAGTGATCAAGAATCATGTTCTGACCATAAACTTCGAACTCCAAATCCAATTTATTAAGGAATTCTGTTGGGATGTGGCTTTTGTTGTTAGCAAACTTACACTTTTCTGTAATAGGTCCTTTATAAGACCCTTGGGTCCCACAATTCCATATATCTAACATTTTAATATTTTTCTGTGATGGTGATAGAAGAGCCTTAGAATGACTGGGAGTTCGTATTGGAAAACCCTTTTCATGTTGAGGTATTTCAAAATCATTGATGATTAAGTTTTGATCTATTGTCTTTTCTTGTGGTATAGTTTTGTCGGTTGAGTCGGTTGAGAATGCTACGTTCCCAGGAGACCTCTTCATAGTGCTAAAATTCAATAATGCATCGGAATTCCGGGCGACCGCCCCTTCTAGATCTCTGACCACTGCCTGATCTTCCCTTGCCTCACTCTCTAAATTATTAATTCTTTCCTTGTGTTTTGATATAACCTGTTCTAGCTTCCCCAAGCGGTCGTTCAATACCTCATTCGACTGTTGTTGGCTCACCCGATCTTCATATAACCTTCTATCGAGATATTCCCTCGTTTTTGTGTGATCATCCTCACATTTAATTCTCATCTCCTGGCATTCTTTTCTTCGTTCCTCTTTCTCAATGTGGAGAGCACAATTCAACTCTTTAAGTTCCGCCCTAGTATCGTCTATTTTCGATAATATTTCCCTTTTCATAACCCTGTTCTCCTCTGTTAAACTTTCAAACATTTTAATAATAGGAGTCATATCAAAATTTACACCAGTCTGTCTCGTAGGATCAGCTTCAACTATTTTTTCTACTACGTCTTTGATCTTTTCTCTTTGCATCGAATCTTCTGATTCTTCTTCAGTCCTTAGTGCCTGGGACCTAAGCCTCGAGCTAATAGGAGATGCAGCCCCTACCCTCCTTTCTTCTGCCTTTGGATTCATCTTATGTGATCAAAATTTGACTAAAACCCCTCTATTTAGAAAGAAAAATCTAAATACTCCTTGTAACGTTTAACCACTACGGTGAACACAACCCAAAAAGAAAAAGAAATTAAATCAAACCAAGGGGAAAACCCTATAAAGCCCTGTTATTGTAATAAAAAAAGTTATAACCCTATATATGTCTATATATATTTATATATCTCTAAAAATTCGATGCAAACATAATTATGTCACTCATTAATTAATTAATAATTAAAATAATTAACACTAATTAACAAAAATTATTAATTATCTGACAAATCGGTCCAACGCAAGGGGTGCCATTCTTAATGCTATGTCCGTCTCTGTTTAAGTCCGGATCAGCATTAATCTAATTATCGGGATGCCAGCCAGGACTTAATCTCCTGACAAATGATAAATATGTATTATTTAAATAATAAATTAATTTAATTATTTCTTCTCCAAAAGGTGATCGTGGGGTCAGATAATTGTGTATGTTAATTATAAATAAGGGTAAACAAATATATTAATTAATGAGTGGCATGCAAATGGTGAATAAATGGCGGTTGAACTAAAACAATATATATTCCATTATGGGTTGACATATAAAAATGACAGTTAGGAAAATGAATCATTCTTAAGTTTAAACTTATATTGTAACAAATAACTTAATCTAAACTTATCTTCTTAATGATGCTATGATGGGTGATGCTACGTGTGGGTTCATAGAGGTAAGCCGGGAGCTCCCAAGCTCCGAAGACCCAAGGAACTACTCAGAAGGGGGACCAGACCAGACATCTAGACTCTCTCAAATACTCTCCTCGACAGCTCGACTGATCGACTCAAACTCCTCTCAAAAACTGACTTTGAAAATATTTTGCCGGTAAGGGATAGGCAGGTAGAAAAAAAAAGTCTCAACAAAGGGCGCGGACTCCCCGGACCACCCGCGACGGGCTACCCCTTTTGCAACACGCTAATGTCATCTCTATCAAATTAAACCCTATAGGTTTGATACATAGCACAACTTATAAATTTACACGAAAACTAATTATATCTTAAGGTTAAGAATTTAAAATAAGGTAAGAAAACAACAAATAATGGGGAAAGAATCAATGAAATAATAGTTGACAAAGTTGAATAATATATCTTGTCCAGAGAAATAAATGTATCTTATCTGATATAATAATATAAATTATGACAAAAACAGTAATACAGAATTAGTGCAATAGTTCCAAAATAATGCTAATCAAAATCAGTATTATATTGTGAATATTAATGCTTCATTTTAAAAAATATTTTCTTGTTCAATATGAATGTTTGATTACACACCTAACAAGTGAAGGAAAAGTCAGGATTTAAAGCTATTATGAGTAAAGGGATGAAGATGTCGGAAGGGAGGAAGTTCTAGAAATTAGATGATCTGGA
The DNA here is from genome assembly GCA_003667255.2 of Euschistus heros. Taxonomy (NCBI): domain Eukaryota; kingdom Metazoa; phylum Arthropoda; class Insecta; order Hemiptera; family Pentatomidae; genus Euschistus; species Euschistus heros. Next base: position 549,411 of record RCWM02000296.1, read on the forward strand.
AATAGAAGAGAGGAAAGTAAGGTATCAATATGCACCAAAAACATCAGTGCAAAAGTTATCTTCATAATATAGTATTTCGTGGATGGGTAGTGGTAGGGATATTAATGTAAAAGGATCCCCAAGTTAATAGTCTCTTAATGAATATCATTCATAATGTGTAAGATTCAATAGATATATCAAATGTTATGTCAGTCAATTTAATCTTCAATTATTTGGTTTCTCCTTCCTAAATATTCTGGACTTGGATGGTGTGATTGATTTATTTGTCTTAAACATTTTTCAAATCACAAGCGTCAAACGTTGTATTACAGATATTGAGAATAGATGGCAGGATGACGGATCCAAAGGACTTCCAAAAGGCGTTATTGAGAGCTTAAGAAAAGTGACACCACCGAATGGCTTATTGTCTTTTGAAAGATTTTGTGCTGGTTTGAAAATATGTCTTCTGAGGAATCAGGTATTTACTGAAATTTATTCATTTTTATTTTATTTTTTTGTTAGATAATATACATCAGGTAGGTAGAACAAGATCTACTTAAGAAATGATCAACATAATTTCCTTTAAAAAAGCATTTATTATATTAAACTGTTTAGCTTAATAAACTGCGAAAAAATGAATAGGGATATGCCTTATTTATCCCTTATCCGGTCATTCAAATTAAATTAGCCAATCTATTCAATATTAGTAGGGTTCAACTAAATAGAAAATACAAACCAAAGTCAAAACAATTGTTAAAATTATATTATAAAATAACCTTTTATTTATAACAAGTTTTCTTAAAAAAAGTTAACATGAAGATTTATCATTTTGTAAATAAACAGCTTTTCTTGTATTTTAATCCAGTAATACTTTCAATAAACATGGGCAGACATCATCTTGAACCCGAAGTTCGTGAAATTATAGTGAGAATGCGTTATCAAGGTCATCAACAAGTTGATATTGCAGAGGCGGTTGGCGTTTCCCAGAGTGTCGTCTGCCGGGCTTTAGCTCGATTCCGAGAGACTGGGAGTGCCAATAGAAGGTCAGGCAGTGGATCACAACGTATTGCAACTGAAAGAGAGGATAAAAATGTTGTTATCACTGCCAGGAAAAACCCTTTTCATAGTGCACGCCAGATCCTCAATGAAGTTGAAGGGGTTTTACCTAGACTTTTATCCAAACAAATGATTCGTAAACGTTTGTGGGAAGTTGGCCTAACATCATATGCCCCTTAGAGAAGACCTGCAGCAACAGCTCGCCACCAGCAGCTCAGAAGAATGTGGTACAGCGAGCGACTAGAAGAGGACACAAATTGGAATGCTGTGATGTTTACCGATGAGTCGCATTTTTGTCTGTATGGTGACAGCAGACGCCGAAGAGTCTACAGAGATCAAGGAATTAGCACAATGCCCCAGTTTATTGTGTCTTCAGTGCAGTTTGGAGGAGGTGGTGTAATTGTATGGGCTGGCATTTACATGGGAGGACGAACCAACCTCACAGCTGCTCGATATGCACATGAAATTATTGAGGAATACCTCCCACCAACTATCCTATTGAGCACATGTGGGGCGCGTTACAGAGAAGGCTTTTTAATCATCATCCGCCGCTAATTGACCTTCAACAACTGAATGCAGCTTTTCAACATCTCTGGGGTGAAATTCCTCAAGTAACCAGTGACAGCATTAATAATAGTATGCCTAATAGGTGCACACAGGTTTTGGCTAACAGAGGACATTATACAAGGTATTAATTGATTCCAAAAACTAATCTGTTCAATAAAATAAATTATGCAACTAAAACGTCTTATTTTTGTTATTTTTTAAAACCCATTAATTTTATTTTATTTCAGCAAAAAACATTATAATTTCTAATGAATATTAATGCAGTTTATTATAAAAATAATACAAAAATGGTAGGTAAAGTAAATAACACAAAATTAGCAATATCCCTATTCATTTTTGTGCAGTTTAGTTATGGACTAAGGAATCCTGTTACCAATCTCCTATTTTTTATAAGAAAGTTTTGTATCTTACTGATATATTTTAATTTTTTAAGATGATTAATTCAATTGAATAATTATATGAATATAGTGATATTTCATATTTCCACTGTCTCCGATACTGTTCAATTTAGTACTAGAAACAGTCATAAGAGCAACAGGGGCGAACTTTGGAACCATTTTGAAAGTTTGGAAAAATTCAAGTACCTGGGAAGTGTCATAACTTCAAGAAATGAAGTGGATGAAGAAATAAGGGAAGAATAAAGTCTGGTAATAGGTGTTATTGGACTCAATAAAATAATAGGTAAAAAAAAGTCTCTCTAAAAATCTTAAAATAAGGATCTACCAAAACATTCTTAGACCAGTTGTATTGTATGGGAGTGAAACCTGGATGCTCACTGCGAAGAATGAAGGCGTTCTAAATAGATGGGATAGGAAAATTTTGAGGAAGATACATGACCCTTCTAGAGACGAAGATGTGTGGAGGATAAAAAGCAACCAGGAGCTAAGAGACCTGTACAAAGCTCCAGATTTGTTGCTTCAATTAAGCTAAGACGATTAAGATGGCTAGGCCAGAATGAGCTCTAAATGCCACAAATCATGTTGAATGGGTATCCCGAAGGAGATAAGAGAGAGAGGAGAGAGTGAGGAAGGCCTGGGTTGCGCTGGAAGGAAGACATTAAAGCAGATCTAAAGACTCCTGGTATAAATGGAGGAGAATTGTGGAAGAGGCCAAGGTTCTGCATGGACCATTGTTGCTGTTGATATTTTAAAAGGGTTGGAAGTCATGGTTAAGTCAGGAAATGTTGCATCATTTATGATAAAACTTTTATAAGGAGGTTATCTTGTATTCACTTTTTTGTCCAATAAATTTTTATTTTTACTTTCACACAAGGAGTTAAACTGGTTTATGATAAAGTAGTTAAGCATACATCTAGTTTTTAATCATAGTTATTGAAAATAAAATTTTAGATTTAGCTATAATTAAATAAACCTATATAAAATTTATTTATTTTTAGTATAAATTTATATATAAAAAAAAAATTGCTGTCATCTTTCCATGTTATTAGTTCACTAAATTATCATTTATAAAGTAATATACCTATTTAAGTTTAAGATTTTGTTCATAATATTTCATTTAAATTTAAATTTCCACACATAAAATTTAGATGGAGAAGAAAAAGAGGAGCTGCAGTTCTGTCGAAGGTGGAGAACCTGGAGGAAGGCCACCTTCTGCACCCCTGCTAGATGTTGATCCTCCAAAACAGCCCTGGGCCATGTGTCATGGCAGCAGCATGCCGCAACAGAGGACCATCAGCATGCCGCAGCTCCCCGCTGATCCCTCTCTTGGAATTCCATTAAAGCCTCCTCTGTATGGTCCGCCCAAACCACCGAGGTCTGTTTAAATCAATTATTTATTTACTTCAAATAGTAATAAGTATAAAAATTGGCTATGCCCTGTTGGTTTTAGCTTTAGTGTAATTGATGGATAAAAACTAATGGTTTTCATCAAGAAATGTTCTTCAATTAAAGAAATGGTAATTGTTCGGATCGGCGACACCAACGCCTACACGCGCTTAGAATACCTTTTATCGATTCTAACCTCGTTCCGATTTATTTCGATGTTCAAGGGCGCTGCTTTTAGAGGGGAAAGGTTATTTTCCTACATTTACTGAGAAACTCAAAATCCCAGTTCAAAGTAATATTAACTTCTGTTTACCTTCTAATATTAAAATGAGAAATAAGGAAATAATGAAGTGAAAATAAGAAAATATTGAAATATAAGACACTAAATCAATTTTGAATTAATATTAATTTAATCAACAATTAATATACTACTGAATCACCAGTAAAGTTAATTCCTGATGAACTTTCTGTTTGAGAAGTGAAAATAACAAATTATAAATATAAAAAACACAGAGTCCTTAAGTATTTATTTGGCATAACTCCTATTTATTTAACATTTGTAGCTACATGTTTGGGAGACAATGTTCCATCATCAGGCTTTTAATTTTTTTTTTTAAACACATTATTCTATAACATTATACCAATAGTTCTACAATTATATAGTAATGTGTCATTTACCTCTTAATCTGTGATTATTTTCACATTGTCAATTCTCCATGTTATAAGCCATTATATAATATAAGACAGAATCCAAGTTGAAAGTGATGATGTTAATTTCTGCTATATTTTCTCAAGGGATGTGGAAATAAGAAAACATGAAACCTGTGATATACTTTCTCACATTTATTTATAAACTGATATGTTTTATTTAATTAATTATGCAATCTGTCTCACTTTAGGACAAAAAGTAATATGGATGACAAAGAATCCATTCAAAAAACATATGTACTGAAATTTTATCACTGAAATTGAAACAGAAAGTAAAAATATATAAAACACCAAATCCAAGTACAAATTAATTTTCTTAAGTTTTGTAATACTTACAAATTTTAAATTTTATCTCTTAAATTGACAGAACAAATATAAATATGCAAAACACCAAATCCATGTAAAAATTAATCTTCTTAACTTTTTTAACACTTTTACACATAAGATAAGATGAAATAAGAAAACATGAATTGATAAAACACTCAATCCTCGTGTTGTTAACTTCTGTTTCACCTATTTACATTTAAGAAGTCTAAATATCAATATAACAAACTAAACAACACAATCCAAGTTGAAACTGTAGAAGTGATTGTTTACATGTGAGGTTATAGGTATGAACTATCGAAAAATGTAAACATGAAGTGAAGCGTTAGGATCGAACTGGTCCGTGTAGCGCGGGTCATGCCAGTTTGGTGGTGTCGCCGATCCGAACAATTACCAAAGAAATATATTATAAATCTATCAAGAATTTCACCTGGTTGTAGATTTTATATTTTAGATAATTTGTGACAAAATAGCCTTCCTACAAAATAGCCATCCTCAAGTATATGCTAAGTGGACAATTCCATGAAAATATTTAATATACTGTTCTTTAATATATACAAAACAGTTATTAATCTAAATTTTCTTCTTCTTTTATCTTCCTCCTTGTGCCATTACTAGCTTGGTTGTACCAAGCTATACCATAGTGCTAGTTATACCATAACCAGGTCTCAATCCAACGCTGCCTGGCCTCACGGTCCCTGCAGAGCTGGTTGTCCCGAGGCCATTTATGGTTCTTTGAATGAGTTTCACTCCTTTAAAAAAAAAAAAAAAAAGTTCTTTATTTATTCTGGGACCTTAAGTCCCTTAAGAATAAAAAATTATGTACAATTAGGGGCCTCAGAGCCTCATGATGGTTATAAAATATTATTAAATATCATAAAATGGTAAAATGATAGCGTTAACAAATCAAAATTAAACTTAAAATATTGATTAAAGAAAACAGAAATATTTTGATTCATTTTGTGAATCAATTGTGTAAAAACAATAAAATTTCGTGTACAAAACTTTTATATTTTATATAACTATGTGGCTAATGACAGTTTTCATGGATCTGGATGGACAGTAGGTAGTTAAATAAGTGATATTTGAAAGCGGATAGGGTGTTTGAATGGCGAATGGTGTAAGGGATGGAGTTCCATAAGGACGAGGATCGGATTAGGAATGATCTGTCGAAAGCAGCGGAGCAATGAGCAGGACTGTACAAATCTGATGGGCGGGAACGGGTTTGGCGGGTAAGAACGGAGGATTTGAGCTGAAGGAGTTGAGAAATGTAAAGTGGGCGTTGGGATTTCACTGTTTGGTAGAGAAAGGATGCCAGAAAATACTGGTGACGGTAGGAAGGAAAGAGCCACCGTAACTCCGCGTAAAATTGTGAAACATGGGCGCTTCTGGGGATCCCGAAGATAAAACGAATGCAGCAGTTAAACAGTCTTTTGAGTCTGGCCTCAAGATCACCAGAGACACCCCCATACACAGCACAGCAGTAGTCGAAGTGGGGGAAGATAAGGGAAGATACGAGATTTTTGACTGAGGGGTAGAATTTGATAGGATCACTGTTCAGGAAAATGGGGGGAATAGGAGGTATGGTTTTCAGGAGGTAACAACTCGAACCTATTACAAGCGCTTTGGTCTTTTCAGTATTTAAATTCAACTTGTTCGACACTACCCAGTTATAGATTCGATCCAAGTCTTCCTGGATTTTTCTAGTAGCTTGCAGTAGGTCAGAATTGGGAAAGGATAAATAGATTTGGAGATCATCTGCGTAAAGGTGATACCGGCAGTGACGGATGGAAAGGGGAAGGTCATTAATGTAAACAGAAAAGAGTGTGGGCGAAAGTGAAGATCCCTGAGGAACACCACGGGAAAGAGGTAGGGTCTTGGATGGAGGTTTATTTGGAATGACCACATACTGTGATCTGCTGGAAAGGAAGGATTTAAACCAAAGTAAGGCAGATTTGGACAAGGAAAGGTTTCGGAGTTTGGATAGAAGGATTTTGTGGTCAACATTATCGAAAGCCTTTGAGAAATCTAAAAGGATAAGGATGGTAATCTCTTTACGATCGATTGCGGAGTGTAAGTCTTGCGTTATTTTTAGGAGGGCAGATTGGGTGGAGTATCCGGGGCGGAAACCGGATTGATATGGAGTAAGGAGGGAGCGTTCTTCTAGGAAAACGGAGAGTTGGGACTGAACGATCCGTTCCAGTGGTTTGGATAGGTTGGAGAGGAGGGAAATCGGGCGGAAATCACTAGGGGAGGGGGGGGATTGGGGATTTTACTCATGGGGCGGACAAGTGCTGATTTCCAGAGGAAGGAAATATCGAATTTTGAAGGGAAAGGTTGTAAATGTGGTGAAGGATAGGAATAAGTGCGGGAAGGCATGCTTTGATGAGTTTAAATGGAATATTATCGGGTCCATAATCATTTGTGCGGGATTTCTTAATGACCGAGAGTATGTCATCATAGGATACATGGGAAAAGAAGAAGTTGGTTGGATCAAAGCTAGGGTAAGTTATTTCCGCATCGAGCGGAGGGTTTGGAGCTAATGAAATGAAATGTTGGTTTAGTTCATCGGGTGAAACAGGAAAGGAGTTGCAGTTGGGGGTCAGGAAAGGTTATTTTTCTTAGGATTTTCCACTTGGATTTAGAATCGGGAGCGGTAGAAAGGGAATTATGCATGTATTTGGATTTAGAGTATCGGATGGCGGATTGGGTTTGGTTACGTAAAATTTTGAAGGTAGTGTAATCTGATGGCAATCGAGTTCGACGAAATTTGCGTCTGGCTGCTTCCCTTTTTTCATCAGCTCTCTAATCTCAGCTGTCAGCCATGGAGCAGAAGGACGGTGCATCTTTAGGGTTTTCAGAGGAGCATCTTTATAGGTGATAAGCCCAGCAAAAAAGGCCCCTTTATCTCTGGACAATTGATGGTCAGGTTATTACCCACTATCCTTTGAGTCTTCTCAGGGAAGGTAATCACTGTATGTGACCTTAGTGTCAGTGTATGTGTATAGTGTACTGTTCTGTAGTGTATGTGCTCTATCCTGAACTGGGGAACCTGAGGTTGCGTTAATCCCCACTAACTGAGCACTTTAGCTAGCCCCTGCTTGAATTAATATAAATCAAATTTTTATTATTATTATATAATATAAATAATGAATTTTATTAATTAAAAAAAAAAAAAAAATCTTCCTCCGCCAACCATAAGTGGCCTGGCTTTCAGTACTTTGGTAAGAATATACTGTTTCTAGACGAACAGTTGTGAAAGGAGATTTGTCTGAAATTATGCTTGACCACTAGGTTTTTTCCCCAATTAAGAGTACTCACAATAAAATTTCTGCCTTCAACCATGGCTTCCTATAAATAATAAATTAAACCAGACCAATCTGATCAAGATATCATCTCATGGGGCACACTCAGTCTCTATAAAGTGGATGCTAATTAAAATCCGGGTGGTTATCACCTCCTTGCACAACCGTTGGCCAAGAAACAGACTATCCTTACCAAGTACTTAACCGAAAAGCACTTCATGGCTTGTGGTACAAATTCTAACTATAAATTTTTTTAACCTTATTTAGATTTAATTTGCCTGTTAAGTAAAATATTATCTTAATAAAAAATGTATTGTTTTAGAGCTGCTGTCAGTCTTGAAAGAACTGTCGACAAGTCTGAGATCCGCTCAGCATTACAGAGCTGGCAGTTGGGCGTTATGATGGACGAAGAAAAGAGGGCAAATGGAGCCTTCCTCGCAGGAAGGGTAGAACGACCGCGTAGTGTCGGAGATGGAAAGCCTGCTCCCCCGAATGACCAGCAGCACAAGAAGTCGACTGCTCGTAGGAGGGAGCCTAGAAGGCATACTTTGCAGAATGGCATAGATTATAACATGGTAAAGTCATCTCGAATTAGTTATATATTTTTTGTTGTTTGTTTGTTTGGGCTTAATGTCCTTATGTACTGCAACTAGGGCAGGAAAGACGGGTTATCCTACAGCTTACTAACCTATTTTAACCAGGGTGAGAGGGCCAAGATTCACAAAAGAAATTTTAACGCGCCTAGGTGGTATTTAAACCCACGACCTTCAATACCAAGCTCGCTGGGGCTCTCATCCCAACTCACTCAGCCATTGAGTCCCCTATTATATTTTTTAAATAATGGGTGTTAGACTGAAGATAATTGTTTCCCATGTTAATATTATTTAAACAAAATATTTTTTCTTTGAGCCCTAAAATTATTAGTGGTACTACATTGATGTAAGAAAAAATAATGTTTGGATAATATAATTATAAAATAAAATTATAAAACATAACTGTAGTAAAAAAATTCATTCAGATGAACATTAGGATTTAAGAGATTGACTGATGCATTGCCAAGGATTCCATTTATACGCTGCTTTAGAGTGTCCTCCCTCTCTTATTTTCATCTTAATACTCCTATTTCCTTGGCTCATTCCAATACCATTATGTCAACAATCACCCTGCTTCATATTTCTACAATGCCCTGAAATCCAAGTCCTCTATCTGCTATGAACTTAAAAGATCTTGTCCTTCCAATCCTTTTGAGAGAACTGCGTACTTTCAATACTCCGATGTTGCCCTTTCCTCCACCCTCTGGAATTATCCTCCTTTAATCTGAATAGTATCTTCTTTAAACACATTCATAACCTCAGTTCAATATTTCCACATTATCTAGTCAAATGGTGTTTGTTAGTTTATCGTACATAAATAATGAAAAAGATGGTTTAGTATGCAGAACTGATAGTTACTTCTTTCTACTGTCCAATTTACGATATATATAGCTGTTCCACTACTTTGATGTGCTTATATTTAAGAATAAACTCCATATTATTAAACAAATTATTGCCATTAATTTTTTTTTTTTTTTTTTTTTTTTTTTTTTTTTTAACACAGTTGAAGAGGATGAAGCAAATTGAACTTGAGAAGGATGTCCTTATGCAAGGGCTCGAAGCCGTAGACAGAGCCAGGGATTGGTACCTCAAGCAGATTGCCGCTGTCCAAGAGAAGATGAATAACTTAGGCAGAACCGGTCATTCAGTAAGTTGGAATAACTTAATTTCATTTCTCTTTCTCTTGAGATGTTTAGATCGGACAGGTAAATTTTATTTTAAATAATAATTACTGCTGGAACGCGATAAGAAAATAACGTAATCATTTTTTCTCATTATACTGTTTATATTTATTATCTATAAATTAGGTCATCTTAATAATGCCTAATTGATATCTGTTAGTAAGAACCGTAAAATTTAAAAATTCTTTAGTCAAGTTTTCCTAAAATTTGATTTTAATTTATCATTTTGCATGGAATATTTATAAACAAATTGTGATTTAGGACCAATGGAGCGAGGCCCAAGATGAAAGGGTCGAGCTGCAGAGAGCCCGTGTCTTGGAAGTGAATCGCCACCTGGCGACACTGACTGACCCTGGGCTGCCGTTACATATGAACCTTGCTGTTAGCCCTCACTCTTCTAGTCTTATAGCTAGGTTGCGGCAACAGAACCATCTTCTTACACAGGTCTTTACCAATATATTCTTATATCATATAATTTCACTAACAGTCATGTTGATTAAAGTATTTTTTTATGATCCAATTGAATTAGAGTCTTTATACAACAAACAACTTATACTCATAATTATATGAGTGTATTACATTATTATAATTTTTGTAGATTTTAGTTACATGTTATAGAAATCAGAGCAGTTAAAGTTTTTTTGTGCTTCTCAATTTATAAAAGTTTCTAGAATTTTATCTATTTAACTGATTGTTAAAAGTGTTTATTCTTCATGTAACATGTGTAAATTTTAAGTAGTAAGAATAGAAATTTGAAGTAATTTACAAAAAAAATTTGTATTGAACGCAGGAGGTGAATAAGAAGAGCGATCGCATCACAGCTCTTGAGCGAGAAAAGGCATCGTTGATCAGGGAACTATTCCACAGTCGAGCTCAGACGACCAGACAACCTCGGGAGCAGCCGCAAGAAGCTGGCCCTTTTATGTAGCCTTTTATATATTTTTTTATGCATTATTTGCAGCATTAATTATAAGGCGATCACGATTGTTTTATCATAGATTTCTTTTTTCAGATAATCTTAAATTTATCTTGAATAAGAGTCAGTTTGCCAAGAAGTTATATGAGTATATCTATAACTTTCGACAAATAATATTTGATTGTTAATAATATTTCTAAAATTTTATGTATAATTATTAAATGTAGTCTATATTTTATATTTTATTGTTAAAATTAAAATACTGGATTAACTTTACTGTTCGATGGAAACTTACGTGAGTTTGATCTGGTAATTGAATTATTGAGTGATTTAAAGATCACTCATTCAAAGGTGGAAAAGATTTACTAAAAGCTTCCATAAATTAAAGGTTAAGAAGTCTGTAATTTTTTAAACTGTTATTTCCTGTTAGCAGTTTTCTTCTTTACCCAATTTTAAACTGGATAGCAGAAACACTGGGTAAAAACTCCTCTTGGTAGGTGATTGAGAAGGCCTTGAATTGAAGTGTTGTAGCTCTGATCTAGCATGTGGGTCCGTAGTAACGTTAGCAATGTGGAAAAGCTATACCTAGAATTTTAATTATCATTTTGTTTAGCTGCTAAACTTGTTGAAGCTATTAGCTAGATTTAAACAAAATAAATAAAATAAAAATGCTATGTGAGCCCAAAGGCCGTCATTGTGCAATTACTTAAATTTTTTTTCTCAACCTAATCGATTTCATGAGATATTAGTGTTGTGAAAAATTGGTTTTGCTCCGCTTCTTAATAAGGCCTTAAAGTATCGATTTTGGCACCAATGGTGTTTTTTGAGTAATTACAGGATTTTGGTAAACGTGAAAAAGTGAAAAATTTTGACTTATCGACTTCACGATAGCCAGGGGATTATTACATAATTTTTTCCATTTCTAATTAATATTAAGTGACTTTTGCTGAATCTTTTACCTTTCTTTTCTTTTATATTTAATTACATTGTGATTAATTAGAAAATGTCTTCCATTGTGCGTGCCTATTTACCTTCAGCTTTAAGCTATTGTTATTTTAGTTTCAGATCTATAAACATTGCTTTAATCGTATTCCTGAAAATTGGGTTACCATTAATTAAAGCTTGATCGTGAAATCCTCTTTATCAATATAATTTACACCCGCTGAGAGGTCATGTAATGACCTGTCTCCTTTGTTATTTCTCATCTGAAATAACAATGATAATAGCATAGCTATATACATTAAACTCTTGATTATCCACTTAATAGTGTTGCTCGGTACCCACAGATGATCCATTTACATTGATAAATCCGTAAATGGACATAAATCAACAAAAAATGTTTTTTAACAATTGATGATCCATGAGGAAAAAACACAATAGTCTACTTCTTGTTGATTTTAAACTGATGGGGCCATCTGATAGTAAAGGAAGTGTACTTTATTTTCATACAAATTACTATCTGGGATGGTAATATGGGAACCATAGTTGATATAAAATTGATATTAAAACAGTAAGACAGGAAAACAACTGAAGCCCTAAGCATCCAATCCAAAACTACTTTTTGCCAGGATATAACGATTTCTAATGGCTGAGAATATTTTTGACCATTCCTTCCTGACAATTTAATTTTTCCCTTTTGAAAAATTATTATATATATTTGTTTTTTTTAAAGGACACTCACTCTTTCCATTTAATCCTTTTCACGTGACAATTAAGGATACAATTTCGAGATCTGCCAGGGTTGTTGATGGCCAATGGATATTCCGCCATTGTTGTCCTTTTGAATATTGATTAAATATTTTGATTTTTAAAAGGACATTCTATCTTCCCATTTAATCCATTGGATTTTGGCTGTTTCAGTCATTGTTTAACATATATTTGTCAGGAGGTTGGAGTTAGTCTCTCGACCCTCTCTGTCCAAAGTTACTAAATTGCCACAATATAAAACGCAGTGGTGGTTCAGGGGCAGGGTTCAGAGATTTAAGACTTAAGGTGAGATCTATTACCAACCAAATGATTAGGAAGATATTGAGAGAAACTAATAAAATGATCTAATTAAGGACACAGTTCTCACTAAACAAAATTGTAGGTATGTATTGAAGTTCATTTTTTGCAGTTTATATGAAATAAATGGAGCTTCCTTATAGACATTCATGGTAAAAATAATTTTGTTTTTCATTTAATTTAATTTTTAAATCAAAATAATTTTAACAATACAAAAAAGTAATTAGATGATCAATTTAATTAAAAATACAGTAAAAAAAATTGATGTTCGGATAATCAACGCTCCACTGTGGTTTAATATTATTGTATTTGGGGCATTAAAAGTTATTTTTTGGTTTTGAAATTTTTTGTGGAGGGAAATGATTATATTAAGAAAGAGAATATTTGTTGAGAAATTTTTTAAAAATGTATCACAGCAAGATGAACTTTATATTTCATTTTTCTTAAAATTGATCAGGTTGGATTACCATGATTTTTCCCCCTGGCCCATCAATTTTTATTGACAAAAAAAGCTCTAATTAAAATACTAAATTATGAGTTATCAAATATTGTATGATGCATGAAACAGTGACCTCTGTAGTATGACTGTTAATCTACACAACCTTCATATCGCGAATCTTAACAGCTCCGTAGAGCATTGGTAAGAAGCAGTTTTCTAATTTTCCTTGAGATTCTTCCTATCAGATTCTACTGTTGCTTGTAATTAAAATTTTAGATTTTTTATTTGATGAACAGCACAGATAATCAAGAGTTAACTGTCTATAAGTGTAGATTTATTTATAGTTTAGTTTAGATCTTGTTAGTGGTGTATATTTTTATTTATTTATTATTATACTTACGGATATTTTATAGATGTATAAATGGTTTGTTTAAAATTGCAACCTTGATCAGGGTTTCTCACATGTCAACCACCAAAACCGTTATGGAAAATATATTTTTAAATTTTAGAGAACTTATATTTTGATATGTATATGTCAACATATTTAAGTACTACGCCATGCATTTTAGAATAGTAATATATTAACTCATTCAGTTCTAAAATTTTAGAATGTCTATGCAAGTTAGTGCATTCATAGAATTTCTGAGTCAGTTTTATTAGAATTCAAGAGCCTCTGATGGTTTATGACACCACGACAAGGGTCTTAGAGCACCCAGTTCAGAACGGAGTGGATTCAATTCCCACCTTGGTCAGCTAATATTTATTTTGTCGCGGCCTCTCAAAATGAATCTTGACACTCTTACCCTGGTTCTAACTGGGCGCCAATATCTGGTTTGCCATTAGAGGTTGAAAAAAGGATCAGTTGGTGCACTTGCTGGACAATTTCTCCCACCGATAGTAGTAAAAGTTTATCAGAGTCTACTGTTTATTTTCAGTACATGTGTATGATTGATACAATTGGCAAGACGTTGAGGAATGTTTATGAAATGAGATGGTTATGGAATTACAGAATAAAGGAGCATGAAGAGATTTTTCAATGCAGGCACTGCTATTTGAAGGAATATACCAGTCAAAAAGTTAAGATCTGGTATTCAAGAGGTGGAAAGAGATACAAAGGGTGAAGATATTGAAAATATAAGATTTTATTTGCATTTCAAAGAGTAGAATTGAAAAGTACTAAAAAAGTATTGGCGTCGGAAAGTTGGATTGGCCATCTTAACTGAATGAATTTTATAAATGAATTCTCTTCAGCCTCATTCCAAGCTCACTTCAGTCCATGTTTTAAGCATCCATAGCTGAGGTTGGAAAGAATGAATGTAAAAGCTTAAAATTGATAGGTACTGTATAAGGATTATTTACAGCATCTTATCAATTTTGAATTTCTTAAAGTCCATATGTTTTACCAAAATATATAATATTTCTATGTTATGAAGCATTGGCACCATAAAACAATCGAGTTCATCCTTCTTTTTTTTTATTTATTTATTTTTTTACCATCTTGGTAATATTTTTATCAATATTTTCCCTTCTTTTGATAAAACTTACAGTTAACTTAAACAAAAACCAAAACTTTAGTAAACATACATTGGGATATAATTTGCTAACATAAATAACTTACATTGAAGAACTATTCTGATCATGGCACTGAAAGGATTAATGTATTACAATATATACATAAGTTTATGATATCCATGATTACTGTATTTTAGTTTATTTTGTAATTTTATTAATATGAATGCTTTTGATATGATTGTATAATTAACAATTAAGTTTTTCTTTGACTGTGACAAAATGTCGAAACCCAACTTCTAAACCCTGTTATTTGTTTACTTTGTGTAAATAAACAATCAGAATTATCTTTTATTTTATTATATAAAGAGTTGTGTGAACAACAAAAATTATATATATATATATATATATATATATATATATATATATATATATATATATATATATATATATATATATATATATATATATATATACTTGTGGCATTAAAATGACTTTTTAATTAGATTTACTTCAACTTTAGCTCGACTTATTTTGATATTTCTATTTTAAAAAATTAGGGCAAATACAAATATACTGTCAAGTTAGTAGGTATGATAGCGTTTAAATAGATAATTTTGAATTTTCTTTTAAATAATTTATATTTTAGTTTCTTTCTCATTGAAGTTTTGTATTAGTATGAATTTGTGGTTAGTATTAGTAATACTTAAATGAGTTTTATATTTCACTAGATCATAAAACAAAAATATTAGAAATTGTTATTTTTTTTAAACCTAAATAATTTGTTTACATTATTTTTTTAATAATATATGTACAGTTTGTTTCTGCTTATCTGTCTCTCCAATTTAATTTGCAGGTAAAAAAAAAAAAAAAAAAAAGTGTAAAACAATGAACAATAAATTACAATTATATAATATACAATTATAAGTGTACATAGTAAAATAAATATATATTTTATGTAATTTGTGATATTGTTAAATATAAAATTACAATAATACATTACACAAGAATTAATTGTCGAAACAAATATCCTACATTATTTGATCTAGAATTGGAAAAAAATTGTTATTTATCTTTTGGCATTTCAGTAATGACTTGTTCTGGAACCGATCTTATCATAAAAATTATTTTGTTTTATTACTATTTATGAACTACTGGTTAACTGGTGATGTTATTCCAATGAGAACTGATGAGCAGGAGTTGACTGTATAAAATATTTGTATTATTTTTAATAAGTTGTTAATTTTTCATGACAGTGTAATTGATGAATCTCCAAAAAAAAAAAAAAAAAAAAAAAAAATTAAATGAACATTTCAGAAAAATTAGATATTATGTAAATTCATGAATGTAATAACATCAAATAAAATCTAAAAACTATCAAAATGGCATTGATATAAAATTTAAAGACTGCAGTTTAGTTTAAAGTATATTTTATAAAGATTAAAAGATTTATCATTAAGGCATTGAGAACCATTCTTGCAGTGCTAACTTGATATCATTGATTAAACTTGCTTCTTTATCTTGAAATCAATAAAGTACTTTTTAATGCCAACAGATGGCATTACTTCTAATTTCAAAATGAAGTTTCCTGTGTTAGTCCAGCCTGGTTCTTAATGCCTTAATTAGTATTCATAATAATTATTCTGTTTGCTTATAAGTGACAATAAATATTTTATAATAAAAATCACTTAATGAATTGAACCAATTTGTTTTTACTTAACACAAGTTCTACAATATAAATGTAGGGGAGAAAAATGATACTTAGTTCATTTAATATGTATAAATATCGAATAATTTTGAATAAACTACAGATACAAGTTGTTTATTTCTAAAGAGTGATGATATTATTTTTGTAATTGATGATCCGTCCAATGAATTGTGATATGTTAGAATAATTTATAAAGCTGATTGTAAATGTTTATAATAACATATAACTATTGTTGAGTATAATAAACTAACCAAAACATAATTTGTTGTATTTGAATTTTATTAATATTAGTGATAATAAAAAAAATTAAACCCATGAAGCATCTTGGTTTCAGGTACAAACTTGCTAAGCTTGTACAGTTTCTTTAATTTTTTTTTTACCAGATTTTCCCCTTTTAAGGCCACCCACTTTATAGGATGTGCCACATGAAGGTTTCAAGTATTTAACTATTGAGCTACCGCGCCTGGATACAATAATTACGATTAGTTTACTCTAAGAACTTATAGCTTCTAGAAGCCATTTCACTTTGCTTCCTTTAATGAATGTTTTAACATTCTTTAAATAAAAATTCTTATAGAAGTGGCAAATTATTCATCGATACTAATTCCATAGAATCAGTAATGCCATCCCTGAATGGAAAATCTTATTTCTTTATTTTTTATGTATCTTTTCCCTAATTCCTTGAATATCCTTCACATTCTATTTGTAATTTGTACCTCGTCTTGTTATTAGTTTTCTACCTTTCTTTCTTTAAACAGTTTCTGTTCTGCTATTCTTTTAGGCCAAGGCGTTTTAACATTTTAATCTTATCATTTCAATCATATGATTATATTTTTAGTTGTTTTGATTTATTATTAAAAAAGCATACTGGATCCAGAAACATAAAATAAACAAAAAGTATCATCTTGATATTAATAAGATAACCTTTCCTTGTCTGCTCTCTGATCAAGATTCCCTTTTAAATAAGAGAAATAACTTTACACTCCATTGTTGCATCAGATATATTTACAGATTTTTGGAATTTATTTAAAATTTTAAAAAACAAGTTTTTATTTCAAACTTATTTATATTTCCTATGGGATTCAAATAAGACAGGTGTGAATAGTTATTTGTGAGGAGTTAGGTGACATTCATAATAATTGTAATATTTATTTCCTTACTAATTACTAGACTTTTCAAAACTGATTATGTCTCTTGGAATTGGGTTATTGTTTAATCCAATGACTTTACAAGGCCATTTTTACTGTTGCGTTGGTATACCCAAAATATACATATTGGATAAACTTCCCGACATTCCGCATTGTGGTGTCTTTAAAATTCACCTACAGTGGCTCACAGTTATAACGATGCAAGCATTTAATGAAAAAAAAAATTTTATACCAAGCCAAAATTTATTTTAGATCAACTCATAAAATAAAAATTAAAAAAAACTTCACAAATCACAAAAAAATATACACTTCAAGGTCACAATGAAAATGATGCAAAATTAAAAACATCCAAAAAAACAATATATTTTAAATTTTAATACTTTGTAGGTAAGCCTTTATTTTTTATAATTTCGTGGGCATAGATTGGACAAGCTTTTCTGTGTAAGATGGCTTGAAGCGCCTTTTTGAGATCTCTGTTAGATATCTCATGTTTCCTCACTTCGGTTTCTAATTTACTCCACAAATTCATTATGATGTTGAGGTCTGGTGATTGGGGGAGGGTATATAAACACGAAATTGTATAAACACGATTCTCTTGCAAGATAAGAAGAATCCTTGAGATCGTTATCACAATAAAAAGCAAAATTATTAATTATTCCAAGCTTGGTTGCACTTGCTTTAACATTTTTTTTTTTCTGAATGTCACAATATAAATGTTTATCCGTAGTTCTCTCCATAAAATGAAGATTCCCTACCTCAGAAGCAGACATCACCACCAAACCATAACATGACCACCTCCATGTTTGATGGTTGGGCAAAGATTTTTTTCGTGAAGCTCTTAATTTGCCCTTCTCCAGACAAATCTTCTTACATCAGAGCCAAACAAATTAAATTTTGACTCCTCCCAATACAAAATAGTTTTCCAGAAGTCCATGTCTTTTGTTAAATAATCCTTAGCAAAATAGATTCTGACATTTTTATTTTTTTCATTGATATAAGGTTTTCGCCATGCAACTCTATCATTCTATTGGATTTTTTTTTAAGACCCTTGGAATGGTTTCAGCACATACGTTTTATTTAAATGTTTGATTACTAATGTAGCCAACTTTGGAGCACTTAATTTTGGATTATTTTAACAAATTGAAAGTATCTAGTATCAAAAATATAAATCTTCGTATGCATCATTTTGACTGGGAGCCAATGTAAATGTTCCTTTTTTGGAGCAAATATTATAAGGCAATGCTTTATTTTCTAAAACTTTAGAGCGTTGTACTTCTTTAAACGTTTGCCTTCACGTTTTGTATCGTAAAAACTGTCGGTATGATAATATACTTGTAAATCCTAAATTTTAAATTTCTGGTTTGTACAGTAGTTTTACGAACGAGAAATAACAAGCATTTCCGGATCTTAATCTTGCCTTTATTTCTTTTTTAATTTAATTTTTACTAGATATTGTAGACTATTAATTATTTATAGTACCATAAATTCTAATAGCCCATTCTTCGTTCAATTGGCAGCTTCAACGATTCCTCAGTTTTTAAGTAACTCCATCACAAGTTTTTTTTTGCTACATGAAATGTAAGGTTTTTGCCAAACTTTGGCGATTGGGTTTATCAGAATTTTATAGCAAAACTGACGTTTTTGATGATGTTTTACACTGTTTATTTATAGCTATGTATAACAAGGATTTTTCTTATTTTCTAACTCATAAACCACTTCTAGAGGTTTCACAGTAGAACTTCCATATCAAGCAATATTTTTTTATTTCTTGTCCTTTATTTGGATTTTTTTTCGGGAGGGAAGGGATACATTTAAGTGAGAACTTTAGTGGATTTAGATAGGTCAGATACAGGAGGCTGTGTACCTCTTCTCATCTCTTTAACTTTCGTCATTCATTCAACTTCACTTTTTGCCAAAAGGCTCTTGGTCACCCATCCTTTTTTTCCTCTCCTCTGTTTCATGGCCTTCCAGTAGCCGTTCCTCTTCCTCTAATGTTGAAATAGCACATGCCTCATGGATATACACTTTTTCCCTTTGCTTATTTCCAGATAATAATGATATTTTATCTTGCCGAATTGGCCAAACACTGTTCCTACCTCTAGATCCTACACGATCATAACTCCATCTTCTGAGAGCTCTCGTTTGAAACATTCAAGAGTAACTCATCTTAGATGAGATGAAATGACTTTAACACGCATCAAGAAAACGACCTAATACTTTAGTAGTCTATACAAGTATTAAAATGCCATCGAATAATTAATAGATATCGACCTACATAAAACGATTATATGAAAAGTCGTTAACTCAACTGAAAATGAGTTTATTTTTCTAAATTGAAAAATAAACTCATACCGGATTCCTAACAAGGCATATGGAAGATTAAAAAAGAACTGGGTGAGGGTTCAACACAAACTTTTTATAACAATATAGTATGCTCCTCATGCTTACTATTTCATGTTCTAAAACACAAATAACAGATTACTTGTCAATTCCATGAACATATGAGAATAAAAAAATAAAATGAAAAAATAAAGAATACCAGAACATGCTTATTTGCTAAGCTGCTTAATTTTATTTATTATTTCATCCGTTTTTTGTCGTGAGGAAGGCCTTAATCAGCTCAATCATTGATTGTTGTTAGCACCTTTATCTATAACTTCCCCCTTTAAGATTGGGTACAACTGTTTCTCTTTAACTGAGTGCGAACATTTTTGAGGAAATGTCTCACCATTTCCCAGGTCTCCACTCATAAAGTCTAGATCATTTTGGGCTAAATTACATCTAAACTATTTCTATTCAACTTAGGTTTGAAAAATAAAAAGAATAATACGCATTTTCACTGCAGTCCAGAAAAAGGCTCGAGTAAAGAATCATTGGGGTACGCATGATGGTATAGAAGGATCGATGAATTTAATCCAATAGAAGTGGCAATAAATTCATCAATCCTAATTGTCAAGTAAAGAATACTGAATGAAAAAAACGAAAAAAAAAACAACGACAGTTTTGAAAAATATCAATGACCAACCTAGGTTTTTCGAACTTTTAAAAAATCAAAATATCAAAGCATAATTAAAAGGCTCAAGATGGTTGGGTGTACGCTCAGAAAAATATTCGCTTCTCATGTAAATATTTGATGAACGAGCAATGACCAGGACGAGCGTCGTTTTCGCTCCGAGGAAGGGCTGAATTGTGGGCCGAAACATCAGCAAAATAAAAAATCAAAGCTGCAAATATTTATTCTGACCTCAAACCATACATCTCATATTTATGAATATTAATTTACGTAGCCTTGATAGTATATGAGGATCACTCTAATGATATTTAGTTCGTTAAAAAAACTAGTTTAAAACTAAGCTTTTGTATGACTCATCTTGTTTTTGAATTCTTGTTTTACTATTCTATATAATAAACGTATTGTCTGTATTTCAAATTTTTGATGTTTTAAAAGTTTGTGTTATTAGAACTGCAGATGAATGTGCGACCAAGGATTGTTTTGAAACAAAATATCATGAGTGGCATATCATTTATTAATTCCACATTTATGAATAAAAGCTGTAAACCGTAACCGTAAAATTCAGAATTAAAATAATAAAAAAGAACTACATCTTTGTAATTTGTATTCATAAAAATTTATTTTTTTTTTTTTTTTTTTAGAAGATAAGCTGATGATTATCAATCAGTTATTTCCTAAAATGGCTCTTCAATATGAAGAAAAATAACAAAAGTATTTATTAACATATAGTTCGTTCCCGTGTAGTTTAAAATTATAAGAAAATAATTTAAAAAGTGGTCATTTATTTACATATAAATTGACTGAATAGGCCTTACGGTAAAATGGTACACATACATACATTGAATAAACATGTCGATTATTGTGGTTATAATTTCAAAATTTGTATTAGTAATTGATGCAGAAGTTTTTGGTAAATTGATAGATTATAAAGATTATTAGATTAATCAATCTAAATATTACTAAACATAATGAGTTACACAAAATAAATAAACAATACACGAAGTGTGATAACAATTCATTATCAGTGATAGTAATTCCACCAGTAGTAGGCTGATAATAGATATTATATCCTAGTCTCCCAATCACTTTAGAACTGAGACATTAACATGATGTCGGGTGTAAACATTGAAGCATTCAGGAGAGGTGGTGGGGATAGCATACTAATTACGAGCGTACAGGTGTTTGAAGGTGATCTGTTGAGGTTGTTTAAGTGTTTCTCTCCAATTTTGAATCTTTGGTATGGGGAGCAAATGTCGGATTTGTTATCCCCTTATAGTTAACTTTAATCTCATTTTCCTAAATAATCTGTCATCTTGACTGTGGATTTAATGATGAACTTAATTCTCAGGTATCTTGGATATATCATAGGTTTTGTATTTGGTATGTACACATTTGAAATACTTGTAGATCTAAACAGAGAAGAGCCGGCATTTTTGACAGAACAAGATGCTGCAATATCAACTTGTGAGAGGTCTAATTATGACCTTTGGTTGAAAAGTCAAGGATACGTTGTGTCTAAAATTGATCAAGATGAGCTGTCTTTCGGTAAGCGTAGGACAGATCTGCAAAAGTCACTAGAATCTCATCTCCTATATAATTTAGTTTATGTTACTTGTGTTGTTTTTGTTGTTAAACCAGAAAGAGCCTATACGGTTTCCAATACCTGGGGACGCCGTTGCAATTCTTTGTTGTTCTACTCAAACACTGTCGAGAAACTCGACTACATTGATATTCATATGATCCCATTGAAAAGTTCGTGGCAGTTTATCTGTGAATCTATTCGTCACTTGTGGCTTACAGAAAAACACCTTCAATGGATTGTGTTTTCTTTTGATGATATTTACGTGATTCCTGAAAATTTGAGGTATTTCTTAGCGATGAAGGATTATAACAAACCTCATTATTATGGACACAACGTTTATTTTTGGAACGTAGTTTACAATAGTGGCCTGACAAGTTTTGTTTTGAGCAAGGGTTCTATTCGTGCATTAGTTAATAAATTTAGTGAAATGTCCTCATGTCAAAATAGTGAAAGATCCAGGGATAATGGAGACTTTTATTTAGGTAATCTTATGTTTATCTGTCTTTAAATCATATTGTTTAAATTTGATTTAATTAATTAGTGTGAGTTATATTTGTTTTACTTTTTGAAGGTTTATCATAATATACCAGTAAGATGTTATTGTTTATTGTTATAGTTTTTACTATTTTATGATTTAGTTGTTTTAAATTGTACGAGAACTTGACAAATATTCATTTAGTATCATGACTCAATTTAAATCTTCTTGATGTACTAACCAAACTTTAATGATTGAACAGCTATTTAGCATCAAAACTACCATGATGGGTCAAATGAACCTTTTTAGAATTTTAGGTAGAAGTTCTTGAAAACAACATTCATTACTTTGATTTGTGACTACTTATATTAAAAAATGTATCACAAGTGTTTTTTCAATATTCACTCCTCTCTTATTGTTGATTTTTACTGAGAAATAGTGTTAGAAAAAGTATACATGTAATAACGGTAGTTTTGGTGTTAATTGATAAAAGTTACTAATAAACGTGCTGAAACTGTATTGTTTCTATATTCACTTTTAAAGGGGGGAATGAAATTTTTTAGATTTTCAAGGTTGAAGTCATATCATTCTTTAAAATATTATTTTTCACATGAATTCATTAAAAATGTCATAACCTTTCTCATGGTTTCACTACACAATACTCCTAATTTAATTGTATAATGAGTGCTTATTAATTATGAGGGAAACAATTGAAATAAAACATCATATTTCATAATATTAAATAAAAACTATTGTTTTAGGTAAACATTTAACTGAATTGAACATCACAGCTAGTAACGCTTACGATGAAAGTGGTAGAGAGCGGTTCCATATTTTGAAATTGGAAATTTTATTGGATAGTAATTCTAAAAGTATTGTAAAGAAGTATGCAAAGAAAAGCTTATGGCCTGTCAAATTGGTTAGTTTATTAATATTTAAAACATTAATCTGAGTTATATGATTATCAAGATTAATTTATAAAAATAATACTACACTATATAGCATTATAATAATATATTATAATTGCATTGTTATAACCAATATTAAAGAAATAAAAGTTAATATTTTTCTCATTACTACGTATTTAAGTAATTATATTCTTATTGTAATAGGGAATAGACTGTTGCAGTGACTCTACGATTAGTTTTCCAACTAGTGGAAATAATCTTTTAACTCATTACCTGATTTATCAAGCCAAAGTCTTTTATAGCGGTAAGCTCGGCAACAGGCCGAATAATGAAACAGACGATCCTGAGGTAATACGATAATATATAGTTTATGTATCTATAAGGTGTATCACTTCTTGCAAGTTTATTAGAAAACTAGTTTTGGATATTATACATTCTTCTCATTTTTTGTAAAAGAGGGCTAGGTACTTATGAGTTAACAGAAATACCTTAAGGGTTTCCACTCTATATCTATAAAAATTGTTCTGTTTTTTTTTTGTTTCTGAATGAAAATATTTATATATGTGTTATTCTCCTGCAAAGGACCAACTGCAGGTCTGAAATGTGCATACATTACCTAACTATATTAAAAACAAAAATCATTCAGATTACTTTTTCCAAGGCATTTATAAGGGTTGTTTATGTGCATATGAAAGATGTTGAAATGCTGAACACAAATCTTATTATGTTCACTTTACCAATTTACATTTAATTATAGTTATTCCATAAATTAATTAAGAATTAACTTTTTTGAAATTGGCGGTTTGAAGTATAAATTATATCTCAATTTTTATGCACAAGCACCGTAGCAAATGAAATTTGATGAAACATAGATAAATAACAATTGATTAAAAATAGTTATTGTGTATTTTCGGCCTGTGTTGTAGACTTACTTCCAAATAAGATGTAGCTGCTTAGCTTTAGCAGTATTTGCGTTAGTAGGATGTACATTTCAAATTATTGATTTTCTAAAATTAATATTTTTTGAGTTGTGCCTGTATTAAAGTTAAACAGCGATATGGTTTTATCAAAATAGAGTATAAATAAAAAAATTAAGATATGGGAATAAGCATCATAAGTATGAAGTGTAGAAAAAAATAATAAAAAAGGCTGTTATTAAAATATTTAAACTTCTTATACCCCATTTTAATCAGTTCATATCTTGCTTTGTTTTATAACCATGAAGAAGACCTACAGTGTAAACTGAAACATTGGCACATTATAAAATATTGCCTCCCCTAATATGTATCTTCCTACCGCCCACTTCCTCAAACGTGAAGAGGTTTTAAGTATACAGTTTTAAGTATATAGTTTTAAGATTCGTTATTCTTTTTAACAATTTATTAATTGTATTTTTTTTTTTTTTTTCAGGCGTGGAAGGAAACTGTCCGGGAAGAATTTGGTATTGAAAGAAACACATCTACAATTACTGATAAAGAATATTACCGCTTGTGGGAGGATAAAGTAAAGATTCTCGAAAAGAAAAAGAAATTCATCTGATCCTTAGTTTTAGTTAAATTATTTTAAATATAATTCCTGTGTTTCCAGGAAGACCTATTGAACTTCATTCACTATTTAAACATCACTTCTTTTTTTTTTTTAAATTTAATTTCATGACCGCTTAACAAATTTATGTAATTATATATGTTGTGAAAATGGAACCATAATTTCAAAAATATTTTATTTGAAAATTGTGTGATAAATATTTATTTAGTTATAAGTTTTATTACAAATATTATTATTTGTAATTCCTCATTTTATTGTATTTTTTCTTGTTGAAAACAGCTGGGCTGTTAAAATGAATAAGTATTATTTGATCTGAATAATGGTTGAAAGGTAATTCAGTATTTGAAATGAATTATTTCTTAAAATGGAGTTGAAACAATTGACATTTTATTTAATTCTCAAACAAACAAGATGAATCTCGATGCTCCGTCTGAAGCTTTAGCTCTTATTTTGCTGTTGATTGTTTTAGTTATCGTCATGAAGTTTGATTTATTTAGCTTAATTACTTAAAAATAGATATTAACTGATGAATCTCATTTCTAATATATCAGATGTAGAGCTGTTTGTAGAAAATGAGCACTATATTAATTTTTAATAAACAAATGAATATATAATTCACAATTCACAGCTGACTAAAAATTTTTTTTTCATCAGCTGATTTGTTCAGCTTATCAAAAACTTAATTTAAAATTATTTATTCAAATAAATATAACTTGTTAAAAAAGAACTAACTATTTTACAACCTGTTTGCTATAAAAGTCTCATAGAATCGTAAATCATAAGTATATAACAACAGATAATTATGAAAAATTAGAAATTTAAAAAAAAAAAAAAAGGATAAATTTATTAAAAGATGAAATTGTGTAGTATTTTTAATCTGTGATCTTTCATTGAGTATTTTTTTTTTTTTTTACATCTTTATTATTTATTTATTTAAAAAATGTTGAATATTTGACTTCAAAACTGTAATTTATTCTAATTTGTATGGAAGGTCATTTGTTACCGTAACCCAAAAGAACATATCTTTTATCGTTCATATTTGCACTTGATGTATGTATCCTTATATATTATATATATATATTATTGTTTTTTTTTTATCCTGGCAAGATATACACCTCACTCCTGAAGGCGTATGTTAACAATGCCTGATTGTGCAGTCCCAGTGCTTTGAAATGTTTCGTGATAACTTTTTTTGAGTTATTTTATGATTGGGAAATAAACATTCCCGACCTTTGATCTTACTTCTAGTTCTCTTGTATTTTTTATCCTATAAATGTTATTAATCCCAGATACTTAAACCTTTCTATATGTTCAAATTTAATTACTGTGTTATGTATATCACTTAATGTTTGTTATTTCATTATTCTTATTTAATTTCATATTCCTTGTTTGATGTATCCATTTTTCATCTTATCAATTATCTTATATGTTGATATCGGTCTGTTAGATAACTCATAATACCAACCCTTTTCAATCAATGTATTATATCTTGAGTTAAATTAATTTGGTTTTTTAAATTATATTTATCTTGATTCATTTAATGCTTACTTTAGTGATATGTGAATGCCAGGTTTTCTTTGCATTACCTTTACAATGTATGATCATTCAACTTTTATAATTTTAAATTATTATTTTAATTTTTGACTGTATTCTGGAAAAATATATATATACCTGCATATTCAACTTTTTTTTAAAAACATAATGTGCTAATCTTAAAGTAGATAAGTAATGCACAAATATATCTGTTATATAAGAAAAATTAATGATTTAGTGCTAACTGATTTTTTTAAGTTTATCACAGGTAATGTAGTTTAGATCATTTACACATATTGTTACTTTTATTTCATTAATGCCTTTTGTAAATTTATTTATTTTAATTTCAGTAATTACATTTTTTTTAAAAGACAATTTTTCTCTGGTCCTTGCTGTATACACACAATTGAATAATCATTGTTAATAAATTTAGTGCTGCTGTGGATCTCTGTTTTTTAAAAAAAGGTTTTTGTTTTTTTAAAATTAGCTGATATATGTTTTTTTTAAAATCAGCTGATTATGTTAAAAAAAAAAAAAAAAGATCAGCTGTTTTAAGTTTTTGAAATTTATTTAAAATGAATTCTTAAGTATTTTACAAGTATTTCATTATTTATATTCTGTTAGTTATAATTTTTTTTTGCAATATTTCAGTAATATATTATACAAATTCATGGCAATGTATAAGATTGAAATTCTGATTTTATGTGATATTTATGAGAAAATATTTTGATATTTAACTATAAATAATTATTATTTTTGATATAAAATGTTATTCTATCGTACTTGTATATTTTAATAAATATAATGACTGAAAATCATGTTATCTACTTATTTATTAGGAATCCCTTTATCATTGTATGCTTTTGGTGAATGAGATGTATTTCAATTTTGTTTTCGATATCTTGAAATTAAAAAAAAAAAATTCAGGATAGATAATTATATAAAATGAATAGAATTTAACATAAAATGTAACAGATCTCTTTTATGCCAGGTAAGTTTAAGTTGAAATCAACGGCTGCTGGATAATGGGTAAGAAGAAATTGTAGGGACTAGAAGGCCATGCAAGTCAGGGCAAGGGTCTCAGTGAGCTCGTTACTGAAAGTCATGGGTTAGAATCCCACCTGGGTGGGTTTATTTAGTGGTGGACTCACAATATGAATCTTGACCTTCCTACCATGGCTAGAATTTATTCTTCTTTATTATTATTCTAGGGATGGGTGTCTGTCCTGCCCTAGTTGGAGTAAATAAGGACGTTATTTCCCAATAAACAAACAAGAAGAAATTGTGGATTAGGATGTTTTATACAAATGTGAAAATTGGATCTTACATTTATGTAAAATACAAAGAGCACGTTATACCATGGTATAAAAAAAAAGGCATATATCAAGTAGGGACAAAGGAATTGCCAATTTTTGGATGAGTGGGCACAACAGAAGACCAACAATTAGCCAAATTGAAAAAACTACATCTTTCAAATATTCTCTTATTAAGGAGACTTCAGGTTACCACGGTTACCTTCATCGGTAACAATGTTTGTAAGAAGAACCTTTCTATAGTTCAGTTTGTAATGACCTGAATGCATTCTGATCCATTGTTTGGACGAGCACCGTTGTATTGGGAAGAAGAAACTTTGCAACAATATTTTCGTCTTCAGTTTTTAAGTTTGTCAGCAGAGGGGTGGCCAAGGGAATCGTCCAACATCACTGCCAAAGAGTGGAGATCGTTAACGTTTCCGGATTATAAAGGTCTTACTGTAACACTTATGAATATAAATATAATAATCACTATTTCATCAGATGTCAGCCTATTATTATTTAGGGTAACTGCTATGGCCTCACAAAAAACCAATCCCTTTCTTCTGGCTTCCTTTTTGGAAACTCTTATTTCCAGTGGTCTTAGGTCATTGTCTAAAATATTCCGCTACCTCTGCCTTGGTCTTCCCTCTCAATCTCTTTCTGCCCAGTCTGCCTTTCATAACTTGTTTTGGTAGTTTATCTTTCAGGAATCCTTAGCAAGTGGCCAAGCCATAACAATCCCTCTTTGATCATAGAAACAAAATTTGGCTCACCAAACAGCTGTTCTAATTCAATATTTGTTCATATTCCTCAATTTCATTGGTTATTTACTGGACCAATGATCATTCTAAGAACTGTCCTCCCCCAAATCCTCATTATAATCTCACTCTGCTGAGTTTGAACCCGTTAATCCCAATGGTTTTAAAAAATGAGTAATGTTTGAACAATGAGACAATTCTCGGGATTTTAGAATTTCTCTCTCTCTCTCTCTCTCTCTCTCTCTCTCTCTCTATATATATATATATATATATATACATATATATATATATATATATATATATATATATATATATAATTAACTATTTTACAATAATCGGGTTATAGGTCCTTTATATTTAACAATATTTTGTTTAAACAATATTATTATTTATCTATTATATATAATATATATATATATATATATATATATATATATATATATATATATATATATATATATTGTTATGTTCTTTTTATTTAATAAAAGTAAAATTTTAATTAATATAAAGTTATCTTTTTTTTTGTTTAAATGAATTTTGAGGGAATATCAAGGGTTGAGCTTTTCAAAGATAATGATTCTGACTCAAGAATATATTTTATAAACAAAACAATTAAACACATTTTACACCAGATTATATATAACATTTGACATATTAGTAATTAAGATACCTTCCATCTTCGAAACGATTGTAGATCTCCATAATTCAAATTGATCAACTTATCCTTCTTGTTTCAAATTTCCTTCTTACATTCCTTCATCAGTCTATTGAAACACTCATCACATTAAGAATGTTAAAATAATTTATTAATTCTTCACACATGTGTCTAACGACTCACTAAAATAACAGAGAGATGTCGACACCTCGAGGCTCCAGCGTGAAGAGAGCGTCTCAATCCAGGAACTACGCGTCCCAAGCGCAAAAAACCGTTAAAGACAAGTCTAAACCTTCATGGCCTCCATCTTTACTACGTCTTAACGACTTATCACTTAAAATAAAATATAGAATCAATTCATACATTACAAAAACATTTAGAAATCTTAATCATTATTTAACATACCTTAATTCAAATTGATAAACAAAACTTACGCAACAATTAGATCGGCGGCGAACTCTGGCTGGCACCAAATTCAAACCAAAATCCTTTTACATACAATTTATCTCGACTCCGAAATGTCACTACATTCGGGTCCACTTCAGAATAAAAAAAAATTTTGAAGAATTTTTTTTTTTTTAATACTTATTCTCTAATTAAAATTTTTATTAATCATAAACTCTTTATTATACTATTTACAAAATGTTATTAATGTGTCAAGATGTCAAAACAAAATAATACTTAAATTAGATCAACTTATTAATAATTAGTTATTCTACTACATCTCTATTTGAAATATTCTTCATTTCCATTACAACCATGAATTCTTTAGATGGCTTATAAACACCACAACTTTAAATTAACAATAATAGTAAAATTGAAAAACAAAAAGGAAGAAACCTTAAATTAAATTTCTACACAATAAAATTTTCTAATAATAGTCAACAATTTGACTGAAAACTCAATAGAAATATTTGAAAACTTTTAAAGACTAAAAGACTTAATTAAACTTGTATGAAACACTCCTTAATAGTTTCTAATTACTTTATAATAAAATGGATATTTTCATAAATGATTGCCTAAATTGTTACCAAATTTCCAATCAACACTCTTGAATATTATAATTTCTTCTTGACCTTCCCCCGCAGATAATTGCGTACCTCAATGGGAGTCTGTTTATTTTCACTATTGAAGTAGTACCTCTTCATGATTTCTTCTACTAATAACTTGGATAATTTATTTTTCTTATTTTCCAAAATATAATTTGAGTCTTCTCTATTAATATTTACATTATATACTTCTTTTCCAAACAAATCTTTTCTTTTTGTTTTGCTATTATTATATTTATTTATTATAATGATATGATTATACATACTTCTGTTAATCATACCTGTTTTCAACTTATTATAATGCTGAACAGTTACCTTTCTTAACCTTCTTACAATTTTAGCTCTTTTACCTGCTCTAAATGTTATTTTTCTTGTTTCTAATCTTTTTATATATCTTGATTTTCCTTTTTTATGGTTCACATTTTTCTTCAATAATTGTTTAGTTTTCTTCTTGTCCTTCTTCTTCATTTTCTCAACTGACACATCTGTTATGTTTTCTTCAACTTTAGTTGATTCTTCATCTTCTTGGTTATTTACGTTTTTATTTTTATTTTCAATTTCGGTATCTATTTTTAGGTAACATCCCTCTGTAGACTTACTATGTTCTTCTATATTGTCATTATTATTATTGCTCTGACTACTCACACTATCACCTTCAATATTTTGTAACTTTGAATTTGTTTCACCAATTTTAGTGTTAATTAATTTATTTAATTCATTTTTCAAATCAACAGTAGTCTGCTCTAATTTCATATTAAATTTAGTTGATTGTTTATCAAATTGTACATTAATTTCAGCAAATTGTTCCTTAATTTCAGCAGATTGTTTATTTAATTGTTCCTTAAATTCAGCAGATTGTTTATCAATTTTAGCGGATTGTTCATCAAATCTATCATTTAATTTAGTTAACATTTCAAAAAGTAAAAAATTCGTGTTTACATCTAATGGGTTTTTTTTTGTTGAAACGTTATCTGAATTAACATTTGTTGGTTTTTCAGTCAAATCATTGTTTAATTGCTCAGAATCACATCTATTTTCTAAATTTTCCACATCAACATCCGGAACATCACTTTGTTTATACCTTTTAATAACACTCTCATCAGTTACTTTTAAATTGACTACAGTACCTTCCATTTTTAACATTAGTTTACTTAAACTTAAATAATATGCTAAATTGTATAACCCCTAAGAATATTTATATCAAATACAAAAATCATTAATTTTGTTGACACTAAAAATTATAACAAAAACCTTGAGTCAAAATCCTAAGAAAAGTCCTTTTGACGGGCGCCATTTTGTTATGTTTATTTTTTTGTTGTAGGTTAGTTTACTAAAATTTCGAATATTTTGAAGTTAATTTTCTTTATAACAAATTTTTAATTATTTGTCCCTGTTCGGGCGCCATTTTGTTATGTTTATTTCTTTTGTTGTTGGTTAGTTTACTAAAATTTCGAATATTTTGAAATTAAATTTCTTTATAACAAATTTTTAATTATTTGTCCCTGTTCGGGCGCCATTTTGCTATGTTTATTTTCTATGTTGTAGGTTAGTTTACTAAAATTTCGAATATTTTGAAGTCAATTTTTCTTTATAACAAATTTTTTAATTATTTGTCCCTATTTGGGCTGTAGTTTGTTATGTTTCAGCTTTTTATTAGATAATGTAAAATTATTTCATTTATATAAAGTTAACTTAATTTTGTTATGTTAATTTTGAAGGAATATCAAGGGTTGAGCTTTTTCAAAGATATATAAGTTTGTCATAAAGTAATATAAAAATAAAATTGTTTATTTTGTAAAAAAAAGTGTTTTTTTTTTTTTTTTTTTACCTTAAACTGACGAATTTTTTTTTTTAATTGGCAATGTTATTCCTTGCCTAAAACACTAACTTAAAAGAAAAAAACAAAATCATTTTTCACTATTTTAATTTTTTTGAGCTTTTCAAAGATAATGATGTTTTTGAATGCTCTTTTCAAAGATAATGATTTTGACTCAAGAATATATATTTTCAAATAAAAGAAATAAAAACATTTTACGATTAGATTACATTTCTTACTTAACGTATTTGTAATTAAGATACCTTCTATCTTCTCAATGACTGAAGGTTCTCACAACACAAATGTTCCCCAATTTGTCCTTCTTGCATGAAACTTCCTTCTTTTTCTTCCTTCACCAGTTTATTCAAGCACTCCTCTCATCCAGACTGCTAGTATAATTTATTATTTCTTCACACATGTGACTTGTTAAATCTCAGAGAGATGTTGATGTTTCAAAATCCGAGAGATGAGAGCGAGAGGTGTTGTCGCCTCGAAGTTCCATAGCAGAGAGCGATGTTGATTCTCCGGAATCCGAAACAAGAGAGCCCGGTGTTGATGCCTCGGGATCCATACGCAGAGAGAGAGAGCTAAAAGACGCCAGCCCCAAGCGTCCTTTCAAAAAACCGTTAACGGCCAAATCTGCTCCATCATGGCCTTCATATTTATTACGTCTTAACTTAAAATAAAATATACAAAATTCAAATTATACAATAATAAAACATTTAAAAAATCCTAATCATTTTTAGCATATCCCAATTTAAATTGATAAGCAAAAACTACGTAACAATTAGATTGGCGTTGAACTCTGGCTGGCGCCAAATTCAAACTTGAATTCTTTTAAAATACAATTTATCTCGACTCCGAAATATTACTACAATATATATATATATAATTAACTATTTTACAATAATCGGGTTATAGGTCCTTTATATTTAACAATATTTTGTTTAAACAATATTATTATTTATCTATTTTATATATATACATTCCCTTTTTTCCTTCTCCTCTCTCCTCTCTTTATTGACGTTTCGACCCCTTATTTAATGGGATCCTCTTCAGAACAAAACCGGGTACCCCAAAACTCCAGGCCAGTAAGCCCACCGACTCCTGCAGCAAGTGCTTGCCAGCTCAGACACCAGGGTACTTCTAAGGGGTAATTTCTAAGGGTCGACAAAAAATAATTTTGATATATATATAAATATGAGCTATTCTTGCTATGCTCTCCAATCTGTATCAATATCTATAGTATTATATAAAAGGACGAGGGATTTTTCGTTTGTGATCACTAACCATGAAAACTACTGAACCAATCTTTATCAAATTTTAACCACATCATCTTTATAGTTCCAGGATGATAGTTAAGCAACAATAAAATCTGCTGATTTTCTATTAAAACAAATAACCATATGTTGCGTGAGCAGTGAAGTTTGAAAATTGTCCGATAGGTAGGGAACGCTATTCAAGAGGTTACTATGATAAGGTATTGTATAGAGCTAGACATTGATAATAAAATTTACTTTTATTCATTTAAATTTGTAGAGCGACTTGTGGTTCCCGCTGAAGTTTGAAAGTTGGCCGATATGTGGTTAATTCCACTCCGCAATGCAGTTTGAAACTACTGAACTAGGAAGGTTTATTTATAATAATAAAAATTTAAATGTACACTGTTGAGTGTCAGAAATAAAGTCTGCCACACTGTGATATACTTTTATGGTTAGAAATTATGTATTACCAAATCAAAATGTTATCAAAATTTTGATATAGTGTGCAAAAATATGATTCATAGGGCTTTAGTTGTAAGCACTGGTAGCACAGTCCATTATCCACATCAGTTTCTGTCCATTTGGATTACCTACTGATAAATTAAAAGTAAAAATTGGACGTCTAATTATGCTTTTATGTAATCTTCAAACACCTAACTAATGTATTTTCAACCAGGTTACCAATTACTGCTTTGCTTAAAAATATCATTGGAGAAATAATGCTCGGTTGCATACTTCAATACAAGATTTTTATTGATGAACAAATGAAACTTCAATTACTTAAATTATTTTAAGTTCTTTAATTATGAGAGAGGGAGTGAAGCCGCAACGGGGGATAAAATTAAAATAAAATTGTTGTTATAAAAATGATATGTGGTGCGCAGTGAAGTTTGAAAATCTAGCGACAGGTGGCGAGCACCATGCTGCAAGTTGGGTTACTATGACACAGTGTTATATAGATCTTTAAATTGGCAATAAAATTTATTTTATTTTCAATTAAATTGTAATTAAAAAAAAAATTAAATATTTGTTGCGACATCTGGAAACTAGAGAAGTTTAAAAATCGACCAATATATCTCTAATAATACAGTAAATATTCCCTGTCCATGTGGATCACTAACATAATCATTAAAATTAAAAACTAGATTTTCAATTATGTTTAAAGTTCTCCTCAACCACTTAATCAGTGCAATAGTGCCAGGTAAAAAATTTCATCTATGCCTGGAAATATCATCGATGCTACGATCCTTTCTGGAACAGCGACTGAAGAACTGGCATTTATTCCTAGAGTCCCAATAATTCCTTCTAATCTATTTCAATTCAAATTATTAAAATTTATTTTGTTATTCCAAATTACAAATCGCAAGCCTAGGCTAACAAAAACATTGGAGTGGATCTTTGGGCTCATTCTT
This sequence comes from Euschistus heros, assembly GCA_003667255.2. Taxonomy (NCBI): domain Eukaryota; kingdom Metazoa; phylum Arthropoda; class Insecta; order Hemiptera; family Pentatomidae; genus Euschistus; species Euschistus heros. Next base: position 583,935 of record RCWM02000296.1, read on the forward strand.
GATAGATGTAAAAACTGGAAACCCTATCAAACAAATCATTGTTAGAACATTGGATGTTAAAACTCGAAATATAGTTAGTTAATTCGGAAGTCTTATGAATTTATTTTATCCTTTTTGTATGCTATCTACAATACAAGATTTTTATTTATTAATAAATAAAACTTCTATTATTAGTTAAACTTGTCTAAGTAAACTTATGAGAGCAGGCAAAGCCGCTATAGGGAATGCTAGTTTCATATAATTTTCTTTTACGTCATTAGAGACTTTAATTATTTAAAACTTTTGCAGTAACTGTATTCATATTCCTTCATCTCTAGTTCCTTGAACACATATCGACATCTCATATATTCGTTTTATTATTATTAATTTTCGACCCCTTGCTCACTGCTGCTGCCTTTTCAAATTCTTCTAATGGAAGTGCTGGAAATGTCTGCTGTGATGACTATATCATCTGTATAAACCATGTGTTTGGCAGTCTGTAATAAATATCGATTAAATTGGGTGAGTTTTGCTATGTTACTACTGGGGTTATTACTAAATACAACATTAATATTAACCATTGTACCTGATGACACAATAACTATTGATGTCTGACTTGTATCTTAGCGTCCATAATAATAATTAATATAACTTCATAATTGCGTACCTATAATAAACTGCATTTTGTTATAAAATTGGGCGAGTTTGTTATAAATATCAATTAACATCTTTATGCTAGCCCATTAAAAGAATGATATTGGTAAGGTCAATTAAAAAAACAAATTTAAAATAAAAACAATTTAATTATTAAAAAAATTAATTTACATGAGCACTTCTTGAGGGACCTGCGCCACCAATCACATTAAACCTAAGTACAGATTCCATCCAAATAATGGTATAAGTACTGATAACATAACATTAAAAAAATTAAACTAATTCAATTTTAAAATATAAGTAAGTATATCACACTGGAGATCGTTACAGCACATAATTCATTGATAAATTAACGCAATAGTCAACAATTATTCTAAAATAAATTAAGCACTGTCCGCAGTAACATATTCCACTAATAAAATTTAAACTAAGTACACAATTATCATTTAAATACTTCTGTCAGTTTTTCCCGACTATAAACTAAGCAATGTAACAAAATCTTATACATATAAAGAAAATACTATTAAGAAATTATTAAGTAGGCATAAGTTATAGTTTGTTTTTCAACAAAACTGTACAGTAAATTAAAACTTGATGATATCTTTGAACGTAAGTAGCAGCTTTGGCAAAGTTCTATACAATAGAAACATTTAATATATAATTATCCCCTAATAGTTTTCAGTTAGAGATGAAATACGTCTTTGATGAATGAGTTCACTGCAGAGAACAATATCTTCGACGGACGACAAACGTGATTGAGAGATCCTCAAACCTTTGAGAGGGAGTTGCTTTTTTGCCTTTTAGCCAAGATGAGAACGTTGGTTTCCGTCAGGTAAATCCTGTAACCAATTATCAATAAATTTGAATAACATTCTTAATTTATTTTATTCTTAAATAATGAATACAGAAATAAACTGCTTTAATAAAGATTTTATAAACAATAAAGCTATATATGTAGCACAAACAATAGATTAAAGAAAGAATACAGTTTAGGTGTTATAGAGTAGCTTTGACGACACGTCAAAGTGTTAATAACACCTTTCCATGGGCAGGTGTCAACACATAGTCATTCAGTCCCTTTCCATTTCAAACGGTGCCAACCAGCTTTAGCATAGAAAACAGGTCTGCCTTTGTCCGCAGCATCAAGTAAAGTTTTGTATTAGTCCTACATTTTTCGCCACTCAATTCTATTGTTTTAGGGCTTTTCATAAACAATCCTTTTAAAGCTATGTATCACATTATTATTGCTTATAAATATATTATTCATTGCTATATTAATTAAAAATACTTATACCTATTCATTAAAAAACATTTTTAGAGATTAAAATATTTTTTTTTTTTTTTTTTTTTTGTAAATGTATGAGGGAAAATTATGAAAGTGTATTAAAAACAAAATGTTTAGATACTGCGAATAGATTGTTGAAAGCTTTACTCTCTAATTCACTTTATTTTTCAATTAAAAACATGTTAGGACGTTATTTCTTCACTCGTGTATAAGAGATTTTTCTGCCTCACCAGAAGGGGTATGATGATTTCGTGATGCAGTTTTTTTAATTAGAAAAACACTAAAATGTTATTTATGATAAGATTGAAACAGTGCCTAAGTAAAGTATTTATGAAATACAGACTTTAAGCACAGATTCAATGATATGTTAAGGGATATCAGCAAAGCAATGTCCAAGAGTTTGCTGTACCTCAAATTCTAAGGTTTTCAAACACGACGGATCATTTTTCAAAGAGAATCTTCATTTGATATTTCATGGTAGACATAATAATACAACACCAAACATACTCTTAACAGTAGCCTAATAGTATAATATAATTTAGAAGAATCATACTTGACAAAAATCGTAAGTAAAGCTGTTGATGTTGCGAATATTAAGAAAGAATATGGGCCAATCAATGATTGTACTACAGGGAAGAAGAAACCAACTGACAAGTTGCCGAGCCAGTTAGAAGTTGTTCCGAGAGCCATGGCGATGGGTCGAGGACCGACATCGAACAGTTCTGTAAAACATGAAAAGCACTAAAAATCATAGTAAAAGATATTTGAGAATAATTAATGAAAAATACACTCAAAAGTAATCCTAAATCAACCAAGCAGAAGTGGGATGTGTTGAAATAATTAATTTTTTTTTCATGATTTAAAAAAATGAAATACGACTAATTACTAAAAGTTAATAAACCAAAATTTTTATTAACCAATAATTTAGTAATATAGAACCACCCACCTCCTCATCCTCAGGTAATATCAACACAGTTTTTATTGGAATGCTGACAATAAGTAATTTCTAGCCATTGCTATGTTATTGATTTTACGATTTCTCTCATTTACTTCCAATATATATATATTTTTCTTTTGTAGTAAATATCAATAAATCTATATTATATACAAAGACAAGCCATTTTCTGTTTGTGATTTTTTGAGTGACTAACCGCGATAACTACTGAACCAATATGTACCAAATTTTAACTACATCATCTTCATAGTTCCAGGAAGGTTTAGCAATAATAAAATTTACAGATTTACAATTGAATCATCATAAAAAAAGCAATAAATATGTGATGTGCAGTGAAGTTTGATAAATGACCAATAGGTGGCGAGCACTATTCGAGAGAGGTTACAAAGCTACAGTGTTATATAGAGCTACTAATTTATAATAAAATATACTTATTTTCAATTAAATTCTTAATAAAAAAGCTATAAATAAGTGGTTAGTACCATTCCGCTAAACTATTGCTTCCCTCTGTACAAAATTTTAAAATACTCATTTTCATAGTTTTAGGAAGGTTTAGCAATAATAAAATTCACATTGATACATATTTAAATGAATACTGTTAAGTGGCAGAAACGAGGTATGCCAAACTTTCATGGTTAGAAATTAAAATCCAACCAGATATAATAAATAAAATTATTTCTGCTGAATCAAAATTATTACTCATTCAAAATGTCGACCCTTTGCTTTTTTATATTTTTTGTAAAAATATGAATCATGAGCTTTTAGCTGTAAGCACTGATAATGCAGTCTATTATCCACAAGTTTATTAATAGTTTCTGTCCCTCTGGATAGCAGACTCATACATAATAATTAAAAATTGTATGTAAAATTATGGTTTAACGTCAATGGTAAAAGGTCGAACATTACAGCTATGGGTGAAGATATCATTGAAGAAATAATGCTCGACTGCATACTTCAATACTTAATCTCTATCGATAAACAAATAAAACTTCAATTATTAGTTAAAATTATCTGAATACTTTACTTATGAGAGCGAGCGAAGCCACGATGGGAAATGCAAGTAGTTTTATAAAAAATAAGTAGATAAAAATTCAAACAAACTGACCAGTTCCGATGAAGTATGCAACTGGTCCTAGTCCAAAGCCATATGTGCAGACATATCCTAGGACTCCTACGATGGATAAGTATGGCATCCAGGAGAAAGTGTGCTAAAACAAAATAAAATATAATTATGTAATATGATAAAGCTAAGTAGAGATAAAAATAAATATGTACAGCTCATACACATAAGTGTCTAAGCTACAATTAATTGATCAGAATTAAAATTGGAGGCAATTCCAAGTGGAAACCCTTTTAAATTGCCTCAGATTTTTCAAAATATTAAAAACATACCATGAATCGAATTGAAAATGAGAGGAAGACGAGAAAAGCAGTCGCCGCAGTGCAGCTGGAGATGGTGACGAAACGGCGAGAGAATAAATTGATGAGTGGGATCATTAAGAAAGCCATACCCAAGTTAACGACTCCGGCTCCCAAGTTGCCTAACTGGGCGTTCTGCTCGCTCAGGCCAGCTGAGCGGAAAATAGTCACAGAATAGTAAAAAACCTGCACAACAGATAATAGATAATTATCAATAATTTGCTACTTTGTTTAAAATATAAAATGTACATGTGGAAATACTGATCAAACTAACTAAACAAAAGTTACAGCTGTATATTTTTTTTCTAATTTTTAAATAATTATAAGAAATTTATATACAAATTAAATAGATGAAATGACTAAAAATAGAAATATGTACAGAGGGAGTCAAAAAGAATATCGCAACTTAGAAAATTCAGTTCGTTCTTGTGTTAGGGACATTCTGAAGATTCATTCATTTGCCAGTAGAGAACAGTAGTGTAGTCCTTCGCCACATAGTGGTCGATGTTTTAGTTTGTGTCAATCGTGAGTCGAAGGTGAATTGTCACAATGCGCTTGTGTGGGGGAGTGGAAAATCCAGGGGAAGCATTTAACCATGAGTGTGATGGGCAATGTTTTCTGTGACATACGTAGTAAGGTCCAAACGTTCCCGGCCTGAGATAGAAGGAAAGGCGAAAGAAAAAAACTGGTCCAACTGTTTTTCAATATAATATTCTCTAAGTTCAACACACTTAATACAATGCTTTGGCAACATTTATATACCATGAAAAAAATATTTTTTTTCTTTGTTAACAAAATGTTCTTCCACTGCTGCTTGGAAAAACCGTGTAAAAATTCATTGCATCAGTGAACTCGTTCCTATTTTTGAGCAGCTAAAAGAATTTTTGGAACCCATCTTGCACTAGCCTTTTTCATATGCAAATGTTCTCTGATGGTCCTCAAAATACTTGTTTTAGAAAGCCCCAACCTGGCACTATTTCCTTGGTTTTCAGTCGCATCAGTCAGACAGAAATTCAGATTCCACAAGTTAGATTGTTTCAGAAATGACAGCTTCCAATAGGCGACTGGGACGCGGGTCATTTTCTAGACGTTCTCTCCCTAACTTTAATAATTTAGGCGATTCTTTCACTGTGGAATACGAAGGGGAGGACTGCCCGTATACACAATCCAAGCTCTCTTTAATTTGCGCAGGAGTAAGACCCTCTTTACAAAAGAATTTAATAACTGCACGGTACTCGAGTTTGAACATAGTAAAAATGGGGAGTTTCCTTCAAGGCTGGACACTGACTGACGGGACTGAGGAAGTGCAGGCGATGGGTATGGATTGAGCAGGCATGGACCTGCAGAGGCGTGCAGGTCCAAGCACATTTGAAGGAGGGGAAGCAGGACAGGCCGGAAACTTATGGACCTTACTACGTATTCTAAGATAAAGTTGTTGGTCTCCCCCCTTTTTTTTTCTCTCATCAACTCCAGTTAATGGACAATCCTCTCTGGAAATGTGGAGGGATTGGTTGTTTCCTTGACTAGAAGCAGATGGAGGGAATTTCATTTTTCAGCAGGATGGGGCACCACCCCATTGGCATTTGTCTGTTTGCATTTGAATCAAACGTACCCATAACATTGGATTGGCTGTCAGGCTGTTCGCGACAATGCACTTCACTACTGGCCTCCAAGATACCCACCCCCATGCGATAAATAACCTTTCTATTTTGTTGTTAGTCTATAGTTATTACAACTGCTTTTAAAATAAAATATGGGGTTATTACAACTTGTAAAAAATATTCCCGATAAAAAGCATGCTGCTGATTTTTTACAGAAGGGAAATTTGCACGAAGTTTGTTTGTGCTGTAATGGACACGAAATGATACTAACACTGGGAAAAGAAGATAGGTGGTTATAGGCCAGTAATGTTAAATTAGAAGTATTAATATATTTCATTTATAGTTGGGTTAAGGAATACACAACATTCAAGTTTTGTCACGAAGAATTCATATTCAATTGGCATTCAACAATAATAGTAATAAGGCATAACAATAGAAATTGATGAAATTGTTTTTTCTAAGCGGAAAAATAATGAGGGAATAGTCTTTCCACATATGCCGAGAAACAAAATAATGCTTCTTGTATGTAGTACCAGACAGATCTGAAGCAACCCTTTTTAGTACAATTAAGCAGTGCATAGCATTAAGAAGCACTATCATATCAGATTGTCGGGCATCTGATAACAAAATCCTGAAGCTGGAAGGTTTTAATTTCGAGCATTTAACAGTTAACTACAGTAAAAATTTTGTTGATTCTATCACAGGGGCCCATAAGAATACTATTGAAGGCCTACGGGCTTAATCGAAGAGACGTAATAAAAAAGAATGTGGAACAAACAGAGCCCATCTTAACTCATATTTATTTGTGTTTATGTGGCGTTACCGTTATCGAAATGAAGATTATTCGAAAAGATATTAATAGACAGTGTAGCTTTCTATCTTCCTCAATTCTAATTGAAAATTAGAATTGTTTTGTTATAAATAAATATTATTATGTTTTATTTATTTCCTTTTACAATTCAAAATATATTATTAGTGTTAAGAAATTAGAAAAACATGTTTTGATGACAAAGCAGCATACTTATATTATTATACTGGATATCGATTATTGTGTGCGGCTGGATTCGGCACAAGACCCAATGTTTTTAGCCAAAGTAATGCAAATATATTTTAAATTAGTATGAACAATATACATTTACCACTGGGCCAATATGATTTCAACAACATTAAATAATGTATGGAAGATGATACTTACAGCATTGATGCCAGAGAACTGCTGTCCAAAATGCAGAGCGCAAACGAGAGCCAAGTTTATGCGAAGCCTTCTATTTCTCATGATCCTACCAAAGGTCCATACATCTTCTTGGGTTGTGTCGACTTTCTCGTCCAGTTCCCAACAGACAAACTCTTCAGGAAAGTTGCGCAACCTTGATAATTCTTTAAAAAAAAAAAAAACAACAACATAAATATAGAATGTGATTGCAATTATAGTATTTTATTTATTTATTTCCAAATAAATACAATATTTTTTGTTTCAATATAGATAAACCTAAACGACTTAATTATTTTCATATATGGGCTTTGGTTCAGTTAAATATTATAATAGGTTGTTACAAAAGTACTTGCGCATTAACGCAACCCTCATAATTAACCCTATAAGAATGCTTTTGTTCCTACTACTTAAGTCAATCTTTACTTTGACAAATTCCTAATGACTTGAATAAGCTTTATGGGGTTATTTACCCCAGAGATCACTTCATGAATCAACAATAGCTTTTAGAAGACCTTCCGCTATACATCCTTAGATGACTATCAACCTGTTTGATTTCTCGTCTTACTTTCTTATATTCAATCAAATTGCTGCTTTTTGGAAGTTTTGCAAGTTTTTAGAACCAATGATGAATTTGTAACATTCAAAACTAATCTTTAAAAAAAATTATAATAGAAGAGAGGAAATTATTAATAAATTTAAAATTAAAACAATCTACATTACACTGAGTAATACCTTTCAGAGCTCGTTGCCTGGACCCGCGGATGACGTAAAGGTATTTCGGACTTTCAGGAAGCCAAGGGAACGCAGCATAACCAATGATGTTGAGGATCCCAAAAAATCCGATAAGATAAGGCCAGATTGTTTCAGTACCTAAAGAAAAAAAATATAATACAATAATACAACAAACCTTTAATTTGTAGATAAGATTCTTTATAACCTGGGAAATGAATTGCTCATTTCTTGATTGGGCGTTCCTTGTGTGTTCCCCCTGATGATGCACAATTATATAAGCAACCATCTCTCAAGTGCCATCTCTATATTCAACACATTTTTAATGGTATTTGGAAGAAGTGGAGTAGGGAGTACTTGCACACCTTGCAACTGAGACAAAAGTGGTTTGCTCATTCGCCTAATTTAAGTGTTGGTGACGTGGTGTTTATAAAGGATTTGAATTTACCTCCGCTTCAGTGGCCTATCGGGCGCGTTGTCGAGGTTTTTCCAGGGTCTGATAATGTTGTGCGAATTGCCAGGGTCAGGACTTCTCGTGGAGAATACACTCGTCCGGTTTTTGCGACTTTTTCCTCTTCCTTTGGATGTCAGGGATGCCTGCAGTGTGTGCGTGGTCTGACCCCTTGATTTCGTTAGTTTGTTTATTTTTGCTAATTAACCCTTGTTTGAGTTTTACTAATCTTTGTTATCCAACATTTATCTTCTAATTGCATGAGTACTAACAAATTTAAAAAAAAAAAAAAAAAAAAAAAAAAGTTTTGCTTATTGAAGCTTATACGCTTCAAGGGGGGGATTATGTTGAATATTCGCGATCTTTTGCCTTTTCACTTCAAATTTCCCGGGTTTTTTTGCTATTCCTTCGATGGGGGCGCTCCTGGTGGCAGGATTCGCGAACCCCCACTTCTTCTTCCGCCACCGACTTGAACACTCGTTGGAACTTCGGCTCTGCAATTTATTTCATGTACCTTTCCTATCCTATTCGCAATTACCCTCAACCTCTTTCATTTCACCTTGCAGTCAGCCGGTAAGTTTCTCTCTTCATGCCCACAGTTCTCGGCACCAAGGTAAGCCAAACTTTAATTATTTTCGTCCCATCACGGCTCTCCCTCATGAACCAGTCCCCAATTTCAAAATACAGTCCACTATTCTCAACCCAATACAACATCCTTAGATGACTATCAACCTGTTTGATTTCTCGTCTTACTTTCTTATATTCAATCAAATTGCTGCTTTTTGGAAGTTTTGCAAGTTTTTAGAACCAATGATGAATTTGTAACATTCAAAACTAATCTTTAAAAAAAAATTATAATAGAAGAGGAAAATTATTAATAAATTTAAAATTAAAACAATCTACATTACACTGAGTAATACCTTTCAGAGCTCGTTGCCTGGACCCGCGGATGACGTAAAGGTATTTCGGACTTTCAGGAAGCCAAGGGAACGCAGCATAACCAATGATGTTGAGGATCCCAAAAAATCCGATAAGATAAGGCCAGATTGTTTCAGTACCTAAAGAAAAAAAATATAATAACAATAATACAACAAACCTTTAATTTGTAGATAAGATTCTTTATAACCTGGGAAATGAATAAAAGCAGCACTCATTGCAAAATTAACACAAACCGCTAATATAAAACTTGTATATTTTTTACTTCAAAATATTGCTAGCTCAATACTGTACCTAGTTTTTAATATTATGATTAGATAAGATGACTTCATGTAAATATTATGAATAAAAACATTGAACTTTGATAATTAACACCTTATTTGCCGGAAATATTGAAATAGAGTTAATAAAAAACTAAAAAAACACGCTTTAATAGCAAACCGAACTAAACCTATCTTAAGACAAAATCTAAGGATCTACAACTATTAGTGTATAACATTTGTTGGTTGGATTAGTCATTTTTGAGTTATACTCTTAAACATGGCCAAAGCTAACTTTTTGAGAAAGTTAGCAAAATTTGTTGATATTTGACAATCGATTGTGGCTTAACGCCTAAATCAATTTCAGCTAAAGAGATGTCTTTAGATGCACAATTTAATAAAATTTAATTTTGTAAATAACATATTTTTCGATTTAAAGCATTTTTTGTATATGTTGGTTTTTTTTGGTTTTTTTGCAAAAATGTTGTGGTTTTTTGCCCCCCAAAAATTTCCCCTTATCAAATGTAGTCACATTTTTGATATATTATTCTCAGGACCCATCTGGACCATACTGAATCATAAAACCTACTACTCCACATTTTGCGAGGCAGACGCCCTATTTGGAGGTATTTCGACTGGACTAAGTAAGAATTTTAAAACAAAGAGTTCTTCAATTATTGTATTTTCATTAGTCCTGGACATGTGTGCAAATTTTCAATATCATCAGATAGCTGGAAATTGGTGAAAATTACGATGTAAGATTCCGTTACATACAGGTGAAGTTAATAAAAGGGTGTTAAAAATGATTAATTTTTTGGAAGAAGAGATATGTATAGATGGGCAGGTATTATTGCGTCAATAGATTGGCAAGGATAAAAAAAGAATAGAGATGTGATACAGTCTAAGATAATAATAACAATTGATCACACAAAAATTCACTATAACTTTAGGAGCTCTATTGTTATATGCTTTTTTTAAAAAAAAGAAGAAAAAAAAAAAAGAAAAGAAAAAGATAAAATTATATATATACTCAATTCATGGTTTTCAAAAATTAGTGCATGAATACTAAGTGAACTAATATTCGATATTTGCAACTCAATAGCAGACAGAAATTTTTATTTCATAACCATGTCCTCAGTATTCATAATATTGCTGACCTGAAACACTTTACAACACTAAAGCAAAATTTAAAGAAAAAATTTCTTTTTCTTTAAAAAAAAAAAAAAAAATTATTCTATAAGTTAGTAGCATAAGCAAGACAGAGGTATGTAGTCATATTTTAACAAAACAATTTAATAAAATCAGGACAGGCAATGCTGAAGCATATTCGCTACTGATTTTCAGCACACTAAAATCGATAATCATCAAAATTTTTGGAACTAATGTTATGAATTTCATAATTTAAACGTTTTGCAAGAAATAAAACTTTAGTTTTAATTTACATTTAGAGTTTTGTTTTCCCTAAAAGTGTGAACAGTAAAATGCTGTAATGCTAGAAATAAAATCACAATGAAAAGGAAAGGGCAATCCAAAATAATTGATGAGTTCGAATTCTGATGCGTCATTCAGAAGCCATATACACTGTAGCCATATATACTGTAGTATTAGTAAAAAAATAACACATCACAACAAATTAATAAAAAAACATAAAGCATGCATCCAAAATATAAAAGCAATAAAATAATAAAATTATATCTTTAAGGAACAGTCAAACATAGAATTTAATAATATAACTCGATGTAAAGATGGGATCGCTCATCAGGCAAGTCGTATTCTGTAAACAACAGAAAGTTCATAGACTGTGATGGCCTTAAAGAGACATTATCTATTAAAAACTGTATACCCTTAAAACTTGTTACTTATCAAGGAATATAAAAAAATTATCACATCAAAACGGTTACAATTTAGTAAGGTTAGATAACCTTCAAATAGGAGACACAGTAGTGACACATTTGACAGTAGAAAAAATTATATATCGACAAGATTAAATCATTTATAAATTTCTAAGGAACATATTTCATTACATAATACATAACAGATGACATAATAAGCTATTCTGTTTAACTAAAAAAAAAAAATCTTGTTTTTTTATAACACTTACCAGTATTATAAAACGATCCGACGAGTGAGTTAGCATCAAGACTTCAATTCAACATCTTGACTTCTTATCTTTTATGCCAATATCGTGACCATTTTCTTTAACAAAAAAGATTCTAGTCAAAGACAGCAATTTAATTGTAAATAAATACCCCACTTGTATGTCAACTGTGTCACTATACATATACGCTTTGGAAAGTAAGTTTAATTTATTTTAAATTTGATTATACATTTAAATAAGAACATATCAATTCACTATTTGTTCATTAAAAGTCAGCAGCGATGTCTCCAATTTGAAAGGTTTGTATGAAACAATACACAATAAACATTACACATAGACAAAAACAGTAAATACTACATTCTTCAAGTTATACCATTCATTATCATAGTTAACTATGGACAAGCACATAGAAGAAAAAAGTAGTCTCACATTTCAATCATTTTCAGTTTTGAAGATGAAAAGAATATCCAACTTTAGCTTCATTTTTTCAAGAATAAAGATTATTACTGATAGAAAAATATTATAACACCTCAGAAATTCATATAATTCTTCACTATGTAAATACCATCCTAATTAGATGTATTATTAAGCCATAATAAAGGAATGAGAAGGTTATCTTCTAGAAAGGTTATACCCATAATTCCAATTCACACTTTGTATACAAAAAAAGATGACATTTTTCATGTAACTTCTATCATTGAAAATGACTTTGGAGAAGTTCATTGGAGATAAAAACAAAATTAATAAATAACTAATTAATGGTCATTTATATTGTCTTGATATTTCACTATATTCAGAAGTCACAGCTTCTAATACAACACAGAACGGCATTCACAATTACCTACCAGATAATTCCCATAGAAGAGGAATGAGACTCTAGTTCAGCTACAAATGACTTTAAATTTTAATAGTATTTTAACATAGGTTTAAAATAAAAACAAGTAACACGAGTTAATCTGTTAAATCACAATAATTCAATAAATTACAACTAGATAACACAATGTTAGATATTTACTGTAAATATTGGGGTAAGATTGATTAATAAACACATTTCAGAGAAATTCAGCACAGAATCAAAAAAACTTTTCTGAGCATTTAATTCAACAAATAAAAACATGAAAGCAAAACCTTAATAATGGTAAAACTAATTTCCCAGAGAAATTGTCTAATTATTACCTATGTTACTAACTAATAATACATTTCGCACTTAAAGCTGAAGCCAATAAATAATAAAATAATTCATTAACAGAAAATTTAATTTTCAAGAAAGATTGTTAACTTCTAAATAAAAAAAATCAGCTCATGGATCCTATCAAACAAACACTGACAGATGTTCTTGATTTTCAATAATCAAAGATATTCTCTGAACATAGGATGGTCATCACAATCTTTAATCTATTTTCTTACCTCCTGACTGAAAATATATGAAATACAGACCCATCACACAAGAATTATTCGGCACACATACTCACCTAAGAAGTTCGGAAGACCCAAAATTTGAGCCAGGAGAACACCACTTGATATGCCGAGAGGGCAAAGGATACCTAACGCACCCCTCAGGGGTACCGGACCAAGTTCTGTGAGGTACAAGGGCACCACAGGCATTATAAGACCTGAAATAAAATTTAAAAAAAATATGAAATTCAAAAATCACCGATTAACATCAATTTTAAGACGGTTGTTTCCATTCAGCAAATAAGTTACTTAACAAACAAGAATATATATAAAAAATAATGTTGCTTACCTCCACTCAGGCCCGCAACCAACCTGGCCAGAAAAAAAAGTTCTACGGAGTTTAATGGTTTTGTAAGGACGAACATCACTGAAGTGAAGAAGCTCATGATTCCTCCAATGATCAGAGCTCCTTTTCTGTAACATAATAATACAAAATCACTTAAAATGACATAATAAGCTAAATTAAAATTGATCTACGGACTAGAAAGAATATTAACTAGAAGTTATTATTAGTTGAAAATAAATAAGTTTGTCTCAATGAATAAAGTCCTTGAGATATTCAAACAAGCTGAAACAATATCAATAACCAGATAAGCAAATGTGATACTTTACCTCCCAAATCTATCGGCAAACCACGCACCAGACAAAGATCCTATCATGCCTCCAACAAGGAAGATGGACACGATTGATGACCACAGTATCTCCATCTGCCTGCCATTGAGTACCACGTCATACCTCTCGATAACGGATTCGTTTATCCACTTCTGGATCAGCTAAAAAAGAAAATTACTATTATGAAAATTTTTATAGTTACAATATGACTATATCAAACTAATTTCTGTTTAAAACTAGTTATTTTGTACTTTGTACCCAAGTAAATCATTTTTTTTTTTTTAAATATAATTTTAGTTCAGAACATAAACAATATATATAATTGATAAGAATTTTCTTCCTGATAAAATACAGATAATTAAACCTTTCACATTGTTGGGAAATTGAAAAATAACTGTTTTTTAATAAAAAGAATTTTTTTAACCCGAAAGACAAAATATGAATCGATGACAAACAGATTTAGTCAATATTTGAGACTATTTTGAAGTAGATAATTTTTGAAAAAATAAGAAAAAAAAATTGAAAAAAAGTTGTACCTGAATCTTTCTTGCACCAAGCACATTAAATAATGCTTCTTTACCAACATTTTTGAGAAAAATAAAACAAATTTCCAGAAAAAACTCTTTTATTCAGTTACAAAAATCACACGACTGTAGTTTGCCTACTACAAAAATACAAAGAAATCAGTAATAAGAAATAGGAGGAAGATCCATTAAGATGTATAATTCCTTTATTTATGATCGGATCTGCATCATTCTTGCACCAGTCAATCCGCCAATTTTTTTTTAATATGGCATACATTTGCACCCAAAACGGTCTAAATATGGAGCTGCACCCTTCTTGCAGCAAACTCCTCAATTTATATTTGAAGGTGAAAACCACAATAAAAAATTAGAAAAAATAAATAAAACAGACTACATAACAAAAAGATGAAGTTTAAACCATTTAAAAGTTTTTGTACTTATATCTCTGAGTAGTTAGGGTAGCTATTGTTTTTGAAATGAAACATTGAAAAAGACTTAAGAAAACTATAATTATATGATATTTTATAAATAAGAACTATGAATTGATTTAACGGAATTACAGATTTATTACACGTATTTGAAATTAAAAAGAAAAATACCTTCAATAATGAGAATAATACTTTAAAATTGGCATTTATTGATTTATTGTTAGAATTGTATTAATATTAGTTAATTATTAATTAATCACTAGCCTGCCTGCTTGGAAAATTTTTCCAATAACCGATATTGATTGGCTTAACGATTTAGCCCATCGTTGTGAACTATAAACAAACATGATAAATAAAGAGGTTCATCTTGTCACGTGCGAGCTGAGAAATCAATAAAGGCTATTCACGAGCGTCTAAACAACCCGAGGCAATTAGGATCCCCTTAGGCTAATTGATCAATTGAAGGCATGATCCTATCTTTAATAATTCCAGCTATATCACCATTTAATGCAGCAGATCTACGAATTATCAAGTTTTTTTATTTATATATTTTTATTTTTTTTAAAATGAAATTTAGTAAAATTATTAAAAGCAATATTACAATATAAAAAATTAAAAAAAAATCTCATGATCCCTCACATTATTGAAATAAAAGTGAACGATTATTGTATAATAATGAAAATGAAAAAGATAAAATAAAAATGAACAGTAAAATGAAAAAAGCAACTTTTTTTTTTTTTTCGAGCCAAGTCCATGTATTCAGATTGATACATGAAAAGTAACTTAATTAAAAATCTTGATAAAATGTTAAAATAAAAATTAGTTATGTTAACTAAGGAACTGTAACAAATTGGTTTAAAAAATGTATTTATTTAAATATAGCTTAATTTAATAACAGCTAAATCATACATTTAAGACAAGATTTAAAAATTAAGTTAAAAGTTAAAAAATGGGAATAATCTCAAAAACTCTACTGTTTTCTAATTTAATAGTCAATAATTCAAAAAAGAATTTTTGATATAAGATCAGCCACATCAAATTCAATAATGTAAACTATAATATGATGGGAATTATACTAAGAAAACTAAAAATAAATTTTAATCATTTTTTTTTTTTTAAATAGTCTTTTAAATACTTTTTGTGAATAATTTCAAGAAGTAATCCTTTAGGCAGAGCCCACAAAAATGTAAACATTGTTCGTGAACAAAATTTGAAGGAATAAATGTTCGTCAATGAGCTAAATCCACAACAAGCAAACAAAGTTTAGTAACAATCATGTGTAGCAGCGAGGAAGATTTCATTTTGTGCGATGCCCTGGCAACTATTATGAATTTGAAAGCGGCTTAAGCAAAAAGAATAATAAGACGGTGGGTCAAAACTGAGAGCAACATCTGCAGTGTTCATTTGCACAACTTCTTAAGAAGGAATGATGAATCATGGGTGATTTAAACTCCATCAGGAACTTTTGACAGTTAATTATGATGTTGGATGTTGGTATCACTGAACAATAAAACAATAACTTATGTATTTTTTTCTGTTTTTCCTTAACTTAAAATTATAACCACTAAAAAATAAATATTCATAATAAAATAAACAATATATACAGTCAACTCGTTATAAATAAAAAAAAATCTATTATCAGGGAATGGACGGCACTGCTATCACTGAGAGCTGGACTGAAGCTTAGGTACAAGAAAGACAACCATAATGTACCATGCCTAGCCTTTGTCGATGATCTCCCTTTACCGGCTAACGATATTGAAGAGGCTACACACATACTACAGAGCCTGTACAGTGTAGCTGTTAAGATGCAGCTATTAAGAGATATAGACAGGTTCAAATGTACAATGATTGTCTATGGAGTTGCAATATACGGTCAAAATTCCATTAGCGTATTATGAATTCTTCATTCTCTTATACATACTTGATTAAAACTATTGTTGATACAAACATACGATTAATGCGCTGGTTAAACCCTTTTAAGACAAAACTGATAAACAGTTTCATCGATCATATTGTTCAACGATTATAATTAACTACCTGCTGTTTGACTAATGGTATTCCGACAATAGTCTGCATAATATCCTTTTGTAATATATCATCTTTAATGCTATTATCTTCATTGTAAGAGAATAAAAAATTGCTTCGAAACCGACAACAATATCATTATACTTCATACTTAATTCAAGAGCACTATTATAGAATAATGACATCCCTTACCCCTGAAGGAGTGTTGAGAACCCCGATCGAGAAACCGATGGGGAACGCAGAGCCGATCGTTGTTGCGAATCCAGCCAGGCAGACGAGCCATGTCCAACCAGCGCTCTGCAACCAAGTAACCGCATTTCCTGATGTAAACAGCAAACAAATTGTTATAAAAAAATATGTTTATATATAACCTGTTGGAAGGTATTGTAAAAAAAAAAAAAAAAAAAAAAAAATCTGCAAGCAATATCGACATTGCAAATTAAGAAGAAACTGAAGCTTTTTCATTGAGATAATTTCAAGCATGCTGACATCTAAATGATTAATTAAACTATGAGTTTCTGATAGTGATGATTTTCAACTTATATATTAGAAAAAAATTCACAAAATAATTTTTTCAAGCTATAATTTTCAGATTAAATTAAAAAAAAATACTCTTAATGACAAATAAAATAGTAATTAAGAAACAGCAATTTGACATGTTAGCAAATCTGAAAATTATAGCAAATAGAAGACAAGAATCATACTGTACCAAAGTAGTAAAAATAAATAAAGTATCAAACCATTTGAAGAACGCCAACTGATAAACCTGCCCTGAACTCCCGATTCTATCGCTCGAAGAACCAACATATAATTTACTACAACTAATGCTAGGTCATTGAGTAAATAAAAAATAAATAAGAAAAAAGTTAAAGCCTGCCGATTAACTTAGAGAACAAGCAAAAATAGCCTCTTATATAGAAATAGTCCATCTACCTCCAAAAGCTGTAACTAGAAAAAAATATAATAGAGAAATGAAATAAAAGAAAAAAACTTATAAACAAGAAGAGTAGTCACCTCAGAGTATTTTCATTTTTTTTTTTTTTCAGATTTGAAAGTTCATAATTCGACCAGCTTAAACAATGTATAACGGTGTTTACAATACCTTCCAAATTATAATGATTTGAAATAT
This sequence comes from Euschistus heros, assembly GCA_003667255.2. NCBI lineage: Eukaryota > Metazoa > Arthropoda > Insecta > Hemiptera > Pentatomidae > Euschistus > Euschistus heros. The sequence goes on from RCWM02000296.1 coordinate 601,691, forward strand.
ATTATAGAAAATTCAAACATTTTCTTTAAAATCAGGTGGAATCTCAAAAGACACCGATTTCCTTTAATCACAAGTATATTTATCTAGCATTGTTAATCGTTTAAAATTATAGAAAAATATTTCAAATCATTAACTACAAAAACATAATTCAAAAATATGTTATTATACAAATAACAGGATGGTTTGTAGTACGGTTAATAGACCCACAATAAATAATTAATTTATTGTGCTAATGTTTTGGCTGACTTTGTTGTAATGAACACTAGAGCAAAGTAGGCCTAAATGTCAACACAAAAAATTATTCACATATTATTTTGCTTCTACTCACTACACCACACCAACCATCTTCTCTATTATATAAATGATACCATGATCTCGCTATTAAAAGCTATCAACTAAAAATATTTCTGTTTCGGTTTAAAATTATGAGAGATGAATAAAATTGATGAACTGATCAAGATAATTTCTTAGTTGAAATTGCATCAAGAAAAATTGAAGATTTCATTCAAGTGGATGAAGATGTTACATAACAGATATTTTTAAACAGAAAATAAAGTAACATAACTCCTTCATCCATGAATTGTTGGGATGTCAATGTTACTTGGCAAAGTAACATTTATCATTATTAAAAAAAAAAAAAATCAACCACTGTTACACAGCATGTTCATCCATTCATGTTCAATTACTACAAAAAAAACTGAAATTTGATTCCATTCTTTTTAAAACCTTCAAAACATAACCAAGCAACTATTGCTGCTTAAGCATGGAATGTGGCCCAAATAATTCTGGCAAAACAGCTAATTTAATAACACAAGGTATAATGTTTTTTGTTTTTTTTTAATTATTCAACATGACAAATTCCAACCTAAGAAATTACTTTGAATAAACCATCACAGTCAAACAACGTTCATCTCATATATATATATAAAATATTCCTCATTAAAAAACAGATAAAAATATATTATCATAAATGAAAACATACACATCATAATTTGAGTGTTTAAAAACCGCAGCTACTAATCACTTCTATTGTCTTGAGAAAATTAAAAAAGAAAATTTTAATTGTGAATTATAGTCAAAGAAATGTAACAACCAACCAAATCAGTAACACAGTTATAAAAGTAAAAACTCATTTTTAAGGATTTTAAAATACATCTTCTAATCAAACAAAAGAAAAGAATTTTTTCGTGAACTGTATTTTACTGAAATATAAGACCTTATAGGAAATATGTTAATGACAATTACTGCAATATAAGAAAGTTGTGCCACTTCACAAGCTCTTGAGGCATTTTCAGCAAGCAAATTGTAATAGAGTACAATTTCGTTAAGAGGTTTGCATTAAAATTGGAATAGCAAAGATTTTTTTGGGTCTGTAACTTTTTGAGACCAGTTTGATTATTTTTAACACATTTTTAAAATGATAATTTCACAACAATATAATTTATGCAAAATTACTAAATGAACACAAAAAATTCTTAATATGTACAATTAAAAATAAATAAATAATTGAAAAGAAGAATATAATTTTTTTTATTTGAATTGAAATAAATTTGAAAATATGAGTAAAACTGAAGCAAAATAAAAGGAGAGTATTGAAGATATGCCTAGTATTTCATTTGTAAGTCTTACGATTCACATTAATAAGTTAAAAAAAAAATTAAAACATTTCATTGACTGAACTTTTAACTGTTGATTATGTAAAAAAAATTCTCAGTTATAACAAAGAGATTAAAAAATAAAAAATTTAAATATTTAACCAAGATGTTAGCATAGAAAGACAAGACAGTATTAACTGATTACAAACTTACGGTGATAAGCTTGCATCATTTTGATTAAAATAAGAGTTAAAAAAATAATCAAAATTTAGCTAATGAGTGATTTTGTTTTAATAATTTAGATGAATGAAGAAATACATGATCAACCTATTTGTAAATACTTACAATGAAATATAGATTAATTTAGAGTTTATAATGAGTTTTAACATATGATTGGCCACCAGTATACTGAAAATGCTAAACACTAAATAAATTTTATTTAAAAGAGATTTGATGTTAAATAAATTTAACATACTTATATGCCTAACCCACTTTGTTAATTAATAAAAAAACCCACTAACTACTTCCAGTATTAGTAGCTAACTACTGATTATTCTGGTCATGTTATGATCCGAACTGTTAGAAAATACAATGCTATTGGCATACAGCCACATCTAAAGCAAAATATACAAGTCACCTACTAAGTAAGGCTTTTTGTGGAACAATCGTTGAGCAGGATTCAAGTTCAAACTTTAGAATAACTGCTGAAATTTTCAATACAATTTTACTGATGCAATCTTAACTTCCACTGATCATTAGCCATGTTAAAAAAACCTGAACAACCTTTAATAATTCTACAACCATCACCTAAAATGTTATTGATTCTGAATATTCTATTCATAAACAATAAGAGGAAGCTAATTTTGCCTTTAAATAATGTTAAAACTTACCTTTCTTCTGTTAGAAACAAGAATCTCAACCGCCTTGATATCAGAATTCAAGAGACTTGCATCCATCGTGGTTGCCCAATGCTGAATGAAGGTAACCAGGCGCCGAGGTTTAGATACAATTCAAGTGTTCTTATAGCACGTTCCTTGGATTAATATTCATTATATCTTTATCACTTCTAATCCTTTTTTTTTCTTATTTTTTTAATCCGATAATGTTCTGTTCAAGTGGGATCACCTACTTTGTCCACAGTATTTGCGAAAGAGGAAACTTCTTTTAAATATAGGTCTACCCCTTCTCCACAACTAGCCAGCTAAGTAATTTGAATAAATGGTTCCTAGTAAAACATTACGTTTCCAATAATACAAGGGCGATGGGAAAACTGATTAGGCAATAGGTATGTATAATTACAGTAACTTAGCCGCGTGGAATCTTATAGTTGCAGTAACCCTTAAAAGCTTAAATATTTATCAAATATATTTAAAAAAAACAACACTTGGAACACTTTTTATCATTTTGGGATCAGATATTCAGGTTTTAAATGGATTAATTTAGATTAAGATTACACAGTACAACCTTGATTTTTATTTTCTTTTTAATGCTTTGATAATTCTAGTTTGATTATACATCGTAAGATGGCATTTTCCCTAATTTTCATACAGAAAAATAAAATCTAACACGGAATAAATTTGATCTTTCACACACTCCAATTCATTAAATTGTAGATATTGTTAACGTTTACGCATATACAGCTGCTATTTTAAAAAAATAGAAACTTGGACATATAATAATTGGATATTATAAATCTTTGGAAGTTAGGTCAACGTAACGGTTGAGGATTTAAATTTTTAAGAGGTCACTTTATCATATGTTTAACGGTTCTCGAAAGACAACGTTTCGAAAGTGAGGACTTCCTTGAACGCATCGTTCGTGACTAACACAAACATAAACAAATATCTTTAGCATGGAACAAATTACGCAAGTTTAATATTTTTTTAATGTTTAATAATAATATAAAATGATCGATAATGCTGCAAAACTACGCAAAGAAACGTCTACCTTTTAACAAAACTTCATAAAACATAAAACGTTCTATTAACATAATTATAGTGTTTTAGTTTAAATTTTTTCTGAGTTAATTTAAATATGAGATGCTGTATAGTTTGTTTGTTTATTTCTTTTAACGTCACTTTATGCTGCTATGGCTAATCGGACGATGCTACGGTGGGAGTCCTAAATTTTGTCTATCCAGATATAATTAGGATAGGGATCTTTAACGAGTACCTGACATCGCACAGGCTCGGGACCCCCATTTTACGTCCCTTCCGAAGGACGGCATAGCTAAGGTTATAATAAGGTCATCTGCCGGGCTGCGAACCCGCGATCTTGGGTTTAGTAGGTTGCTATGCTAACCACTACACCACAGGTGACCCCAAATATAGTTTTATAACCGACCGCAATGACAGTTTATTTTATTTTTGATACCGTATTATTTTAAAAATAAATAAATAAAAATTTAGACATTTTATCAGAGCAGGCGGTTATTTGTTTTAAAACCCATTAATAATATGTAAATTTATTGAATTTTTAAACAATTATTTTCCAACTTGGAACACGTTTATTATATGGAAACTTGGTATGAAAAAATAACAAAATATTCGCACAGAAAAGTGGAACAATATGAGTTTAAAAAAAATAAAAATTACAGGTTAAAAAAACACGCTTTAAAGCAAACCGAACTAAACTTCTTAGAAAAAATCTAATGATCTACAACTATTAGAATATAACATTTTTTGATTGGATTAGCCATTTTTGTGTTATAGGCTCTTAAACAAAACTAACTTTTTGAGAAAGTTGGCGAAATTCTTCGGTTTTTGAGAATAGATTGTGGCTGAACGCCTAAATCAAATTCAGCTTAAGAGTTGTCTTTAGACGCACAATTTAATAAACTTTAATTTTGTAAATAACACATTTTTAGATTTAATGCATTTTTGTATATGTTTTTTGCAAACATCTGAAAAAAAATGCAAAAAAGTTGGGTTTTTTCCCCCAAACAATTTTCTCCTCATCAAATGTAGTCACATTTTTGATATTTTATTCTCAGGACCCATCTGGACCATACTGGATCATAAAACCTACAACTCCACCTTTTGCAAGGCACCTTTTTGGGGGTGGTTCGACTGGACTAAGTAAGAATATTAAATCAAAGTTGTGCAATTATTGTATTGCCATTGGTCCTTGATAGGTGTGCAAATTTTCAAGGTAATCAGATAGCTGGAAATTGGTGCAAATTACGATGCAAGATTCCGTTCAATACAGGTGAAGTTAATAAAAGCGTATTAAAAAAGACAGGTATGGTGTAAAATGAAAACATTTACTAGAAACCAATGCTCCTCACCCACTTATCAACTATGCATTTGAAATAAATCATGTCTATTTGCTTTTGTCAACGTTTGGTCTATTTTTATATAACTTTTACCAGATACTTTATCCACAAAAAAAAAAAAAAAAAAAAAAAAAAAAAAAAATATAAAAAAATATATAAAAATAAAATAAAAAAAAAAAAAAAAAAAAATATAATATATATATATATATATATATATATATATATATATATATATATATATATATATATATATACACACATAAAAAAAATAGAATAGCTTTAATATGTTGAATTGAATAGGGTTTGCAACATATACCACTTGGGAAGTAGCCTGTTTTATATTGTGTTTTAAAATTATTCTACTACGCATTTTGTTTCCTTGGAAACCTTGCATTTTTTTTTCCTCTCATTTTATCAGTACAATAGAACGTGGAACAATAATTTGTTCTTAGAACATTCTTTTGAATTGTCAGCGTGTTCAAGTTCAGGATAGGGCCATTGCCTCCTTCTTCATTGTGTGTGAATAAAGCAATTACGAAGTTATCTATGGTAGATAACTTTGAAGAGAATCTTTCTCTCTTGATAAAAAAAACATTTTTCAATCAACTGACGTTATAAAATTAAAATTTAAACTTCCATTGTTCAGACCTTTTCCAAGAAGCTGTCCGGAGCTGAAAGAATTTTTATGACTCTACTTCACGTATTAACAATAAAAGTAAATGATACTGAAAACACTGAAAACTAATTTTCCATGTAGAAATCTAACATTTTGGTAATCGGTGAACAAAAAGTTGAATTCCATCAAGGTATGCGTTTTTAAAGAGCTTCACAATACCATGTTTTACAAGAAATGATTATTTTTAAATATATACATAGAAATAATGTACTAATGACGTAACCTTTAAGAGACGTAAAAGTCATCAGCTGTTTTATCGGCAAAAAAAAAATCTCGGGAACTTGCGTTTCATGATTTTATTAATAATTAAATAAAGGATAATTTTTAGTGATCTCAAAGACAATTCAAGATCTTCTAATGCGATTCACTTCTAAAACTACGCTCCGGAAATGGTTTTGCAAAACACTGGGCGACGCAATTCAGCAATAGTACCCACATTCGTGTAGGACTTGATAATATAAGCTCTCAAAAAATGCTAACATAATATTTATATTAATACACTATCACTGAAGGTGGAAGTTTTTAAAATGTATATGCTATTCATAGTACAAAGAAAGTTTAAATAATATCCAAAACGTAACCCAAGGAGCTATATTAACGTCCATCTTTTGCGTATTAAGGTACTCCACCATCTAATATTATAGTCAAAGTATCAAATTGTGAGAAGGTGTTTTTTCAAGCAATGTTAAGCAAGACACTGATAAAAGCAATTCGAACTGAGGCTTACCTTAATTGGCGAAGGCTCTTGAGGGGTCGAACAATTGGACTTGTTTCGACTTTCGTCACAAAGATATTTCTTGTCTTGGGCCATGTCTTTTCGGTTTTCTTTCAGTTTTTGATTATCTGCAAAAATAAAAGTATGGTCAAAATACATCTATGCTATCATTGGTTTAAAATGAAAAGTAAACGAAGATTATTTACTCAAAACATAGGCTGGAAAACATGGGGAAACGTACGAGTCTTTTTAAGGCTGCCTGAGCTGCGTGACTGGACAATTGATACTCTTTGTAGGGAGTCATTGATCAAAAAAAAGGTCATAACAACCCCACCTCATTCCACTCAAAGCCAAGGTTAATGAAATGGAAGAATGTGTGTTTTTTATCTATCACTTAACTTAACTTAAAGTGAAAGGCAAAGTTATATAACAAATAAAAGTATAATCAAAATAAAACTATTGTCAAAAAAACCCAAAGAAAACCAATATTACATATTTTTATTAGTTACAGTTGAATATTTTACCTTCTAAAGATTTAAAGTCCATTTGTAAACGAAAGAGGAATGTCAGGAATTCAATGACAAGGAAAGCACTTCAATGCCATTGCAAGCTTTTAACTTCCTGTAATTACAAATTTTAATCATTTTCATTAAACTAGAAAGTATTAATAATCAACGTAGATCGATTCCCAATTACTGTATTTGGAAATATTGGTTTGAAATGTTCAAAAAAAAATTTTTTTTTTTTTTGTCTATTTATTTAAATTCTCAAATGTACAAAACAAAATTCAAATAGTAAATGTGTGGGATAATGATAACATGTCAACTAGTAAAGCAATTCCGTAATGCTGTTTATCGTTACGAGGGAGTTGAGGCCTAATAAATATTCTAACTCCGACCAGAACTCGATTAAGTACTCTATGCTGTCAGTTTTCAATTCAAAGGGCCTAAACCTCTGCTTATATTTAATAATACACTAATAATGATTGTTTCATTTCAATCTTTCATCCGCCAATCATCTCCAACCATATTCAAATTATATGGTGCAACTGGATTAACTTTTAATATTTCCGGGTAAATTAGAAAAATAAATGTCATAAAAGCATCGATAACAGCCGTTGCTAGGTAACATGGACCCTTCATGAAGTATTTATACTAGTTGCTAAGCAACACATATCCCAACCAATGGCGGCCAGCAGAGAGTGAATGTGAGGGCTGTGAAGTCGTGTTAATATAATAATTCATATAATATTGCGTTTTATTGTAAATTTGAATAATTATTACTTTATAATTATAAGTTCTGTTCTCTTTATATTATTTCGAGTATATAATTTTAAATTATTGTAAATAAAACCTTAGTTGAAACACTAGACTGCTGAAACATTCATCTTATCTTACGTGTAATTTAATTTCATATATTAATGTATTTATTTGTGTTTCTTCGTGTAAATCCATAAATTATCTAGCGTTCTCTTCCGTTCTAAAAAAAAATACATTCTTCATTCAACATACTCATAATTCAATAGATATTTGCAATAGACTCTTAACGAGTTGAACAAACACTGTTGATGAAAGGCCTATTACAATGAATAGTTATCAAACACTAATTGTGAACAAACAATTGTTGACATTTCAAGTGGAGCAAATAGAAATTCCCATCAGAGATAAACAACTCAAAAGGAGATTAGTAATAAATAAACATGTTTGTATATCATTTTTTACTTTGAAAACCCGAATTGTAACCTACTTTTTTAGTCATAAACAATAGAACGATCTAGAAATTACTAACCACATCCTTGAAACCTTATCAGTCTAACACTATTGACTATTGGGCACAAGTCTTATAGATCTCATTACATTGTAATACAAAAATTTTATGTAAGATTTCATATTTCTGCACCTCGAAGGTACGGAACACTGTGTCACATTTTCGTAACTTTACAAGAGAGCAGTTTGAATTGGTTTTTATTTTTTAAAAAGTTCATGCCCTCTACTATTTATTAAATTTTTGTGTAATTCGCCTTATTATTATTTGGTTTAGGAAATAGTATTCAATACTTATTGATAAAGTGGAAAAAGGTGAATAAGAATACGTGAGGAGGTAACTTTCAAAACGTGTTATTTCACAGTAATCACACTTTTCAGCAATAACAAAAAACGTATATTATAAGATGTAATTACCCTTTAGAAACAAAAAATGCTTAATTAAACTTATAGCATCTAAAAAAACACATAACAACAAGGATCAGAAATATTCTTTAGTCCTAAAATTAGCATTTGAAGGAACACAGTGGAAAAAACACAGTTTGATGAAATAACAAAGGGACAAAATACTGTTTGAAATGGCTATATTTTATTTTACAGAAGTCACTGTTTTCTCAAAAGTACACAAAATAAAAATTATAATTACATATTAGATGTTGTATGTTAATTACACTCATAATTTTCGGGAAATATTTTCATTTTCTTAATAGTCCCTAGTTTTTAAATATGCAGTTCACATCTTTCACTTTCTAAACACTAACAAGTTTCACCCTTTTCCATAACATTTTCAACACTTGGAGAGTCAAAAAGTACAACCTTGTAGCAGTTTGAATGGTTTGAACTAAAAACAGGCTATGAACAAAACACTCTTCGCTTAAAACCCTGATTTTGTTTATTAATTTTGGATAGGAAAAAGCTTGTATTGATTGCTAATACTCATCACATATTGTAGGGTTCTGGAAAACAAACCTGGTGATACCATAAACCCCCAAAAAACATTTTTTGTGACAAAACACGTTTTGAAAGTTAGCTTCTCAGGTAACAATGTAGTTTTTGTAAGAAATGGACAGTGTTCTATATCTCCGGGAAATTTTATCACGAAATATTTCGAACAACAGTGTACTAAGCCACGAATAGAAGATTGACTGACTAATACACTGAACAAAAAGTTCGATTAAGTGAACGAATGAATGAAAAATAATTTTTATTCTGGTACACAATGCCATTTAGAATAACATAAATGCGTAATAATTGGGACCCTTGTAAGGTCGCCATGACTATATAAAAAAAAAAAAAAAAAAAAAAATCAGCTGATTATACACATAAAAGTATCATGTAAACATTTTAGTTGATGTTTATATACTTTTCGTTCTCGATCTGTTAATTTCAAAGTTGTTATTGGCTTCATTGAAATCTCAATACTATACGAGGTGTGATTAAAAAGTTCCAGGACTGAATTTTTATACATTTATTCATACAACATACAGGTTATTCAAATTTGTCTCCTTCGAAGTACTCCCCTTGGGAAGCTACACACTTTTCCCACCGGTGTTTCCACTGCTCAAAGGACCCAGAAAAAACTCTTCTTTTGTGAAGGTGTTTAGCAGCTCCGTTGTTTTTTCTTTAATTTCGTCAACTGTTTGAAATCTTCGTCCTTTCAGGTATCTCTTGAGCTTCGGGAAAAGAAAAAAGTCGGCTGGAGCCAGGTCAGGTGAGTAGGGGGGCTGAGGAATGACAGTCATTGCGTTTTTTACACAAAAAAGCCATCTTTAAACCTCTTGAACCACTGATGGCAGCAGACATTCTTCACCAAAAGCCTCTTGTAACATCAAAAAGGTTTCAGAAAACGTTTTGTTCAGTTTCACACAAAACTTCACACAAACACGTTGCTCTTCTTTCACCTTCATTTTCATAAAATAGCCAAACTCTATAAAACTAACCTCAAACAAACTGTGCTAATGTTACTTTCAGTGATGTTATGATTGATCTGCAAACACAGCTGTGTTCCTGTTGAGTCAGGCAAAACAATGCTGCCAATCGCATCGCTGTGAGACATTGCATTCCCATAGTATATGAAAAGTCCTGGAACTTTTTGATCACATATGTATCGTACATATGAGATATATATGAAGCTCAGTGGTTGTTAGGAATTCTTTCAATCAAGACGACATTGAGGTATGAAGTTCAAACAATTCTGCAACATTATTGGATAAGAAAAACGTGCTACCGTTGAAACTACGCGTTTGATACCAGAAGTTGAAACGGAAACTAACTTTAATGAGAGAACAGATGGTGGTTCGTATTCCAAATGGGCGATGCAAGGATTAAAGCCTTCCGGTGGCTTTGAGCAGCCAAAAGAAAAGAAATGTACCAGTGGGTAATGGAACATCTGACTTCTAGATGGTTACTAAACATATTACTAACCATTCATAGAGCATTATGTATGCTCTTTACTTTGAAAGTTGGAAGATGGATAGATAGAAATTTTATTTGTCTTTGGGGGCTTCCCCATACAAATAGAGCTTAGCTTGGCTAAAAATTACAATATTATGGTTTTAACAATTTATGTCCATATTTCAAAAAAACAAAATTTACTAACACATTCTGGTTTTCAAAACATAAATAACAGATTAAAGAATAGACAATTATTAGTGCTATGATAGACAATAAAAAATAAATAAACAAAATATCACTTTAAAGATAAACTGAAAACAAACACTTAATAGAAAATGGTCTATGATAAACGATTTAGCACTTTTTGGACTCCCATCATGTAATAATACACTTTATGTAACTCATCTGCACTGTCGATATTTAGTATAACTAGGATACATTGTTATCAGAAGATTCTAAGATGAAGTGTTGAAGAAATTGTCTATATTCATTGTGTGCTGGGCAGTGAAGGAGAATGTGATGTAGACTATTGTAGATAAATTGACTGCATGGTATACAGGTTTCTTGTGATTTGAACACTAAAGTTGTGTTTTTTCCAGAGATTCTGATATGTTCTGAATTAGCAACTCTTAATTGGTTGAAACATTTCAATTTTTTTATATGAACTTTGAATGTAACGTAAGTTTCGGGGTCGGGAGCATGGTAACGGCATAGAATTCTATACAAAGGATAGTTAGTTGAAATTAGAGTTCTTTGAATATCGGCTGAGAAATATTGGTTATGTGCTTTTTCCAGTATGTCGTCTTTGTATCTAAGAAGTCCGTTGGTATGGTGAACAGAACGCTCTCCTGCAAAGGCATTTAGCTCGGCCGTTGCTCTAAATTGAGACACCCAATTGAAGTCTATGTCAGGCTTATCCTTGTCTAATGATTTAAGTCTATTAAAAGAAAGTTCTGGGAGTCACTCTTCTGGCATAAACTCGAGCTTGGTACATAGATTTGTATATAGAAACTTGGAAGAACTTTCTTCAAGAAGAAAAATTAAATTAAATCCTCGACACGGCCAATTTAAAAAAAAAATGTAAAACCCACTCTAGTTCGTAACAAGATGAGATGTGAGAGCTTCTGGATATCCTAAAAAACAATCTTATGAAGGATTAATCTCTTTAGTCTTATCTTTAGCTTACTAGGAAAACCTCTTTAAAAGAAGCTTCCGTTAATGAATTAGGAGAGAATGAGGGAGATTACTCGTGGAAATGAACCTCGAAGAAAAATTAGACCAACATCAAGGCCTTCGTTTACAGGTGGAAAGGATTCGTGGAAATCCAGATTAGTCCAATAATATCTATGAAGACCATAAGGAGAAGATGAAGAGAAAAATAGAGAGTAAAGGAGTCCATATCGCTTTGGTTATGTAAACATTTCCGTGCATTATCTACATCTCAGTTAACATAATTTTTTAATAATAAGCGTTTCCCTAAAAAATGTCTAATAAGATATGAAACTAATAAAATGTAATCGATTGGCAGTAGTGGTACACTACGTTCCCATACTTAATTACCTACTGCTGCTAAATGTATTCGAATTAAATTATTTTGAATATTTTATAAAAAATGAAAATATTTAAAAAATATATGTGTTGTAGTAAAATATACAGTAATTGAATGGATCCGCCATTATTGAATTATTGATTGGCAAACCAACGGAATGAATTTTTACGTTCACATTCTGACTAGAATACATACTTTAGATAACCTTTCCTTTCAGACCTAAAAAAATAACCTGTATAACACACCTTACTCTAAAACTATACCTGTTACTTATTGTAAATATGTGCTCATTTTAAGTAAGGTTAAAATAACGTCATTATTGAGGGTATATAACCGTTACTCATGTTTTCCGTTACATTTCTGTAACGCCACTCTTAATTATATTATCTACGGATGGATTAATCTGTCCTACAGGTGGATAACTACTGAAGATTTCCATTTGTTCAAGAGATAAAAAAAAACCTCAACTAGTCTTTTCCGGTGGAGATCGGTATTTTTCAGAGACGTTTTTATCTTTAAACATCGTGAAATCCATATAATTTTAATATTTATTTTGAAATATGATTTTTTTTTTTTTCCAAATTACTGTATTACATAATTAAATCATATGGTACTTAGAGAGGTTACAATGACTCAGTGTTGCCACAATTATGTCTAAAACAATACGCTAAATATGCAAGTTTTTTATACAGTACTTTACCTAATTATAGAAGAAAAATGATTTCAAAATGTAGAAAAAAATTATGACAGAAAAATATTCATGTAACACCTTATTAGTTCATTTAATAAAAAAGTTTGATTTAGAAAGATCTGTTACAAAAAGTTTTTTTCAAAAATTACGGAATAATAATAAAAGATCTACCAATTATAACATTAAAACGTTATTTAAAAAAAAAACACATTAAAACCGACATATTACAAAAATTTACCATTACTATTTACTTACAAGGGGAGGACACACTCAGTCTCTCACGAATCTTGTTGGCGATTTTTTTGGAGGTGCCTGGTCAAAAAATATTAGACACGTGTTTTGCCGTTCCGACCAATGGGCACTAGAAGCCCAGAAAAAAATATAAAATAGCATTAAATTAAAATATTGTATATCTCGAGTTTGAAAAATGATATCAACATTATTCTTGCACCAAGATATTTATTTTTCATTGCGGATTTAAGGAAAAATATAACAGCTCCATAGATTTTGGTTTAAGTTAATTAAATTCTAAAAAATGATTAGATTTTCAAGCAAACTACCTTTATACATTTTTTAACACAAAAATTGACGTCAGATTCTAATTCAGCGCTCTCAAAAACATTGAAATACGTTTTTTCAATAAAAACAAAAAATATAATTTTTTCATTGAACTACGTTAAATATACATTTTCCCAAGAACCGACATCGGATTCGCATTCAGCATTAAAAAGAACCATTAAATACAAAATTTCATCCAAAAATAAAAATTAACATTCGTAAGCTTCAAAAGGTGCCTGACGAACATCATATTTTTATACAAAATATAGAATGGTAATACTCTTGAAATGTCTTTGTTTCATTTTCCAATCCGGTTTCAAACTCAAGTTAAAAATAAATATGTTTTTCGGATTTTACCAATTTTTTAATAGGTTTTTGTGGATCGAAATTTGCATTAATATACATCAAAATAAAGCTGAGGGTCTCTTCTTTCCAGTGATACCAATGAATGAATTGCGTGACAAAGTATTAGCTATTTAAAGGAAAGTAACCAATAATCGTTTTAAAAATTTCTTCCCCTCGTTATTCAATGTTTTTAGGGCGCTGAATTAGAATCTGACGTAAATTTTTGTGTTAAAAAATCTATGGAGGTAGTTTGCTTGAAAATCTAATCTTTTTAGAATTGAATTGACCTAACGCAAAATCTATGAAGCGGCTTTATTTTTTCTTAAATCCGCAATCAAAAATAAAAATCTTGGTGCAAGAATCATTTTACTCGAGATATTTTATTTTCTCGGGCATTAGGGCCCATTTGTCGGAACGGCGAAATACGTGTCTAATATTTTTTGACCAGAAACCTCAAAAAAAAATTACCAACAAGATCCGTGAGAGACTGAGTGTGCCCTCCCCTTGTAAGTTTAACATGGTTCTCGGGACTTGACAAGATCACAGATTACTGGCCGCCATTTCTAGCGATATTGGTCGCTTAGCAACAATTGTTATGGCTAATTTCGTTACAATATAAAATGTATTAATACAAGAACATTTAATATTCCTAGCAGCGTAAATCGTTACGAGGCAACTAAGGCCTCATAAATATTCATAGTCAGACAATAGTAAAACTAAATAGAATGCCTTAAAGTGGCATAATAACTAAAAAGCAATTACTGCAAATTACGAGACATGAATTATCAGAAAAAGTTATTTTCTTCAAGCTTAGTTTTTTAATGTTTTTAGTTATAAAATTTTAATTATCATTCTTGCATTTTTTTTTCTTTTCCAATTTTTATCTTGCTTTTGAAAATGGCTAGAAGATAGAATAATGTATTGTACTGGGGAATTCTGGGAGGGGGGATAGATAAGTTTAATTCAATAATTACTGATGTTTGGTCAAAAGGACATAGGTCTTGGAATGTAAAGATTACAATTCTGCAAACGCTTCAAAACTCATTTTAAATTCTGCCTTAGTATTTCTTTATTCAAGAATCACTATATCATATCATGAAGGACTGTTCATTATAGTAAAATACAAACTTAAACAAAATACTATTTATTTATTAATTTTTGTTTTCATAAAATCATCTACATAAAAATGAGCTCTTTTGCCCAAACACAAGCGATATAACAGAAATAATTAAATATTATGGGGGAAAAAAAAGGCAACACTGAGTCACTGTAAATTTTTGACAACACTGAGTTCCTATGATTACCATATGATTGATCTTATTACCATATGATTTAATTAGATATAATTTTGTAAAAAAATTGCACTTTTCGTGATATATATTTCTCTATTAATGATTATTGTTTATACTTATTTGGTTTTCATTTAAATATATTTTATTCTATTATAATGTGTTGGAAAAATTTTATGGTAGATATTTTTGAATACATCCATAAAAACCCTTCAAAACCAGTAAATTGTAAAAATATTCATAAATATTATTTCCAATAAAATTGGCATTTGAATCAATAATTTAATTGAAATATATTAAAAAATATATTTTAGCAGAACATTAGACATAAATTTTTATTTACGGTTTTTTAAATACTTGTGGTAAAAATGCAATAATTTTTATTTTTATTTTTTATATCAATTTATTGAAATTTACAACTATACAAATATGTACATCAAGTAAATGAGCTGATAACGATTACAATGACATGTAACAACTTGAAAAGAACTACTCATCAGTAACACTTCAATAAAATTCTACACTAGAAGATCTCTAGGCCATCTTCTTTTCAGACGCCTCGGAGGATTATCGGGAATGGAGTCGGAAGCAAGTTGAGAAACTAATGGATTTGAGTGGTTATGGAGCATACAATGAAAGGATAGGTATCTGGTTTGGGCTAACTCAGCAACATATGGAACATTAAGGTCTTTATGGATAAGCTTATTGGTGACAAAGTAAGGGGAATTTAGGTTTTTTCGAAGGATTTTGCTTTGTAAGGATTGGATACGAGATGAATTGGATGGTTTAGTAGAGCCCCAAAGCTCAACTCCGTAGTCCAAATAGGTCTAATAACAGTCATGTAAATAAGTCTTTTGTAATGAATTGGAAGGTTTGATCGTTTGTCTAGTAAATGTTGAAGTAGTCTGTAACGACGGGCAGTTTCTTGTCGCTTTAGTCTTATAAAAAAAAAAAAAAAAGAAAAATCTAATTTTAAGGATAATTTAACAACATATAACAAAACATATTTTCCATTAAATTTCTTATAGGGAAACAGCCGTAAAATTTTCGTCTAAGCAGCCACAACTGAGAGCTAGAGCGTGTCAAAATGTTAAATTTTGTGTAAAAAAACATATCCATGTCAATTAGTCTAATTGCAAAAAGATTAAAATTGAATAATCTAAGAATTTTCGCTGTTTTTATTGATTTCATCTTATAGGTTATAATAAAGTTTTTGGTTAACTTTAAGTGTTATATATGAAACATGTAGTGTGTAGTTTTCTATAGTTCTCTACGAAAGAAGTTATATGTTTTTGGGAATAACTTTTAGGGTATGGTTTTAAGTGACTGTCAAAAAACAGGCATTATGAAAAAATACAGACCTGCAGGAGTCTTCTGGTACCCCGATGACTTGGGGAACTGGTCGCGAGGTGGAGCTCGCGTCGAATGGGAGTAGGGACCCTCATGTCCTTATTAATAACAGATATCGTCCTAGTGATTAGCTCCCCCCCTCCTGCAGTGATGAGATTTCTTGATTAATTCAAAAATATTCGCGGGGGGCGCCAAGGTCGAGTTCTTCGGAGGGTCAATGGCGGTCATCGAGGATGCTGCCGTGGGCCTTCGGTTGTCCTTTCGAAGAGTAGTTACCCGTTTGTTTTACTAATGCGCTTCAAAGAGCTACATCAAAGTAAAAATTCTATAGCTTTGCAGGGATACAACTTGTTGAAAATAGTTCTGAGAAGCTTCTTAACATCAAATCATGAATAGTCTAAAGTACCACAGTATATACTAAAATATAGACTTTTAAATAATTAGATTTTTTAAATAAGTAAAATAAAAGAATTTTTTTTTTTTAATCAGCTGTTTTATTTTGCTAATTTTGTTGGGTAATAATCATAAAACCAAATAACGTAAAACTACGAACCTGGTCATAAAAATGTTTTATCAGGTAAAATTACAGGTTTTAAATTAGTTTTAACTCGTTATCAAAGAAAGGTTCATTTCGATTAATCGCTATATCGAAAAATAATTGATCCTTAATATTGGTGATTAAATTCACAAATATTCCAATCCAATTCATGACTATTTTAATGGTATAAATACATAAATAATAATAAAAATAAGAAAACAAGAAACTTTATTGTAAGCATTTAATTAATTGTACTATTTAATGAATTTTAGTAAACATGAAACATAACTAAAACTAACATTACTTAATACATGAAATTTTAGGAAGGCTCAAATATTGAATATAACACGCATGTTTATTTTTTTAAAGTAAAAATAAAGAATTAATTAAATTAATACAATAATTATATGACATAAGTAAATGAGAGTGAGGAAACAAATTAAATATGAAATATTACATTAATTTGCAATATGAAAGTCACCTAAAAAAAAAAAAAAAAAAAAAAAAAAAAAAACGCTGGGAGGTAGACGTAGCTAATAGAGAAGACGAGATGGCACTGGATGGACAGTCGAGGAAACAGACCTTATAGTTGGGGAGGGGATTATCAGAATGCCTGAATTTTATTAGATTTCTATCGAGTCAACGGCTATATTAAAATTTTACATAATGGTTCAAAACGTCTGCAAAAAGTAATCTCCTCAACCAATTTATGCTTGATTTGTACGCAAAAATAGAAACAGAAAAACTAAACTTTATTTGAAAAAATCAATAACGTTGAGAAGTTGAGACTATATTCATTTAAAGTATGCCATGAGAAAAGCTGATGGTCTGGTATCAGAGCAGGGTAAGATGGTAGTGCTGCCTCGAAGCTTCACTGGAGGACTATCAAAATAATATAAAATTAACTTTTGCAAATTGTCAAATTCACTAATTGAAATTATTTTAAGAATGGAATTCTTTAGGTTTATTTAAGTAATAATAATTATCAAAGTTAAGCTAAACTTTTACTAATTTAAGTTGTCCTTAATCCTAATGATATTAAACCGTAGCGGAGCAGGGTACTTTCAGCTAGTGTAATATAATGAATGAAATATTTCACCCGGATCAATTGAAGACATCTGATTTGGTTAGATTAAAAAAAAAAAGTAACAATGTATATTCAATTTTCATCCAAATTGTTATCATATGATATCGATTGAATTTATTTGCATAATAATTTAAAACATTATTGAAAACTGATATTGACATTTCTTCATTATAATCTTATTCTAATCTTAGTGGATAAAGATTACCTAGTTGTAAAATATTGTTATTTAAAAAATTACCTTATTTATTTTATTTATTCTAGAATAATTTTCACAATTTTAAATTTTTTCCAAACGTAAGAATTGATAGTAAAAATTCGAAAGGAATCATAATTATTAGATTTTCTATAAATATTATACTAGGATCCCCTCATCGCGGCTTTGCCCGTTCTTGTAATTAAAGATTAAAGATAATTTTAACATTTTTTTCATTAATTGATATTTACAACTGTACAAAATAATGTACAACAAGTAAATGTGTTGATAGTAAAATCTACACTAATAGGTCTCTAGGCCATCATCTTATCAGACGCCTCGGATCAGGATTATCAGGGATGGAGGAGGAAGCAAGTTGGGAGACTAGTGGATTGGACTGGTTATGGAGCTTACTATGGAAGTATAGGTATCTGGTTTGGGCTAACTCTAAGGTCTTTAATGCTCCTTACTTTGTCTTAATGGTGACAAAGTAAGGAGCATTAAGGATTTTTCGAAGGATTTTGGATTGTAAGGATTGGATACGAGATGAATTGGATGGTTTAGTAGAGCCCCAAAGCTCAACTCCGTACGTCCAAATAGGTCAAATAACAGTCATGTAAATAAGTCTTTTGTAATTAATTGGGAGCTTTGAACGTTTGTCTAGTAAATGTTAAAGTAGTCTAACGACGAACAGGGACCAGTGGAATATCATTAATTTTAACTTAAAATTGAAATTTTTTTATTTTATCGATAACAATTTTCTATTGTAGAAAGTATGCAATAAAAGAAAAAAAATAAATTCATAACACTTCCGAATAAGCTTTATTTCGAGTTTTATTTCTAGATGTTATGAGAATGATTCGATTGATAGGGTTTCCAGCTCTGGAAATCTAAATCTCCTAAAGCTCTAAATCTTCCTGGGACTATCGAAATGATTTGATTAAAATTTAGTACAGATTGGTTCAGTAGTTTTTTGATTAGTGTTCACAAACGAAAAATAGCTTGTCCTTTTAAGTAGAAAATGGATTGTAACAATGTAGTGGTTTTCTAAAAGAATTAATCAAGAGAAAAAATGATTTAGACACACAAACATAAAAATACGAATATCAAAACTAAAAAAACTAACTAGAACAACTATTGAATTAACATTAAAACTAATACTGTTACTACCAAGTTTCAAAATGGCTACATCATTATTTTATTAGATAACTGTTGCATAGCAACGTGACTAAAACATCTGGGCCAGTCTTTGTCGCCTAGCAACGTTTATTCTCCTAGATAATTTCGTTACAATATTTATATTTAGATAAGAATATTTTTTGTTTTAGTTTTACAAACTGTACATATGAAGTAATGTTATAATTGACTGGGACACGCCTTAATACAATACAAACATTACAAAGATTATAATACATATATTATTCATATATTATAATCTTTGTAATGTTATTATTATGTAATTGTAAATTATAAAGAAAAATAAACCGAAAAAACAGCTGTTATTTTATTAAAAGAATAACTATTTTCGAACAATAATGGTGAATACTGTTAACAGCAAAATATGCTTAGTTATTTTGTATTTTGTATGTTTAGTTGTTATTGTATCTTGGCGTTAAATATTTTTAGTACTTAACTATTGCAGTAATAAGTAGATTCAAAGACATGTTTAAGAGTCTGGACATTTTAGTACTCTAGAGATAATAATCTCCCATTCGCAGGCATTTGTTCTCAAATAATTGTAGATTTTAATGTTTTAATTTTAATGATCTATTAAGTCATGGTTTAAGATTAGCCTTTAAACTGTCTTCATTAAAGAGTGATTTGTTTTAAGGAGGTAATTTAAATTTTTTTATTGGCATAAACTCTATTATTTCTATTTTCAATTTTATGAACTCGTTGGTTACTTCTAATTATTTGACTGGCCCTGTTATCGGTATATTCTTCTCATTTGACAGAATTTTGGGAGAGATTATAGCCCGCCTTTTATTAAAAATGACTTCTTCTGTTATGTAAGCATTGATTTGTAATCCTAGTTTTTAAGGAAAGATAAAAGATTTTTTGACGGCATCCTTTAATATACTCAACTTCTGTTTACATCTGCTTGAAACCCTGATGAAGCCTTGCAATGCAAGTTGAAACGTTGGCATTACAAATTAAAAAGCTTATTTTTAACTGCTGTGTATCTTTATGACTGCATATCCCAACAATCTACTTCTCCTAATACTTAACAGTCAACTATACCTCATCATTTGTTTTTGTTTTTTGTAGTATTTTTTAAAATTTATTAATTTAAAATATGTATCAAAGTGCTGATTATTATCAGTATTATTTGAATATTTTCAAAACTGACGTTGAATGTTTAACATTCGAAACTACTCTTTGAATAAATAAATTCCAATATATGCGTGGAATAGCAACTAATCCTAGCCAACCACGTTTTTCGAAGGCTACACTTGCGATTCAAACCCAAAATTTTCCATCTTCTTTGGTATTCAGTAGCAGGAACATTTTTTGATCCTGCTAAGGAATGGCAAAAAAAATGGAAAATTTTGGGTTTGAATAGTGCGACCTTCAAAAAACGTGATTAGTTAGCGTTACTCGCTATTAAAAACATCTAATTAAAAAACCAAAAAAATACAAAACAAAAAACAAAAACGAAAATTGAACTGGGCTCATTAAGAGAAAAATACCGAACTAAATGAATAGCCATATTGATTAGATTACCTTTTTGTTCAGGGTTTAAATTTAATTAATGCATGAAATTCTGCTTCATATTGTTTTCAGTTCGTTCGAGTTTGAACACTCATTAATGAACGGTCATGAGGATTAATGCTGGATGGCATTAACATACCTATTCGATTATTCTATTAAACAGGAACATGGTTTAACTAAGAATAATCACTAAAGAAAGTACTAAAAATTATATATTTTGGTAGAGTCGCGTAAAAGATTGCAGCATGTGGTTCCGTATCACGTGTCGTATCTTTTCGATATCGTGCAAAAAGAAAATGAGTGACATACATTTTCCAATGAGATAATCTTGGATTTGCAACAAGTTAGTTCTAATACCGCTTTAAGGATCAGGGATTCACTTTAGTTCAAAATCAAGGTGAAATGTTCAGCGAACAATGAACCGTGCGATTAAGCAATTAATGAAGATTAAAGAATCTTAAAATATTTCGAAGGGAATTCATTTTATTTTAGCTTCGGACACTTACTGAATGTACTAATCCTTGAAAAAATTAAAAAAAAAAAATGTGTGTGCCAATGGCGTCAATCGAGAAGGTTACAAAACTTGTAGATAATAACATTTTCTATAATTTTGATTCTATTAATTTTTTTTTAAGGTTTATAGTCCAGCCAATGAACACATTGTAGAGTGCATGGAATATACGATAATTTTTGACTTCATAGCTTCGTTAGGAGTTGTTAGAAGGTAAACATACTAGAAGTCCCCACCACTGGGGGGTGAGCTAACGGTGGGGGGAGGGGAGAAGTTAAATGTTTTTGTTTTTTCGATAATATCTCGAAAAGGGTTGACTCTAGAAAAATATGTTTCAAATAAACATAAAAGCTAATTAAATTTCCTATAAAATTGATGATATAAAAATTTGCCATAGTTCTAACCGTTTACGAGATATTCGTAATTGAAAATCGGCGATTTTCGGGAAAAAACAAATGTCACCTCACTTTTTGTCAAGCTTTTGTTTCTAGTACCTTCCACAATCGGTTCTCAGAAAAAATATGAGAATCGAAATTTTAGAGTATTAAATTTACTTAAATTTCATAAATACATTTCTGGTATTTGATGCAAGTGTTTAACAAAAAGTGAGGTAAACATTTTGTTTATTTCTAAAATTATCGATTTTTAATAACGTATATCTCGAAAACTGTTGGAATTTCGACGAATATGTATATAATTAATTTTATAGGAAATTTAATGAGCTTTAATTTTGATTTGTAGCATATTTTTCTAGTGTCCACCATTTTTGAGATATTATCGAAAAACAAAATTGGGGCGTTTTCCCCTCCCCCTACACTTAGCTCACCCCCAGGGGCAGGGACTTTTAATACGTTTACCTTCTAACTACTCCTAAGAAAGGTGTGAAGTCAAAATTTATCGCATATTTCATGCACTCTACACCCCTCATTTCAGCACTCTTTAACTGGTGTCGCACTTCTCTGAGAAAACACATCTGTTAGTACTCATTCCGAAACTAATTGTTCGATCCGAAATTTCTATTTTTTATTTTAATGCTCCTTAAATTTACTATCAGTTCCTATATATGAAATTTTGATCAAGTCACATTAAATACCCATACCAGCACGTTAAAAACCGCTTACTATTTTGAAATCCAACTTTTTTTGGCATAGTTTTCACCATAACTACAAAACTATTTGTCAGATCCAGTCGGGGACATGCAGGATCCTTGAAGAAGGCCTTTAGTGTTTCCAAACTCTCCTGATATCAGTGAACCAATTTTTACTTTGGATTTGTTTTCCCAATAAATTTCCTTTATCGCTCTCACTAAATCAGAGTTAATATTGGATTGTTCAAGTGATTCCCATAGTAATTTTTGTGGGACGCTGATTCCCATAGTAATTTTTGTGGGACGCTGTCATAGGCTTTTTCAAGATCTATGAAAATCATATCTAATCTCTTCGATTTTTCTTTCTGCTTTTCTAAAATCTGTCTTAATGGTAAATATGTGGTCGATGCAGGATCTCCCAGCTGGAAAAAAAAAGTATACCTCCTAGTGACTGGGCTAATAGTGAATAATCTACGTTTGGTGGAAATCAAAATTTTCTTGCTAAGTCCGGATTCAAAACAAGCTCCTCTTTTCCGTTGAGTTCTTGAGTAATTAAATGGTATAAAAGTATTTCACAACTATTATCTGAGAATCGTTCGCGAAATGATAAACATAGGGATCGTAAATGACTTTTTCGAAGATTAGTTTTTTAAATCTCAGGGTTATGGATGTTTTTCACATTTTTATTTAGCTATAACAATAATTTTACAACCGTCTTTTACACCGCAATGAATATTTTTCAATGTTTAATTCAAACCAATATAGATCATAAAAGGTATTTACTAGCGACAAATATAATGTAAAAAAAAAAAAATGTATTTTCCATTAAACTTCTTATTGGGAAATTCTTGGCAAATTTTCGATTCGAACAACACCAACCGAGCTAGAGCGTAACAAAATGTTACATTTTCGAGTTTAAAAAAAAAAAAAAGTTACTCCAAAAAAGTATAGAAGCCCAGCCAAAAGACGTACACATATAAACAAAAAATAAAATAATGTAATTAAAATACTTATTTTTTAATTAAAATTTATAACTAAACCAATTATCTAACTGATAATCTAAATTTATAACTAAAATTTTTTATTAAATGTCCCCGACTCTGTTTAAGATATATGTTGATAGACGTCTAGAGAATTGGTCACAAAGATGTTGCAAAATGGGAATCCCAATGAAAAATACACATTTATTTCAGCTACTATTTGCTGATGACCAGGTAATCATTGCCCAAGATGAACAGCATTCATGTACAGAAAATTAACCGAACAGTATGAGAGATGGGGCCTAAAGATAAACTATGAAAAGACAAAATATATGTCAACAGAAAACGATGAGGTAAGTGGCCAAGTTATAACTAACAAGGGGACGTTTGCAGTTGTAACTCACAGATTTGAATGCCGATTTGTGTGTATAATATAATAGGACAAAACTAGAGTTATAGCCGCCAATGGGCATTAGGAACCGAGAAAAAAAATAAAATATGAAAATCACGTTTTATTTTTTTTCTCAGCTCTCAGTCAAGATAGAGAAATGATTCTTTCACGTTTAATTGCACTTACGCATGCTATTTGATATACAAATATTTTCGCTATGCTCAAGACACCACTCGGCTTTAGGTTGCACAAAAACTCTAAAAACATGACAAAATTCCAAGGAAATCCGCTGTAAATCAGCCAGTGTTCATTTTCATGAACAACTGACCTCAAATCTCGATTTAACGCACCATCAAACTCTTATATGTGAATTTTTTTCAAAATCAAAAAATATTGATTTTTAACCCCTTTCGAGGAGGTTAAAATTTTGAAGTTGAGATTTCATCAACAATTTCTACCGGCCATAACAACTGCTGCGTTCAACCGATTACAATAATAATAGGATCACTAGAATCAGCATACATTCTGCTTTTTATCCATTTGTATAACATTGGATTCACTCCCGATTTTAGTGGACAAAAACTGATGCTAATGAAAAAATCCAAACTGATATTATTTTCAAATTCCTCATCTCAAAAAACATCCTCATTCGAACAACACCAACCGAGCTAGAGGGTACCAAAATGTTACATTTTTGAGTGTGAAAAAAAAAAAACTTAAAAAATCCTTAGCTATGCCGTCCTTCGAAAGGAACGTAAAATGGGGGTTCTGAGCCTGTGCGATGTCAGGTACTCGTTAAAGATCCCTATCCTAATTATACCTGGATAGGCAAAATTTAGGACTCCCACGGTAGCATCGTCCGATTAGCCATAGCAGCATAAAGTGACGTTAAACGAAATAAACAACAACAAATAATGTAATTAAAATACTTATTTTTTTATTAAGATTTATAACTAAACCAATTATCTAACTAACTAATAATCTAAATTTATAACTAAGATTTTTATTAAAATAACGTAATAAAAATGAAATTTAAGAAGAAATAAAGACTAGGTTAAAAGCTGGTAATGTTTGTTATTTCTCTCAAAATTCCTCAGTTCGCGCTTACTCTCCAGAAATTTAAAAATTTGGATATACAAAACTATTATACTACCAACAATTCTATACGGATGCGAAACATGGCCGTTTACGTTATGGGAGGAACAACGCCTTAATGTTTTCGAAAATAAAGTACTGCGTAGAATATTTGGCCCAAAAATGGTGAAGAAACAGGAGAATTTAGAAGGCTTCACAATGCGGGATTGCGCGAGTTATAACCGACAAATATAGTTCAAGTAATAGCAGCGCGACGCTTAAAATGGGCATGTAAAGTCTTTGGGTTTCGTAACGATCGAATTCCAAAAAAGTAATCAGTTTTGAGCCGTCAGGTATACGACCGAGGGGTAGACAGAGACGAAGATGGGAGGATTGCGTTAAGGGCAACCTGGCAGATTTGGGTTTTAAGGGAGTGGGTTGGAGGGAAGTGTATAGTCAATGCTTGGTGGTGTCGGCATCGAACCTTTGGGTTCGCTTTTTATTTATTTATATTTCCCCATTGCGTTCATTAGGTCTTGTATTCGATGGGATATGAACCTTTGGGAAGATAAGGGGATTTTAGCCCAGCCAATAAAGGTTTCGCATTTATTGGTATTTATTTGTCGCAACAAATTAGGGGAGTGGGTTGGAGGGAAGTGTGCAGTCGACGGTTGGTGGTGTCGGCATCGAACCTTCGGGTTTGCTAAGCCTTTATTTATTTATTATTAAAATACTTACACCTCAGTTACGCCAAACAGCTGCCAATACATCGGAAAAGTCAAGACTGCTGATAATAAATACATTGAGTCACTGATAAAGACTCAGGATGTCCTAATTATTAATTTGGGTCAAAAACAAATGATAATATTTATTCTTTTTCAGGTATTACAATACAACAAAACTAAAAAAACTCAAAAGTTATCTGAAACTATTTTCAAAAAATTATTTTTTTTCTCTAGTCAATAGTTATAGAGCTGTTGGGGAGGAAAAATTGAAGAGATTGGCTAACTTACTGTAAGTCGTACTTCTCTGCGAAAACACGTTTGTTAATACTCGTCCGGCCATAACTCCTAAACTATTTGTTCTAAACTTTCTTTAAAAAAAAAGTTATAATTTGTTTTTTGAAGTGATAGTCTTCTGTATATGATTAAGTATTTCGGCCATACTAAGCTTTCTAAATAAACATTGTATATGACCTAATTTGTTTATAATATTGTAAGGAGTAAAATAAAAAGGAGAGTACCCCGATACCATCATTAGTTTTCGAGCTGTAAGTATAAAACCAGAGTACGGTTTTTGTAATGTTGTTGGTTGTCGGGACTTCGTGTTTTTTTAGTGAATACTTTATGTACTAACAACCTGCAAAAATTCAGCTTTCCCCTAATTTGTTGCGACAAATAAATACCAATAAATGCGAAACCTTTATTGGCTGGGCTAAAATCCCCTTATCTTCCCAAAGGTTCATATCCCATCGAATACTAGACCTAATGAACGCAATGGGGAAATATAAATAAATAAAAAGCGAACCCAAAGGTTCGATGCCGACACCACCAACCGTCGACCGCACACTTCCCTCCAACCCACTCCTCCAAAACACAAATCCCACAGGTCGGCCCTAACGCAATCCTCCCATCTTCGTCTCGGTCTATCCCTCGGTCGTATAGCTGACGGCTCACAACTGATTACTTTTTTTGGAATTCGATCATTTCAAAACCCAAAGACTTTACATGCCCATTTTAAGCGTCGCGCTGCTATTACCTGAACTATATTTACTGGATATAACTCGCGCAGTTCCGCATTGTGAAGTTTTCTACAATCTCCGGTTTCTTCATCCTTTTTTGGGCCAGAAATTCTACGCAGTACTTTATTTTCGAAAACTTTAAGGCGTTGTTCCTCCCATAACGTAAGCCGCCATGTTTCGCATCCGTAGAGAACTGTTGGTAGTATAATAGTCTTATATATCCTAATTTTTAAATTTCTGGAGAGCAAGAGCGAACTGACTAGTTTGGCGGCCGAGAAATAACAAGCATTACCGGCTTTTAACCTAGCCCTTATTTCCTCATGAATTTCATTTTTTCTTTATATAATAGACCCTTGAATTGCTCGTGTTCAATTTTTATCCCAGAAATATCTACATCACTTAAATGTTCACTGTTTCTACTAATAACCATATATTTTTATTTATCGGTATTAATAACTAGATCACAATAATTGACTTAGACAATAATTACTATGTCATAATTAATAATTACTTATCACAATTTTATATTATATAATTTTAATTTTATTTTTATATGTTACTGATTTAGCCCAAACCTGATACCTTTCCTTCCATAGTAAGCTGCATAACCACTCTAATCCACTAGTCTCCCAACTTGCTTCGCACTCCATTTCTGATAATCCTACGAGGCGTCTGAAAAGAAGATGGCCTAGAGACCTTATAGTGTAGAATTTATTGAAGTAATACTAGTGAGTATTTTTTTCACAAGTTATTTACATGCCATTGTATTCACTATCACAACATTTACTTGATGTATATATTTTGTACAGTTGTAAATTTCAATAAATTTATATATGTATACATAAAATTTTATTTTTTTATTTTTATCTATTATATCTATTTTACCAAATACCTAGTCACTTAAATTACTTGCTTCGATTTACCCTCTTAGAACATAAATTACTATTACTGTTCAATATGAGTTTAAATAAGTTGATGAAAGAAAAATTGCGACTTGGAATTCACTGGGAGAACGACAAACTTCGAATTATCGAGGATTTCGATAGTCGAGGTTCGATTTATTGAAGTGATTTCTGACTGACTTCGATATATAGAGGTTAGAGGCTTATAATAAAATACTCAATGTAAGTATAGAAAATATGTACATATTTTATTGAAATAATAACGAAACAATACCTAATTATTCGTGAATTTTTGTTTTCATTTATTGATATTTACAACTATACAGAATAATATACAACAAGTAAATGTGTCGATAGTGAATAAAATGGCATGTAAATAACTGGTCAAGAACTACTCATCAGTAACACTTCCATAAAAATCTACACTAAAAGGTCTCTCTAGGCCATCTTCTTTTCAGACGCCTCGGAGGATTATCGGGAATGAAGTGGGAAGCAAGTTGGAGACTTGTGGATTGGAGTGGTAATGGAGCTTACTAAGGAAGGATAGGTATCCGGTCTGGGCTAACTCAGCAACATATGGAACATTAACGTCATAATGGATAAGTTTATTGATGACAAAGTAAGGGGCATTTAGGATTTTTCAAAGGATTTTGGATTGTAAGGATTGGATACGAGATGAGTTGGATGGTTTAGTGGAGCCCCAAAACTCAGCTCCGTACGTCCAAATAGGTCTAATCACAGTCAAGTAAACAAGTCTTTTGTAATGAATTGGGAGGTTTCATCGTTTGTCTAGTAAACGTTGAAGTAGTCTGTAACAACGTGCAGTTTCTTGTCACTTTAGTCTAGAATGTGAATTCCACGTAACACGTCTGTCCATGTGGAGTCCTAGGTAGCGGATCTGTTCAACAGGAATTTAAAATTTAATCGGACCTTTAGAAAAAATCTTAAACAGTAGTTTGTCTACCTGAAAACGACACTTTGTCTAAGTAGATATCTTGGAACTTGGGCCCTCTTAACCTCTTTAATAATGAAAAAGCTTGATTTTTTTCAACATTATGGATAAAGTGTTCGCTGGTATCCCAGACAATATCGCACTTTCAACCCCGGCATTTACGGCTTGAAAAGTTTTTTTTTCAAATTTTTCTTTATATGAAAGGATTTTTCGAAGGATTTTGGATTGTAAGGATTGGATACGAGATGAGTTGGATGGTTTAGTGGAGCCCCAAAACTCAGCTCCGTACGTACAAATACGTCTAATCACAGTCAAGTAAACAAGTCTTTTGTAATGAATTGGGAGGTTTCATCGTTTGTCTAGTAAACGTTGAAGTAGTTTGTAACAACGTGTAGTTTCTTGTCACTTTAGTCTAGAATGTGAATTCCACGTAACACGTCTGTCCAAGTGGAGTCCTAGGTAGCGGATCTGTTCAACAGGAATTTAAAATTTAATCGGACCTTTAGAAAAAAAAAAAAGGATTTTACGCTTTACCATTTTCGATAATAAAAAAAAAATTATTTTGAAACAACAGAATGCGAAATGTTTCGCATAATTGTTTTTGCCTCGAGGATTAACGCCTCGGAGGATTATCGGGAATGAAGTGGGAAGCAAGTTGGAGACTTGTGGATTGGAGTGGTAATGGAGCTTACTAAGGAAGGATAGGTATCCGGTCTGGGCTAACTCGGAACATTAACGTCATAATGGATAAGTTTATTGATGACAAAGTAAGGGGCATTTAGGATTTTTCAAAGGATTTTGGATTGTAAGGATTGGATACGAGATGAGTTGGATGGTTTAGTGGAGCCCCAAAACTCAGCTCCGTACGTCCAAATAGGTCTAATCACAGTCAAGTAAACAAGTCTTTTGTAATGAATTGGGAGGTTTCATCGTTTGTCTAGTAAACGTTGAAGTAGTCTGTAACAACGTGCAGTTTCTTGTCACTTTAGTCTGGTATGTGGATAACAAGTAACACGTCTGTCCATGTGGAGTCCTAGGTAGCGGATCTGTTCAACAGGAATTTAAAATTTAATCGGACCTTTAGAAAAAAAAAAAAGGATTTTACGCTTTACCATTTTCGATAATAAAAAAAAAATTATTTTGAAACAACAGAATGCGAAATGTTTCGCATAATTGTTTTATCAGAAGCTGAAACAAACCATAAACAAGTTCCAGGATCAGTAGGATCAGTCTAAACTCTAGTTATTTAACAAATCGACTTCAATTTATAGAGGTTTTCCGATAAAAACTTCGTTTTGTAGAGGTGGGGTGTAAGCGAAGAAATCTTCGAAATTCGACATATCGAGGTCTTCTTAAGCAGTCCTTCGATATGTAGAGGTAATAACATAGGAATGGTAGGCAGATTCAAGGGGAATAGAAAAACTTCGATTTATCAAGGAATTTGCTATATCGAGGTTCCACTGTATTAATCGGCAAAATGAATTGGACTTTTAGCAATTCCTTCTTAGAACATAAAATACTCTTATTATTTAATATGTGTTTAAGTTGGTGAAAAAAAAAAAATCACATTTAACAGAAACGGAGAAAAAATAACATAAAAAAAAGTTTATTCACTAAAGATTTGGGATATTTCATTCATTAAATAGATGATGAAATCAACATAGCAATTGTATAACTGAAATGAAATAAAAATAAAATGTAATAATTCCAATCCCCGGGATCCAAATATATTATAAGCGGATTAGTTCACTAAATCTTTTATAATATCTCAGTTTATCTCTAACCCACGTATTGATAAAATAAAATAAAAAAATATTAAAGCAAAACTTATCTGAAGAACTTCATATGAGAACTGAAATGGTCGAAAGTGTATTAAGGCCATGCTTGAACCTCAGGGGTCAAGTAAACATTGGCTAAACGTGTTTGGAACATATCCAAATCTATGAATATACGAAGTCTTCACAGCGAACGCGTGACAGTGAATGGCAATGTTCTATTTGGAGATTTAGGATTGTTTTAGCGTGACTAAACAAATCTAACAAAGCCAATAAAAACAATCTGATAAGTCACGAAGAAGAGAATGAAGAGATATCTCGGAGAATACAATAAGAAACGGGAGGCACAACGGTAGAGGTGAGTACAGGAAATGACCTCGATTCAAGAATGAACAAGGAAGTGATAAAAGAATGTTGAAAGGAAACGGAAATGGAAGTGTAGATAATGAAATAGGGAAAAAGAGTTTTTCTTTTCTCGGAAGCGATAGAAAACGAGAGAAGTATTTATAGAAAAGAAAATATCGCGGTAATTGTTCGGATCGGCGACACCAACCCCTAAACGCGCTCAGAATACCTTTTATCGATTCTTACCTTGTTCCGATTTATTTCGATGTTCTAGTCGCTGCTTTTAGAGGGGAAAGGTTATTCTCCTACATTTACTGAGAAACTCTAAATTCCTGTTCAAAGTAATATTAACTTCTGTTTAACTTATAATATTAAAATGAGAAATAAGGAACTAATGAAGTGGAAATAAGAAAGTATCGAAATATAAGACACTAAATCAATTTTGAATTAATATTAACTTAATCAACAACTAATATACTACTGAACCACCAGTAAAGTTAATTCCTGATGAACTTTCTGTCAGAGAAGTGAAAATAACAAATTATAAATATAATAAAGACAGAATCCTTTAAATCCAGAAGTATTTATTTGGCATAACTCCTATTTATTTAACATTTGTAGCTACATGTTTCGGAGACAATGTTCCATCATCAGGCTTCTAATTTTTTTTAAAAACACATTAATCTATAACATTATACCAATAGTTCTACAATTATATAGTAATGTGTCATTTACCTCTTAATCTGTGATTATTTTCACATTGTCAATTCTCCATGTTAAAAGCCATGATATAATATAAGACAGAATCCTGGTTGAAAGTGATGATGTTAATTTCTGCTATATTTTCTCAAGGGGAGTGGAAATAAGAAAACATAAAAAACCTGTGATATACTTTCTCACATTTATTTATAAACTGATATGTTTAATTGAATTAATTATACAACCCGTCTCACTATAGCACAAAAAGTAAGATGGATGACAAAGAATCCATTCACAAAATATGTATACTGAAATTTTATCACTGAAATTGAAACAACAAATAAAAATATATAGAACACCAAATCCATGTACAAATAAATCTTGTTAAGTTTTATAACACTTTTACAAGTTTTAAATTTTATCACTTAAATTGATAGAACAAATATAAATATGTAAAACACCAAATCCATGTACAAATTAATCTTCTTAAGTTTTGTAACACTTTTACACATAAGATAAGATGAAATAAGAAAACATAAATTCAAAAAACAGTTAATCCTTTATGAAACTCACTTTGTTAACTTCTGTTTCACTTATTTACATTTAAGAAGTCTAAATATCAATATAACAAACTAAACAACACAATCCAAGTTGAGACTGTAGAAGTGATTGTTTACATGTGAGGTTATAGGAACGAACTATCGAAAAATGTAAACATGAAGTGAAGTGTAAGGATCGAACTGGTCGGTGTAGCGCGGGTCAAGCCAGTTTGGTGGTGTCGCCGATCCGAACAATTACCAATATCGCTTATGTTTAAGTGTTAAAAAAAAATAAAGAAAACATAATTAATTTAAAAAAACTGCGCTTAGGCTGTCAAGATTCCAGGCCGAGTTCGAGTCCAGCTGAAGTCAGAAAATTAATATTCTGCAATTTCAGCTGTTGATCGATATAGAGGTCAGGTGACCCTCCTTAGTCACTCCCAGGCGCTGTGGTCACTATCAAAATGTCAAGCCTGCATTCGTAGGCCAACTCCAGAAAATTCTTCATGAACCTAACGAGTATATCAAGGACTTAATGACTTCAAAGCTGCTGTTGAGTCTGTTTCCAAAGATCTACAAGATTTCCAGGTAGTTATCAGTGCTGACAAAAAGCCTCCAAATACTCACTGAGGACGTTACAATACTCCTACTTCTTAATTGTTGGCAACGTGTTTGAAAAGCGAGACATTGTTCTCCACAGCAGGGACAAAAAACTGATAAGAATCAGTAAGTTCTATCAAGCGTATGATTCTCTTCAGTATCGTCTCATGTTCTACCATGGAGAAGATGGGTACAGTATTAACATCCCTCAGCGTGACCCAAACACCAATACACCAGAAAACTGTGTCCGCAGCTGATTTTTACGCCTAAATTTTGATGGAGCGAGGGAGTGAAGAACCTTATTTACTTTAATTTCGTAATCTCCTCAACCAATTTATGCTTGATATGTACGCAAAAAATAGAAACAGAAAGACTAAACTTTATTCGAAAAAATCAATAAGTTGAGAAGTTGAGACTATATTCACTCAGTATGCCATAAGAAAAGCTGATGGTCTGGTATCACAGCTGGGTAAGATGGTAGTGCTGCCTTGAAGCTTCACTGGAGGACTATCAAAATAATATAAAATTAACTTTTGCAAATTGTCAAATTTATTTATTGAAATTATTCTAAGAATGGAATTCTTAAGGTTTATTTAAGTAATAATAGTTATCAACGTCAAGCTTTTTCACGTTTTCAGCACGTCACGTTTTCGTGACGTTAGTTTTGCGTCCCAACCCCAACTTAGCTGCGATGTGGAGAGGCAAAAGTTTAGATGCTTTTTGCATTTTTTGGCATTTAATAACATTCAATTGAAGGTCATAAATGATTTTGGAGATGATTTTAACAGAATCGCTAGCATTGTAAATGATTCTTAGTTCAGAACGTTCTGAAATCTTCTTGTTAGGGCTACCTTTTCTATTTTTACTATAATTTTGCTTGTTCCCTAAAAAGTTCTTCACTAAATTATGGGACCTCCGCAGTCTTCTAGCAATTTCTCGAAGACATAAATGTATTACTTTTGTGCCATGTAGGAAATAGAATAATTATGATTAGTATTAAACTTTATTTATTTAAAACTGGCACACCCCGTCGCGGCTTCGTCCTCTTTCATAAGTAAATAACTTCGATAACTGTAACTGATTGACATTTAATTTTTTATCGATAAAAATATTGTTTTGAAGTATGTAATTGAAAATTATTTCTTCAATGACATTTCCACGCAAAACTTTAACCATTAATCTACTATTATTGCACTGATTAGGCGGTTGTATATCACGCATAATTGGAAATCCACATTTTAACTGTGAATCTATTAGTCCAAGCAACGAAGACCAAAAAAGGCCGAATAGGGGACATAATTCATGTAGAAGCCAATTTTGGTACAGTTGTAGGGGGAGGTGTCCTAAACAACATACTATTGGGTTGTTTCACATGAAATGTCCGATTTTATAATATTTGAAATACATAGAGGATTTTGCGAGTCTCTGTTGTTTACTTCCAAAGTTCACATATCATAATCAAGCAGCTACTAATCCTCTACTTTTCTTTTATAAACATTAGCTTCCCAATCAATTACACACTGTTTAGTATACCTTCAAATATGAATATGGAAACACGCGATTTTCGTGTAATATTTTTTTATGAGTTTAAACTAGATCGTTCGGCAGCTGGATTGCTTATGACAATCAGCGTCGGTCAGGGCAGTGGTTAGACATCGACGAAAGCCCAGGACAAATGCCAAAACCAAATTTGCACCCGAAAAAATTGATGGTTACAGTATGGTGGTCCATGGCTGGAATCATACATTATTCCTTTTTGCCTAGAGGTGAGACCATTACCTCTACAACCTACTGCAATGAAATTGGCCAAATGCACGAAAAATTATTGAAAAAACAACCTGGATTGGTAAATCGGAAGGGCCCTATACTCCTACACGACAACGCTAGACCCCACGTTTTAAAACTTACCATGCATAAATTGAAAGAGCTGGGGTACGAAGTTCTTCCGCACCCACCATATTCTCCCGACTTGTCTCCAACAGATTATCACCTTTTCAGGAATTTAGACAACTTCTGCAGAGGAAAATTTTTTGCAAATGATGCTGAAATCAAAAGTGCGTTTTCAGATTTTGTTTCACTTCAAAGCTCAGAGTTTTTCAAATCCGGGATAAAAAAGTTCTTGTCACGTTGGGAAAAATGTGTAGAAAAAGAAGGTAAATACTTCGAATAAAATTATATTGTTTTCATATTGTATTTTTACTAAAATCCCTTAACCTTGAAAACGGACATTTCATGTGAAACAACCCAATAAAAGTACTGGGGGATGGGGGTGCAGCTAAGAGTAGGGGGGGGGGCGCTCTAAAGGTTGTGTTTTTCAGTTTTTCGTTAATAACTCGAAAAATCTTGCCTCTAGCGAAAATATGTTTATGTACTAAATTAATTGACATAAAATTGTTTACAAAAAATTTTCTTAATGTCCCCATCTACCCTTCCATTCTCGTTGAGATTGGCTCCCAGGTATTTAAAATCCGTCACCTGCTTCAGACGGTTTCCTGCCAGCCTAACGATTCGGTCCTCACGGTCTCTTCTTCTCCCGATCCTTATAAATTTT
The DNA here is from genome assembly GCA_003667255.2 of Euschistus heros. NCBI lineage: Eukaryota > Metazoa > Arthropoda > Insecta > Hemiptera > Pentatomidae > Euschistus > Euschistus heros. The sequence continues at coordinate 636,567 of RCWM02000296.1, forward strand.
GTTTTGGAGATATTTATTTCCATATTTATTATTTCCAGTTCAGCTTGGGGGATCCTTAGGTTAAACTGCAAATTACGGCAGTTATTTCCCAGTACAACCTAATCGTCGGCAAACGCTAGTACCGTATACTGGTCACTCTGAAGATTCTAATATCCATGGTATGGCCTCATCCTATTTTTGTTTGCTTTAGGGCAGAGTCTAACACTAGGATGAACAAGAGAGGGCTAATTTTTAAACATAGAAGTTTATGAAAGTTTACAAATCTCGTTTCTGCCACTTATACACTATTCATTTAAGTTATTATAGTAAACATTGCTTTTGTAAACCTTCCTAGAACTATATTGATGTAGTTAAAATGTTATATTAACTACATATACTACTAATATAAATTATTTAACTTGAATTAATTAATAGCTAACCCTATCATTTGGCTTCTTAGGGTCCGTTTATGTTGGAGCTGCGATAAGCGAGGAGAGTGGCGATACTAGCTGAGCTTAAATAAATAGCTTAAACCACTTCTATTCTACAGAGGCATTAAGAAATTAAACAGTAAATATAGTTTATACCGAGTGAGCATATAATGAGTGATTCCGAAAAGGAAGAAATGCTTTTGTCGTCAAGTGCTCTAAATATTAGGTTGCTGCAGTCATGCGGAAAGAGCGCGAATTTGCAGCTCACCCTATTAATAAGGCGAGGTTTACGTTTGGGGAATTCCACCATCTTCTGGCAACATCCCAGAAAATTTAGTGAGTATATGCGAATGAAAATCAAAACTTTTGACTACATATTACCAAAAATTTCGGATAAAATGCAGAGAAATGGTATAATTGCCACAGTAGACCTATTTTAGAAGAGGAGCGCTTAGTGATAACAATCGGGTAAGTAAAAACCTTTTTTTTTTTTTTCTTTTTTTTTTAAAGTTTCTTTATCTATTACATTTTTTTTTACAAAATATTAATGAAATAGTTTTACAAATTTAATGGATTGATTAGAGAATGAAAGTCCCACAACGGTGCCCTAACAAAAATTTCACTTATTAATAAGTCAACATTCATACTCGATAAGAGCTGAGAAAACGGGAGAGGTGATTATCGACACCTTCAATCGTTGGTCGCCGCTCTACTCGCAGCTCTACTATAAACACAACAGTGACAAACATAGTTTTCTCGCCGCTCTCCTCGCTTATCGCAGCTCCATCATAAACGGACCCTAAAAGATACTCGTATAAGAATCACTTTATGTTTTCATACAAAGTTAAGTGTAAACTTGATAATCCTGCTTAATATTAAGTTAACAATTAACTTAGGCGCTTATTTATGGTGAACATAACGGCCTGGCTTACATTATATGTAAAATAACATGGATGTCCAAAAACAGCTATGTACATTAGTCGATGAATCGAGTGACATCGATGTTTCATTTTTCGATGTCATAAACATCGATGTTGTCTTTCAATGTCCCATCCTTATCCTCAGGTAGGAGAAGCGGTAACAGTGGACCCTAGTCATTGGCTCAGGCCGGCCACGCCCTACTCGTACTACTTTGGGCCAGTCAAATTCTCAATTCTCACGAACTATAGTTGTTCTTATTTTATTTTTGAACTTTGATTATTAATTATTTTTGATTCATTTAACTGATCCTTTATACTGGGATTACATTCCCTACTAATATATTATTTGCTATACTATCGTATCAATTGTTATATTGTGTCATTATATTAGTTGATTAATATAAATCTTCGGTAACGGTCGGCTTAAGAGGAGGCAGCAAACTGGCTTGACCCGAGCTACACCGACCAATTCGATGCTTACGCTTCACTTCGAGTTTACATTTATCGATAATTCATTGCTATAACCTCACATGTAAACAATCACTTCTACAGTTTCAACTTGGATTGTGTTGTTTAGTTTGTTATATTGATATTTAGTCTTCTTAAATGTAAAATAAGTGAAACAGCAGTTAAACAATGAATTTCATAAAGGATTAAGTGTTTTATCAATTCATGTTTTCTTATTCCTTCTTATCTAATGTGTAAAAGTGATACAAAACTTAAGATCATTAATTTGTACATGGATTTGGTGTTTTATATATTTTTATTTGTTGTATCAATTGGAGTGATAAAATTTCAGTATGCATATTTTGTGTATGGATTCAATGTCATCCATAATACTTATTGTCCTAAAGTGTAACAGATTGTATAATGTAAATAAGTGAAACAGAAGTTAACAAAATGAGTTTAATAAAGGATTAAGTGTTTTATTCATTCATGTTTTCTTATTTTCTCTTATCTAATGTGTAAAAGTGTTACAAAATTTAAGAACATTAATTTGTACATGGATTTGGTGTTTTATATATTTTTATTTGTTGTATCAATTTAATTTAAGTTGTATGATTATTTCAATAAAACATATCGGTCTAAAAATAAAAATGAGAAAGTATATCATAGGTTTCATATTTTCCTATTTCCACTTCCCTTGAGGAAACATAGCAGAAATTAACATCATAACTTTCAACAAGAATTCTGTCTTATATTATATAATCCCTTGTAACATGGAGAATGGACAATGTGAAAATAATCACTGATTAAGAGGTAAATGACTTTATATAATTGTAAAACTATTGGTGTAATGCTATAGATTAATTTATTTTTAAACATTTTTATAAGCCTGATGATGGAGGATTTTCTCCGAAACATGTAGCTGTAAATTTTAAATAAATAGGAGTTATATAAAATAAATACTTAAGGATTCTGTCTTTTAAATATATATAATTTGTTATTTACACTTCCCTCACATCACAAACTTTATCAAGAATTAAAGTTATTGGTAGTTTAGCATTATATTAATTTTCCTTTAGTATAAAATTAATTCAAAATTGATTTAGTGTCTTATATCTTGACATTGTCTTATTTCCACTTCATTATTTTCTTATTTCACATTTTAATATCATAAGGTAAACAGAAGTTAATATTACTTTGAACAGGGTCTTAAAGTTTCTCCGTAAATAAATGAGAATAACCTTTCCCCTCGAAAAGTAGAGACTAAAACACCTAAATAAATCGGAAGAAGGTAAGAATCGATAAAAGGTATTCTCGGCGCGCGTAGGAGCTGCCTCCTCTTAACTCGACCGTTACCAAATCTCCTTTTACATAAATGATTTATTTATTTATAATCTTTTCCTGGATGAACACCGCATCAAATATATAAATCAAACATCGTAAAAAAACACAACAATGTTTTCTTTCGGCTCACGCGACCACATGTCGAAATCGCATTAGTTGAATTAAATCTCCTTTATCGGCTTTAATACCTAATACTACGATAAGATCTCCTCAGGAGGAGATTTGAGGATTATCTTTGAAAGGAAAGGTTTTAAGAATGCATTCCACAAACTTGACAATACATGTACCGAGGTACACCATGATGGTATAGAAGGATCAATACAATTATGATTGATGAATTAATTGCCACTTCTGTTGGGATTATTTTATTAGAAAACTAGTTTCGAATGCTAAACATTCATTCAGTTCTAAAACATACAAACATTTTTAAAACATCCTTGTTACATGGATTATATACAGTCCTGTGAAAAAATATAAACTCAACTTATAAAAATAATGTATTTATAAAATTTAAAAGTAAATGCATTACACAATTATGTTTATAGACTTGTATTTATCTTATTAGATTGGTGTGAAGCTTAAGTGGACATTGATCTATTTGATAATTTACAATCAACAGATTTTGTAAACAAATCTTATTTATGTTGTGAATAAGTATAAACTCAATGTTTGTTTTCTATTGACTGGAGTATTAAGGATTAAAATATCACTTCAGTTTTATTCCTGCTGCTAAAGAGTCTTCATCTTTGATACCATAAAGCTTCATTTAGTAATTAATTAATTTTTTTTTTAATAATGCCGCGGGGTTCACAACTCACGGAAATTGAGCAGCAATAGAATAATGGACTTAGGGAGAGCTGACCCAGAGGCAAATTGCTCATGAGATAAACCGCTCCCAGGGAGTAGTCAAAAACTTTTTAAAGTGCGGCCCTGAAAATTACGGGAAAAAGAAAAGAAGTGGAAGGCCTCCAAAAATTTCTAAGCAGGTGAAACGGGCAGTTTTGAGAGAAATTTCGAATACAGGAGCTTCCTCTGCACAGATTGTGAGGCGATTCAACTTAGGATGTGATGCTAGTTTGGTGAGAAAGTGGTTAGCTGAATCCAAGTTCTTCAAATATCGTAAAATTATGAGAAAACCACAGCTTGAAAAACATCATTTGCAGCGACGATTGTAGTTTGCAGAAAGACATATCCAAGACAGCAATAAATGGTCAAGATTTATTTTTAGTGATGAAAAAAAATTCAACATTGATGGCCCAGATGGATTTAATTACTACTGGCATGACCTTAAAAAGAAAAAAAAAATTAGAAAAGAAACTTGTAGATTAGTAACGAAAAAAATATTTATTTATGAGGAGAATCCTTTTTTCTTTATGCCTTATAAAATTTAAGAATTTGAACAGATTCGTAGATATTCAACTTCAGCTCAAACGAATCTTCCATATGAACAATATCAGAGTACAATGACATATCTCTACGTGATACCATGACTAGTAGATATTAAAATTCCAGCGTTGCAGTCCTTTGGCGGACATGTTTGAGGACGCTAACACCGCCTTTATCTCACGTACCTATCACTGGTGGTAAGATCCCTTCGTTTTAAAGTTGAATATAAATTACAAAGATCTTTTATTATAGTATAATAAATGGTGGAATGATGGATAATAATGGACTATAATTAATATTACACGGACCGAAGTTCCCTGTAGCGTTGATATTTACCAAAATTTATATCATTAGCTTTACGAGTAGAAAGCAGTAATATAGCAATATGTTTATATTAAATCATGGCTATTATAGTTAAAACATAGTTTTAATATTTTAAAACAGTGTCCTGGAGGACATCAATGGCGGATGTCCGCCATCTTAAAATCGTCAAATATTTTAAAACAGTATCCTGGAGGACAACAATGTCGGAAGTTATCCTTCGGATAACTTAAAAACCGTTAAAACAGCAAGGAAGAAAAAAACTAATAAAATTCCGCCATCTTAAAATCCTTAAGGACGAAAAAGCTAATTCTAATTGTGGATGGAGAGAGTGGCCAAGGATGTCTTTCGGCCTCAAAAAATCGTCAGATCCTGGCAGATCTGTAAAACAGTGTCCTTTTAAGGACAACAATGGCGGACTTCCGCATCTTAAAACCGTTAAATATTTTATAACAGTATCCTGGAGGACAACAATGGCGGAAGTTATACTTCGGATAACTTAAAAACCGTTAAAACAGAATCCTTAAGGACGAAAACTAATTTTAATTGTGGAAGGAGAGAATGACCAAAGAATCGTCAGATCCCGGCAGATCTGTAAAACAGTGTAATATGTGATATTACATAAAATAAAATAATATGTAAGTATAATAATTATACTCGGCAAAAAAATTATATTATTATTAGAATAAATTATAAAAATAATATTTTTCCTAGAACAAATGTCATAATATAGTTTGCATAATCTGCCTTTTAGTCGGCAGCAAACTGGGAATGAAATAGGAAATCATTTATACACAGTGTGTACACAGTGTATACAAAATGCTAGACACACCTTTTTAAATAAGAAAAACATTTTATGATTTCCCTAATTTCGATTGATTCTAGATTTTTTTTAACACAGCTTGATGTATAAGTTAAGATATTTGAAAAGTAGACAGGATCATCAGGCCTTGTTAAATAGTTAAATCCAATATTAGTAAAAAATGTACATTTTATATACGACAAAATGATAGATAAACTCGTTTTTTTTTTAAATATGATATAATATAATGATAAAATATAGTGATATTTAATAAATACCATTTCTATTTTAGAGCTGTGTTGAAGTATTAGGCTTTGTTGCATAAATGACATCGTTGAAGAATTGCTTTTATCATATAAAGCCATGGGTTGCAACATGTCCACAAAAATTCATTTTTTGCATTCCCATTTGAATTTCTTCCCTCCTAACTTGGGAGCAGTTTTAAATGAACACGGAGAACGATTTCATCAAGAGATAGCCCAAATGGAAAGAAGGTATAGGGGTAAATGCAATGAGAAGATGCTTACCAACTACGATGTAGAGTACAAAAGGAAAATATATATACATTAATTATGTTCAGTATTAAATATTAATATTTTATGCATTAACGTTTATCACCAAAAAAAAATTGTTGTAAAAATATATTTAAAAAGTGCTATTGCAGATGTTATTATTTTAAACAACATCCAACCTCTAAAAAATGGTGTTTAGTGCTATGTATACCTAGTCCTAGAATCCATTTGATTTGCTAATAAATTTATCAGTTGTTATGATTTTTTGTAGTTGTTATGATTGTAGATTTTTTTTTTTTTATTATTATTATTGATTCGAATTCAGCACACTTGTAAATATAAAAATCCGGAACATTTTTATCAAAGGTAATCCGTGTTAAACCATCAGGGAAACGTCCGAGGAGAAGACCGAGACGTAGATGGGAAGATTATGTCAGGAATGCTCTTGTGGATTTGGGTTTTAATGGTAAATGATAGGAGATGAACCATCAGAGATAGGTGGTGTCAGCATCGAGCTTTCAGGTAATTATTATAAGTTAATTATTACGTATGGTAGTTCAAAGAGCAGGGCAATAGACTTCTGACTTCCTGGGGCACACCTAGCCTATATAAAGTGGGTACCCTAATTAGACAAAAGCTTGGTTTTTGAGTGTGATCTTGGTCAAATCACTTGTACATCTGAATCAGTGAACGTACTACTTAAAGCAGTCGATGAACATAATGTACAGTGGATGAAATAAACGATTATTTTTTACCTTAGGGTTTCGATAGGAGTAGTTAGAAGGTAAACGTACTAAAAATCCCCGCTCCTAGGGGGTGAACTAACAGTGAAAGGGATGGGAGAAGGTCCCATTTTAGGGTTTTTCGATCATATCTCGAAAACGGTGGACTCTAGAATAATTTGTTACGAATAAAAATTAAAGCTATTTAAATTTACTTTAAAATTGTTTATATATATGTTTGTCGAACTTCCAACCGTTTTCGAGATATACGTTATTAAAAATATATAATTTTCAAAAATAAAAATTTTTATCTCACTTTTTGTCAAACATTTGATTCTAGTGCCTTTCACGATCGTTTCTCAGAAAAAATGTCAGAATAAATATTTTAGAGCATTAAATTTACTATAATTTCGTATGTACGTTTCTAGCACTTAAAGCAAATGTTTGACAAAAAGTAAGGTAAACATTATTTCATTTTCGAAAATCATCGATTTTCAATAACGTATATCTCGAAAACGGTTGGAAGTTTGACAAATGTGTATATAACCAATTTTATATGAAATTTAGCTTTCTTTAATTTTGATTTGAAAAATATTTTTCAAGAGTACACCGTTTTCGAGATATAATCGAAAAACCCAAAAATAGGACCATCTCCCCTCCCAGGGGCGGGGACTTTTAGTATGTTTACCTTCTATCTACTCCGTACGAAGCTAGAAAGTAAAAAATAATTGCGATTCCAGGCACTTTACACCCATTTCAGCACTCATTGACTGGACTATACTAAGTACTGAACGTAAGACATATCAGCTGTTGTGGTACCTTTTTTTTTTTTAAATTTTATTATCAAGGTAGTCTTCTGTGGAAACTTTAGGTAATGTTGCGAAGAACGTACGTTGACACGCGTTTTAATTATGACTTTATGGCGACACGTGAGGTGCAGGCATGTGCTGCGGCAATATTTGTAAATGACGTAAACTTTCATAGAAAAATTAGATGATAAAACAGCCGTCATATTTCAGTTACGTTTAGTTTTTGTAAACTGCCTCTAATGGAATATGCCAGACGGAAATAATTTATAGATGAGTGGTCTTTATTGTCTACATCCTCTGGTGTATTTGTTCTATTAAAAAAAAAAAAAAATTCTTTGTTCATCAATAGTTTTGTTCCTTCTGCTTATGCAACATATTTCATAATGGAAGATTCATATACAGACTCCATGATGACTTTTAAATTAAATTTAGATTTTCGTACATTTGTATGAAAACATACAGGGTTTTCTTCATTACATACAAGTACCTATCCGATGTATTCTTATGCCCAAAAGGATAATGTTTTTCAGACCAGCCAGGATCTGACGATTTTTGTCGGCCAAAGGACATCCTTGCCCGTGTGGAGTTTGGCTGGGTGGACCAAAACCAGTCAGGGGAAGGGGGGTCTCCTAGCCGTGGTGAAGGCAGCCTTCCTAAAGCACGAGAAGCTTGAACAAAAATCTCCTGGCCCTCCAGGTTGGGGGTTGGGCATTGGGCTAGTAACTCAATCCTGCAAAAACTCAATATACTGTGATTCCTAAGCAAAGAGATCCCGGACTGAACTCACGGTTACGATATAACGCCCGTCTAAAGGACATTCTGAAGAGCTGTACATTGTCTCGCGCTACCAAATTGCGTCTATACAAAACCCTAATTAGACCAGTACTTACATATGGGAAGGAGGGGTCTCCTAGCTTCCCAGGGCACAGGAAAATCAACTCCTCCGATTTGAAAGAAAAGTACTAAGAAGAATTTTCGGAGCGATAATTGATACTCATGAGCAAGCCTGGTGAATGACAAATTCGGAAATCTCTGAGCTGTTCAATGATTGTGGCATCGTGCGTTTTATCAGAGTTGGTCGGCTCAGGTGGGCTGGACATGTGATCCGGATGAGCGCTGATGCTGTTCCGAGAAGGATCCTCGAGGAGGAAATTCATTCTGCTAGAAGACGTGGGCGCCCCAGACTTCGCTGGATGGACGGTGTGGTGAGTGATGCACGCGCCATTCTGGGAATCCGGGACTGGAGATCGGCTGCACGGGACCGAGTTGAATGGCAGAGATTGCTTCGGGCGGGCTTGACCCCTCGTGGGTTATAGAGCCAAGGAAGAAGAAGAAAGGACATCCTTGGCCACTCTCCTTTCCCACCTAAAATTAGTTTTCGTCTTTAAGTGTACTATATTTTGTTTTAAATATTCCAGGATTTAACGATTTTATTAGTTTTTGTCCTTAAGGATAATATGCTGAAATATTCCAGGATTTTACGTTTTTTAATTTATCCGAAGGATATTGCGCAATTGTTGTCCTTTTAGTTTTCGTCCTTACGAATTGTATTCCAAGATTTAACGATTTTAAGATATTTTTCAGGGAGTAGTTCTTTTCTTCTCTGCGGTATTGATTGGTTCCTAAGAATCACTATCGGATTATCTATTTTTGATTTTTTTTCAAATTTTGTTTCTCAATTACTGAGGTAGAATCGAGAATGGGCACATCCTTAATTTAGTTCATTGTTATTACTAAAAGGTACTGTCAGGGATATATAAAAAAAGACCCCATATATTTATTTATTTATTTTTTATTCCTTTCTTATTGCAAACCAGATACCTTTTATAGTAAGCTACATATCCACTCAAATCCACTAGTTTCTCAACTTGCTTCCCACTCCATTCCCGATAATCCTCCGAGGCGTCTGAAAAGAATATGGCCAAAATATCTTCTAGTGTAGAATTTGTATTGAAGTGCTACTGATGAGTAGTTCTTTTTAAGTCTTGACATGTTATTGTTATCGTTATTAACACATTTACATGATGTATATATTTGTACAGTTGTCAATGTCAATAAATTGATTTAAAAAAGAAATAAATAAGTAAAAAAAATAAAAAATTTATAGTACCACCTCTGAAGTATGTCCTAAAAGAATCATCAAAATTGATTCATAATTTACGGAATAATTGCGTAATGAAATTTAAAAAAAACAAACCAAAAACAGTCGAATAAAGAACCTCTTTTTAAGTCAGTTAAAACGAACAATGATACAAAATAAAATAAACGGATCGGTTGATTGATTCCTAGGCTGATCGAGTTTATAATGTAATTATGATAGTAGGAATTAAGATTTGTGTTCTTACAAAAGGAGTTTTATAACGACCTAATATTCTCATGAAATGGAAAAATAGAATATTAACTTCAATAAAAAAATTATGATGATTGGAAATATTTCAAATTGACTATTTATTAAAGACGTTTTCATTGAGTTGTTTTTTTTCTTAACAGTCTTTTTTTTTTTTTCATTTGTTTTTATTAATTTAGAACGTAGTTTCCTAAATCGCAGATCTAAATGGATAGAACAATTGGTTTAGTTAAAACCTTTTGAAAGAAATCCAGAGCCTATTCCAAGGTTCATATAAATATTTCAAACAATCAATTCAATCAATCAAAACAACAACAAATACTTTAGATTACATATTTCAAGATTAATGTGATATTATATAACTGGCAATGAAATCTACCTATCAAAGAGGCGGTGGTAAATAATCGAGATAAACTGTATTTGAGCGAAAAAAGGAAAAAAAAGGTCCTAACAAAGAGGTATAAATCTAAAACACTCAGGAAAAAAAAACTGAAACAGAAGTCACGACATTTGCGCGATAATTTGTTCAAATTTAACTCTAGGTGTTTGTTTTTACTAGAAAATAGAAAATTATGACTCTAAAATATACCAACTATATTCAAATATCATAAAAGATAAGTGAAAATTATATATAAATATATTTTGCTTGTTGTTACTAGTAAATACGTGGGAATCTCATGATCAGTGGCGTAAATAAAACCCCAGAGCAACCTAAACGATGCACAGTGCGGCGCTCTTACGGTCGAAGTAGACAAAAAGCATTCTTGACGGAAAAACTTATAAAATCCTTATAACATTTTCAATTCGACATACTTCAATTTCTTTAAAACGGGCTTTTAAAGGAAACTCTCAGTTGATCATTAAAAAAACAATATGTTAAAGATTTTTTGATACAAATTAAGTTACTTAAGTAATAACTTTTTAATATCTCAACAATAAAATTTACAATACATGAATTGATTAAACTACATCTGAAAATTATATTGATTTACTGCTCGTTGACATACTCTCATCAGATGACGTAGATTAGATTGAAGTGAATCCAAAGAATATTCGTCTTCGCCCAAAAGATATTTTTTAATGTACTCTAAATTGTGCTTTCAATTTGAGTGGCTTGCTTTCCTGCTAACAGATATTAAAAGGTCCGAAGATATTAAAATACTAATATGCATATATATATATATATATATATATATATATATATATATATATATATATATATATATATATATATATTTATATAGAAGAAGAAGGAGAAGAAAGAAGAAAATGAACTTTATTCTGGGACTACTTGTCCCCTAAGAATAACATATGATTACAGTACATAGGACAATCATCTGGCTTTGATAATTAATTATAATAAATAATAACAATAGATAATAATAAAAATTGATAAATAATTAAATTATATATATAAAGTATATAAATTATATTATATGTTACAAGATAACTGTGACATCTTGTAAAATGATACATCTTATGTATACTATTATAATGTATATTACATAAATATTCTAGTTTTACATTAGCTCGGAAGATTGAAAATGAAGGAGGTAAAGGAATAAATGATGTTTAAAGGAAGTAAGAGTGGATCTTTTTCGAATTGTGTGGCAATGAATTCCATAACGAGGAAGCACGGATAATAAATGATTTCTCGAACGATGCAGTTCGATGCGCCGGAGGGTATAGGTTGATGGGTTGGTTTCTAGTATTTAAGAGGTGAATGAAGGAGCGCAGAGTAAGGAGGTCATGGATAAAGGTGGGTTTTTTTTGGTTTTCAAGGTTTGAAATATGAGAGCACCCAGGAAGTATTGACGTCGAAAACCGGGGTACAGCCACCCGATTTCAGAATACCTGTGAGATATGTGAGAACGTCTGGAGATCCCGAAAATAAATCTAATAAAACAGTTCATTACTCTCTTATATACACAACAACAACAACAACAACAATGCTACGGTCCATGCAGAACCTTGGCCTCTTCCACGATTCCCGTCCATTTGTTTTTTGTCACCAGCTGCTCTCCTCCAATACCTCACACCAAGTGTCTTTAAGTCTGCCTCAACATCTTCCCTCCAGCGCAATCTAGGCCTTCCTTTTTCTCTCTTGCCTCCTTCGGGACGCCCATTCAGCATGATTTTTGGCAATCTGTTGGGGCTCATTCTCTGAACATGGCCCAGCCATCTTAATCTCCTTTGCTTTATTGTAGCAACCAAATCTGGAGCTGTGTGCAGTTCCCTTAGCTCCTGGTTGCTCTTTATTCTCCATATATTTCCATCTTTAGTAGGGCCGTATATCCTCCTCAAATTTTTCTCTCCCATCTATTTATAATGCTTTCATTCTTTGCAGTGAGCGTCCAGGTTTCACTCCCATACATTACGACTGGTTTAAGGATGGTTTCGTAAACCCTTATTTTCAAATTATTAGGGAGCATTTTTTTGCCTATTATTTTGCTGAGGGCCCAATAACACCTATTACCAGCCTTTAATCTTTCTTTTATTTCATCATCTATTTCATTTCTTGAAGTAATGACGCTACCTAGGTACTTAAATTTTTTTACACATTCGAAGTGGTATCCTGCCCCTTCTAGGTTTTCCACCACATTTTGTTCCTTCGACGTCACTAGGTATTTTGTCTTTTCTTCGTTTATCTGGAGGCCAACTTCTCTTGCTTTTCTGCTACACTCTTCAAATGCTCCTAGTAAGGAGTTTTCTGTTCTACCAGTGATTACGACGTCATCCGCAAATGCTAGATGCTGGGTCATACGGGTATAAATGCTCCCAGGGTTCGTCCTTATTGCCCTTATGACTGTTTCTAGTATTAAATTAAACAGTACCGGTGACAGTGGGTCTCCCTGCCTCACTCCCTTATGTATATCAAATGATTCAGTCACCCCTCCTTGCACTTGGACAGCTCCTTTGCTATGGTTTAAAGTCATTTGGACTAGTCTTATTAACTTCGAGGGAAAACCTAAGTCTTGTAGGCTTTTATATAATTTTCTCCTATCGATACTGTCATACGCCTGTCTATAATCTATGAATAGATGATGCAGTTTTATATTCCACTCGTAGCATTTTTCAAGCATCATCCTAATGGAAAATATATGATCTATTGTTGATCTCTCAGGTCTAAAACCACTTTGGTATCTCTTATATACACACACATATAAAATATTAATTACATCAATGTTTTTCAGGTCTATGTTTTCTGAAATAAATAAACAGAGAACCATTCAAAGCAGGAATGATTTGTATATGCATGATGTATATTTGTTAATAAATCAAAATATTTCAAAAACTAAGAATGTTTTGGGTCGAAATTGAAATATGTCGATTTGAATTTTTTTTTTATATATTAACGAAAAAATGTTATTTAAAGATATTAAGGAAAAACATTATTCAAAGGTATTAATGAAAAAATGGTTATTACTCACCTTCTTCGATGCCTGCCATACTAAAACTTCAAGTGACGTTGATGTGTACTTAACATTGAATAAGGGCCCAATAAATTGAAATTGTATCGATGAGACAGATAAGCGATCTGCCAATTGTTCAAACATGATTTCTATCCTTTGCTTTTGTAATATGGGTATAAAAGCTAAAGTTCCATATCATTGAGGTCAATATGAAAGGATTACTAAAGGAAACCAAGTTGGAAAAAATAATCGCATTTTAGACTTTTGTCCATTGGCGGCCGCACTGTGCGATGGAAGGGCGCCCTTAAAAAAAATAAGATATGAATGTAAAAAATAAATAATAGACTTTGTGGACCCGAAAGTTCGATTCCGACACCACCAAACTCTTACCATTCTCCTTCTATACCTTAAAACTCAAACCAATAAGATCAGTTCTGAAAGTCATCCCATTTACGTCTCGTTCTACCCTTACAATACATTTACCCTTACAACACTTATTATCTTTTGGATGATTCGTTTATTATTAAACCCAACGACTTTACAATCGCATATTGATAATGCGCTGCTATTACCTGAACTATATTTAGCGGAAACAGCTCTCGCTATTCCGCATTTTGAAGCCTTCTAAATCCTCCTGAATGTTCATACTTTTTTGGAACAAATATTAAACGAAAATGAAATTTTTTAAGGATGTGAAACTAAAGGAGTGGTACCGGCTTCAAATCCGACTACTTTTAGAAATATAGATTAAAGTAGTCGAAAACAATGGGCTTCGCTTTAGAGAATAATCTAGGTATACTAATTTATAAAAGGACAAGCTATTTTTCGTTTGTGATAACTAACCATGATAATTAATGAATCAATCTGTACCAAATTTTGACCTCATCATCTTTATTAGTGAAGGGCCGTTCCGACTTATAAGCGGAATGAGATTTTCGGTTTCGTTCCACTATTGGAACCAGTTCCAGTTTTCGTTCCGTTCCACGTCAGTTTGACTAACCTTCTACGTACCAGTGAAGGGCCGTTCCGAATGATATTTTACGGTCTGTTCCAATTTTCGTTCCACGTCAGTTTGACTAATCTACAACCTACTTACCATGCAGTTTGTATTATCCCATGTTGAGAATTCAGGCTGTCAAGCACCTTTTATTTTATAATTATCTCTTGCTTCCGGTGAGCTTCCTGGAAAATTTCCTTCAGCTATCCCTCCTCTGTTTGCCGCCAGTAACTTTTCAAAGTGGTAGGAGGGATAGTTTGCTGATTGAAAAATATTTAGTCCTCAGTGTTGCACAAAGTACAACAAGCTAACGCTCTCGTTTTGTTTTGTTTTTTCGTACCTATGACGTAAGACTTTTTGCATGATCAGCTTGATTCTGATTCTTAAAAACCAAATTTATTTGAATCCAAATTTATTGAAATTATTGAAAGGTAGGACAGAAAATTTCACAGAAAGCGGTTTATTTTGAAGATGCCTATGCGCAGTATGGCGAGGCGATAGAGGGAAGGGGAGGGAACTAATAGCAGTAAGAACAACGGATGTAGGGATATGTGCGGATGTAAGGGATCAAGTGAGGGAAAGAGAGATCAGCAGTCGGAACGGCCTTGGGTGGAACGAAACGGGAGATGCAATCTATACCCTATCTAAACCAACGGAACGAAACCGGAGATATTTTGCCGTTGGTTTTCGTTCAAGTTGGAACGAAAAAGGGTAACGGTTCGGATCGGCGACACCAACCCCTAAACCCGCTCAGAATACCTTTTATCGATTCTAACCTTGTACCGATTTATTTCGATGTTCTAGTCGCTGCTTTTAGAAGGGAAAGGTTATTCTCCTACATTTACTGTGAAACTCTAAATCCTTGTTCAAAGTAATATTAACTTCTGTTTACCTTCTAATATTAAAATGAAAAATAAGGAAATATTAAAGTGGAAATAAGGAAATATCAAAATATAAGACACTAAATCAATTTTGAATTAATATTAATTTAACCAACAATTAATATACTACTGAACCACCAGTAAAGTTAATTCCTGATGAACTTTCTGTCAGAGAAGTGAAAATAACAAATTATAAATATAAAAAAGACAGAATCCTTAAGTATTTATTTGGCATAACTCCTATTTATTTAAAATTTGTAGCTAGATGTTTCAGAGATAATGTTCCATCATCAGGCTTCTAATTTTTTTTAAAAACACATTAATCTATAACATTATACCAATAGTTCTACAATTATATAGTAATGTGTCATCTACCTCTTAATCTGTGATTATTTTCACATTGTCAATTCTCCATGTTATAAGCCATTATATAATATAAGACAGAATCCTAGTTGAAAGTGATGATGTTAATTTCTGCTATATTTTCTCATGGGAAGTGGAAATAAGAAAACATAAAAAACCTGTGATATACTTTCTCACATTTATTTATAAACTGATATGTTTTATTGAATTAATTATACAATCTGTCTCACTTTAGCACAAAAAGTAATATGGATGACAAAGAATCCATTCACAAAATATGTATACTGAAATTGAAACAACAAATACAAATATATAAAACGCCAAATCCATGTACAAATAAATCTTGTTAAGTTTCATAACACTTTTACAAGTTGTAAATTTTATCACTTAAATTGATAGAACAAATATAAATATGTAAAACACCAAATCCATGTACAAATTAATCTTCTTAAGTTTTATAACACTTTTACACATAAGCTTAGATGAAATAAGAAAACATGAATTCATAAAACACTAAATCCTCGTGTTGTTAACTTCTGTTTCACTTATTTACATTTAAGAAGTCTAAATATCAATATAACAAACTAAAAAAACACAATCCAAGTTGAAACTGTAAAACTGATTGTTTACATGTGAGGTTATAGGAATGAACTATCGATAAATGTAAACCTGAAGTGAAGCGTAAGGATCGAACTGGTCGGTGTAGCGCGGGTCAACCTATTTTGGTGGTGTCGCCGATCCGAACCGTTACCCGAAAAAGTTAGATAGCTCGTCTCGTTCCAAACCAGTTCCAAGTTCCGTTCCACTCAGAACGATCCATCACTAATCTTTATAGTTCCAAGAAAGGTTTAGCAATAATTAAATTTACTGATTTTCAATTAATCTTTTATTTAAAAAACAATATGTGTATAACAGTTATGTTTGAAAATTGACTGAGATAGGTGGCGAGCGCAATTTTATGTGAGAGGTTAAAGAGATACGGTGATATATAGAGCTTGACAATGGCAATAAAAATTACTTATATTCATTTAGATTATTAAAAACTATATAAATATGTGGTAGATCGCAGTGCAGTTTGAAAATTAACCGATATGTGGTTAGTACCAGTCCGCAAAAAAGTTTACAATGGTAAAACTAGTAAACTCATCCGTACCAAATTTGAAACTTCTTCATTTTGATATTTCGGAAGGTAATAATAAAATTTACAATGATACAATTTTAAATGTAAGATGTTGAGTGGCAGAAACGAGCCATATAATTTTATGATTAGAAATTAAAATCCAACCAGATGAAATCAATAAAATTATTTCTTACGACTAAAAATTATTACAAATCAGAATGTCGATCCTTTCCTTTTTGATATTGTGTGTAAAAATATGATTGATAGGTCTTTAGTTTTAAGCACTGATATTGCAGTTTATTATCCGCAAGAGTTTCTTAATAGTCTCTGTCCATCTGGATTACCAATTTATAGATCAAAATAAAAAATTGGATGTCTAGTGATACTTTTGTGTGATATTCAAACACAGGTTAAAATAGCTGCTTGAATACAAGATTTGTGTCTATTTAAAAAAAAAAAAAATTAATTACCAGTTAAAATTATTGAAGTTTTTTATATATGAGACCCGTGAAGGAGGACACTAGTATTTAATAATTTTTAAAATATGTAATCTTTCGTCGTAAACCTACGACCTGTCCTACAGTATCCTTTAATGATATTCCACTAATCCCAGTTGAACAGATCCGCTACCTAGGACTCCACTTGGACGAACGTCTTACTTGGAATCCACATACAAGTCTAAAACGATAAGAAACTGCCCGTCGTTACAGACTACTTCAACATTCACTAGACAAACGTTCAAAGCTCCCCATTAATTACAAAAGACTCATATACATGACTGTTATTAGACCTATCTGGACAAACAGCGTTGAACGTTTGGCTCCACTAAACCTTCCAATGCTTCTCGCAAAATTATTAGAAGATATAAAGAATTAGGTTGTGCATCCAGCAGATCACGTAACTGGCATTCACCAAAAACAAATCAATTGCTAAAGGAAATAAATAAAATAAAAAAATGTAATCTGATATGAAGGTATATTTTAAACACTACGACATTTGTAAGAACCTAGTACCCGCTGGTTCATATATTTGTTATAACGTAAGTTCTTAAGCAGTAAAACCTCATTTCATAATCTTTTTGCATGGTTTGAGTGACCTCCATACAACACATAACTATAAATGAGGGAATATGAAATAATAAGACTAAACATATACAGGGTGTTCAGCATAAGACTGCAGTAACTTTGAGAGGCGATTCTGGGCATCACTTGCGAAAAAAAATGTCATAAACTATAGCTCGATTCTCATCCGTTTTATAGATATTTTTAATTTTATGTTTTTCATGAAATTTCTAATTCTTGACAAATAATTGTCTACATTTCCCGAACTGTTAAACCTAGAGCAATTTCAATATGCTCATTAGAAAGAAGATTAAACTTCAGCATCCAGAATTTAACTTATTGATCCAAACATATGAAATAGCAAGTTTCTGATTCCGTTCTAAAACTCTGACTGCATTTTTCTCAAAAATATTACAGATGTTACAAATGTGCACTACTCAAAAAAACTTCTACATACAAAAACCTTTTGAATGGTATACCATGAATAGTGATAATTTTTAAAATTGATACTGAAATCACTTATCAATTACAAAAAACAGGGAGGTGCAACATCGGCATTTTGAGAAATACTGAGAGAATGCTCAGAAATGTAAAATAGTTTTATTATGTTTTGTTAATAGAAAAGTAATTTAATCACAATTATCTATTTATCTTGTTCTAATATTTGAAATTTAAGAAACTTTTAAGTTAGTTCAATTAAAATTTACATACTTAATTTACAATAATTGTTCAAAATGTCCCTCCTCTTTCATAAACAGCACCGATCTTCTTCTGACTGCATCTACTGCTAGGCGAAGTTCATCATGATTTTGCCGCATTATATTGCAGCACTGATAAATTTCTTCGACCAACTCCTCTCGGGTTTCTGATCGTACTTTGTACACTTTGCTTCAGAGTACCCCACATGTAAAAGCCCAGTGGTGAAAGGTCAGGACTCCTAACTGGCCACTTTTTTGACCTATCCATCTCTCCCTAAAATATTGGTCCATCCACTCAGATATCAGTCTTCCCTATTAATAAAACATAACTTATGAGTGCGGTCAAATCATGATGAACTTTGCCTAGCAGTAGATGCAGTCAGAAGAAGATTGGTGCTGAGTACAAGAGAAGAGGGAAGACATTTTGAACAATTATTGTAAATTAAGTATGTAAATTTTAATTAAACTAACAATTATTTGTCAAAAATTAGAAATTTCTTGAATAAAACATAAAATTAAAAATATCTATAAAACGGATGAGAATCGAGCTATAGTTTATTTGAAATGTTTTGTTGCAAATGATGCCTAGAATCGCCTCTCGAAGTTACTGCAGTTTTATGCTGAACACCCTATATTCAACATCAATATATTTAATAGCGATATGAAATATATAATGAAAATGTATTGGTTATAATCAGGAATGATAAATTCAGCAATAAAAACCTTATTTCCTCTTGTTGATAGCTGAGGAATGGTCGATAGCGAGTCTGCGTCATTGTTCACAGAAATCTATTTATATCCGGAGACTTCGTCAATGATGTCGATAGACCACACAGGGCAAGGTTGGCTCCGAAGATGGAAGGCAAACTGTGAATACTATAGCTTCAAATATTATGCATGTAACTACAAATAATGATTATATGCAGGGAAAATGATATTCCGTAGAAAAATAAATAAATAAAAAAAACTAAATTTATATAAAATATTTAATGAAGAAGATAAACATTATTATGTGTTACAAGGGACCCTAAATATTTATATTCTTTACCCGCTGGGATGGTGTACTCTTTGAACAGGATTTGTTCTTCTTGCAACTGGGTTCGTGTCGTTAATATATGTTTAGTCTTGATAAAAATTATTATCAAATCAAAATTTTGTTCCTTTGTTTTTTGATATTGTGTGTAAAAATATGATTCGAAGGCCTTTAATTGCTAGCACTGATAATGCAGTCTATCATTCACAAGAGTGACTTATGAATGAAGACGTATTATGCATACGTAAAGAACTGATAGTTGAATATAGTCTTGTAATTTCTACGTTTCTGGACGATAGGAGCCGACTGAGTAATTTCGTGACTAAACGATAACAAGCGTTCATAGTCTAACCTTGCAATTATCTCCTCTTGAATTTTTTTTCGCCTAGATATTACAGACCCTAAATAATTAGACCGCTCTGTGTATTCAAAATCATAGTATATCTATTACCAACATTAACAATCACTTGATGTACACCATGATGGTATAAAAGGATCAATACAATTAAGATTAATGAATTAATGGCCACTTCTATTGGAATTATATTATTAGAAAACTAGTTTCGAATGCTAAACATTGCATTTGAAAGGCAAATTAATTCATCAATCCTAAATGATATCCCAATTCTTTGATTTTGGGTGTATTCGAAATTTTCAGTTACTTGTAATACAAATACAAATTTTTTGACATTTTTTTTTTTTTATCATTGAAAGCTTTAAAAAAATATAATTATATAATATAATTTACTTATATGATTAATATCTCTATTTTATTTTCATCTCCGGTAAAGATAAAACTCTTGTAATTGTAATCACACAATAAAAACATACTCCCTTCAACAAAAAGTTATTTTAGTTAGTTTTGAAGTGTGCTGAATACGAATCCGAAGTCAGAAAGTCTCATTCAGGCACCATTTTAGATCGATGTTTTTTTTTTTACTTTTTTTTATCATAGAAAGCTTTTTTTTTTAAAAAAAAATCTATTTGATTTTGAAACTTTTATGATGTATTACAAAATGAAAAAAAATGGAGGGCATAGGTATTAGGCTTAGTTGAATAAATGACATTGTTGAACAATGGTTTGTATCATATACGGCCATGGGTTGCAACATGTCCTCAAATATACATTTTTGAAATTCCCACTTGAATTTCTTCCTTCGCAACTTGGGAGTAGTTTTAGATGGCACACGGAAAACGATTTCATCAAGTGATAGCCCTAATAGTCTAGGAGCTACAGAGAAGATGAATGTTGCATGGAGATGTGTACAGCAAATTTTTGTTCTGGCTCCTTCTCTATCCCATATGGATCAATTTTATCAAGGGTACACGTTTCTGCTATGGGGAGATTTTTCGCAAAATGGCCGCCAAAAAATGACAACAGGAAAATTCATATATCTCTTAAACTAGTCGCTCTAGCAGAAACTTATAAAGGACAAATTTTACTCGAAACGCTTTCTTTCATTGAATAGAGGTGTAACATCTTGTTCCAGCAAATATTAATAAAGCACAACAAATGATTTGAACAGGATTTTTTTAGGCCAAACAACATTAAACTGGTCGATAAACCAAACCACATTTTAATTTGCTACAGAGAAGGTGAGTTAGCGCAGAATCACAAAATTACCGTCGTATCAAGGGTAACCCAGTCAGTGAGCATATGGCGGCAGAATTTACATAACTTGTTTGTCTAAACCTTTAGTCATGAAGCGAAAATATCTTGAGATTTACTCATTCCCAAAAAGAAACCATATTTGATTTAATTCGTTAGAGGGGAACATTCTGATGAAGCAGTACATTAAAGTATTACATAGTACTCTAATGGATTAAATCAATTACGGATTCTTCCCAGTTTTGGGACTGGGCAAACCTCAAGATTTGTTCCACTTCATGACGTATCGAAAGGTTTGGACAAACAAGTTATGTAAATTCTGCCGCCATATACTCACTGACTGGGTTGTGATACGACGAGTAATTTTGGAACATAACACTCTGCGCTAACTCAAGCCAAAGGACTGTGCATACCTTATAACAGTTTCTGAAAAGGAAGAGCTGACAGATTATATGATTCAAAAAAACTGAGAAATACTTGACGAAAGTACTGAGCAAAGGCATAAGTAACAAGAATGAGCTTCGAGCAACTAAGTATCACCAAATGAAAAAGTTAGACTCCACAGAGATTTCTTCAGCATCTTCCGGTTGTTTTTCTGGACTTAAAAAGAGCATATTTACAAAGTGCTCTGTAGCACAACCTGTTGGAAGAGCGAAATTCGTTATATCATGACCATTCTTACTATGGGTATGAAGGAGTGAATCATGGTGGATGCCAAATATTATTGAACACAATCTATTAGAAAACTTTCCACACCCATACTCTAGCAAGGGTTGCGGGTTTTAATAGAAGTGTCCATGTACATTAAACTTTATCTCATGTTCTAAATATTGTAAATGTGGTTTGGTTTATCGACCAATTGTCCTTTATTAATATTCGCTGGAACAAGATGTTTTAGAGATTAAATTATGATATTCTCATGTTATACATTTTTTAATATGATAAATTGTACTATTTATCATTTTTTTAAATATGTACTACCTGACCAAGTTGGAGTAAAAAAAAAAAAAAAATAATAATAATAAATAAAAATAATAATAATAAAAAATAAATAAATATTTAAACACCTTTATTCAATGAAAGAAAGTGTGTTGAGCAAAATTTGTCCTTTAGAAGTTTTTGCTAGAGCGACTATTTAAAGAGATATATGGATTTTCCTGATGTCATTTTTCGGACATTGGCGGCCATTTTGCGAAAAATCTCCCCATAGCAGAAACGTGTACCCTTGATAAAAATGATCTATATGGGTAAGGGAAGGACCCAGAACAAAAATTTGCTGTACACATCTCCATGCAACATTCACCTTCTCTGTAGCTCCTAGACTATTAGGGCTATCACTTGATGAAATCGTTTTCCGTGTGCCATCTAAAGCTACTCCCAAGTTGCGAAGGAAGAAATTCAAGTGGGAATGCCAAAAATGTATATTTGAGGACATGTTGCAACCCATGGCCGTATATGATACACGCCATTTTCATGTCATTTATTCAACTAAGGCTAATACCTATGCCCTCCATTTTTTTTCATTTTGTAATACATCATAAAAGTTTCAAAATCAAATAGATTTTTTAAAAAAAAAAAAAAAAAAAAGCTTTCAATGATAAAAAAAAAAAAAAAAAAAAAAATGCTTGAAATGTCAAAAAACACCTCATTTTTCGATCTAAAATGGTGCCTGAATGAGACTTTCTGACTTCGGATTCGTATTCAGCACACTTCAAAACTAACTAACTAAAATAACTTTTTGTTGAAGGGAGTATGTTTTTATTGTGTTATTACAATTACAAGAGTTTTATCTTTACCGGAGATTAAAATAAAATAGAGAGATTAATCATATAAGTAAATTATATTAAATAAATATAATTCGAAGTGAATTAAATTTAAAACAAAATCCATTCCTTAATTTACCTTGTATTAATTTACTGATCGGTTGCTCTAAAACAGCGCCCATCCGTTTATCCTGACATTTTCCCAAGTCCACAAACAGACAAAATACAATACTTTGGACTTCCTTTGATAGGAGATTGACATGGGAACAACGAAACAAAGATTTAATTTTATATACCATATTTATATATTCACAACGATTACAATAACATGTCAAAACATGAAAAGAACCACTCATCAGTAGCACTTTATTAAAAATTCTACACTAGAAGGTCTCTAGGCCATCTTCGTTCGGCCAGTAGGAAGCAAGTTGAGAAACTAACGGATTTGTGTGGTTATGGAGTTAACTATGAAAGGATAGGTATGTGGTGTGGGCTAAATCAGCAACATATGGAACATTAAGACCTTTATGGATAAGTTTATTGGTGACAAAGTAAGGGGCATTTAGGATTTTTCGAAGGATTTTGGATTGTAAGGATTGATTACGAGATGAATTGGACGTTTTAGTGGAGCCCTTAAGCTCAACTCCGTCCGTCCAGATAGGTCTAATAACAGTCATGTATATGAGTCTTTTGTAATTAATTGGGAGCTTTGAACGTTTGTCTAGTGAATGTTGAAGTAGTCTGTAACGACGGGCAGTTTCTTGTCGTTTTAGTCTTGTATGAGGATTCCAAGTAAGACGTTTGTCCATGTGGAATCCTAGGTAGCGGATCTGTTCGACAGGGATTAGTGGAATATCATTAAAGGATACTGTGGGACAGGAAGTCTAAGCTGATTTCATAAAAAATGAAACTGATACTAGTGTCCTCACTTCTCAGAAAACAATTAAAATATCAAATAAGACAGAAATTTATGACACACACCTCTATGGACATTGCATCCTAAATTTACGGCATTGTTGAACAGACGCACATAAAAATATTAAAAACTTTTCAGTGCAAGATATTAGGAATAACAACACAAGCACCATGTTCTAATTAGCTTAATCGGTGAGTGTGCATGACGTGTTTGCATAGAAAATAAAATTTGAATGTTGGAGACTCGACGGCTGAGCGCGTCGGGGAGATGGTGGAAACGATCATGGGTTCGAATCCCACTTGGGCGGGTTATAATTTATTTAGTGGTGGACCCACGGAATGAATCCTGTAGGATAACCTTCCCTTTCTGCCCTAAATTGGAGTACATAAAGACTTTAAGCCCCAACAACAAGTTGGAACGTCTTGTAGCAAACGTCCTGTATGCAGATTTTAAGTTTGTCACATATCGAGAGGAACTATAAGAAAAGAATGTGATAAAAGAAATAAACAGGAATAAGCCGATTATAATTGTGAATGAAAACTAATTAATATTAGTAGCGGGAAGCCTACCAAATTCTTGGGTGTGCTGATGATATTGTGGTCCTGGCAAGAAATGAGAAAACTTTAAAAGTCATTTTGCATAAGATGGTTACATATTGCAGAACAGTAGGTCTTGAAATTAATGAGGCGAAGAGCAAGTATATGATATCTTCGGCTTCTGGAATTAGAAGAAAGCCGTGTAACTTATCTCTTGTCAACCACTCTTTTAAAGCTGTTAACCACTTCGTGTATCTTGGCACGGAAATTAACTCCGAAAATATAGTGAGTGATGAGGATAAAAAAAGAATAATGAGTGGCAATAGAGCTTACTTTAGCCTTACAAATATGATGTGATCAAACCTGCTATCCAAAAGGACAAAACTCAAGCTGTACAGATCTCTTATCAGACCCGTTGTGTGCTATGGTGCAGAGACATGGACACTAAAAGCAGCTGACCAGCAAGCATTAAGGATCTTCGAAAGGAAGATATTGAGGCGCGTGTTTGGCCCTGTGTACGCTCAAGGAGCATGGCGAATTAGGAATAACCAGGAACTAGAATATCTTATACAAGATGAAAATATAGTACGATTTATAAAATCTAGACGGATCAGATGGTTATGACAACTAGAAAGGATACCAGACACAAGAATGGCAAAAAAAGTTTTCCAGGCGACTTTTCCTAGAAAGAGAAGAAGAGGACGCCCTCGTAAGAGCTGGATTGCTTACGTGGAAGGGGACTTGGAAAATATGGGCGTGACAAATTGGAAAAGAAAAGCCTTGGATAGACATTCCTGGGGATTAATTGTCAGGGAGGCCAAGGTTCACCATGGACTGTAGAGCCGAAGAAGAAAAATAAGCCGATTATAATTGTGAATGAAAACTAAATAATATTAATCGTGGAAAACATTGTCTCGAAAGAATAACATAAATGAACTGTTAATGTTTAACTTCTTTGGAAGCGTTAATTACTTATGTAACAATTGAGAGGATAATACAATGTAAGTATATAACAGTGTTGATATATATACAATGGAAACTCGGTATTTCGTCACTCGATAATTCGTCTTATTCAGTAATTCGTCAGGTTTTTTTTTTCTCTCTTTAAATTGGCAACTATAAATAACAAAATTAAATACGTACGCAATTAATTTTTTCTCTTTGCTAAGTGAAGATTAAATACTTTTTTTTTTTCTAGTTTATTGATATTTACAACTGTACAAAAACATATACATCAAGTAAATGTGTTGATAGAGAATACAATGGCATGTATATAACTTGTGAAGAACAACTCAGTAGTAGCACTTCAATAAAAATCTACACTATAAGGTCTCTAGGCCATCTTCTTTTCAGACGCCTCGGAGGATTATCGGGAATGGAGTGGGAAGCAAGTTGGGAGACTAGTGGATTGGAGTGGTTATGGAGCTTACTATGGAAGGATAGGTATCTCCTGCGGGCTATATCAGCAACATAAGGAACATTAAGATCTTTATGGATAAGTTTATTGGTCACAAAGTAAGGAGCATTGAGGATTTTTCGAAGGATTTTGGATTGTAAGGATTGGATACGAGATGAATTGGATGGTTTAGTAGAGCCCCAAAGCTCAACTCCGTACGTCCAAATAGGTCTAATCACAGTCATGTAAATGAGTCTTTTGTAATTAATTGGGAGCTTTGATCGTTTGTCTAGTAAATGTTGAAGTAGTCTGTAACGACGAGCAGTTTCTTGTCGTTTTAGTCTTGTATGTGGATTCCAAGTAAGACGTTTGTCCAAGTGGAGTCCAAGGTAGCGGATCTGTTCAACAGGGATTAATGGAATATCATTAAAGGATACTGTTGGACAGGAAGTCGTAGGTTTACGACGAAGGGTAAAGGTTATTTGTTGGGATTTATTTGGATTTATTTTTATTCTCCAATTTCGACACCATTCTTGAATGTTAGTAATATGAGATTGTAGTGATTGGGATGCAATGAAAGGATCATTATTTACTGATAACAGGCACGTGTCATCAGCGTAAGTGGTGAGGACAGTGGTAGAATGAGTCGGGATATCAGCTGTATACACTGTGTAGAGGATGGGACCAAGGATACTACCTTGAGGAACGCCAGCGGATTGAGTGAATAGAGACGAATTGGAAAATTTATGATTTACTTTGAAGGTTCTATCAGTCAGATAGGATCGAATAATAAGGAAATATGTAGAAGGTAGGAATTTACGGAGTTTGTAAAGCAGTCCCGGGTGCCAAACTCGGTCAAACGCCTGTTCCACATCGAGAAAGGCTCCGGTGCAGTACATTCCGCGCTCCAATGCAGAGGAGACAACGTCCACCACACGATGGCATTGCTGGATTGTGGAGTGTGATGTTCGGAATCCAAACTGATGATCTGGGATTACATGATGGGAATCTAGGATAGGATACAAGCGTTTTAAAATTAGTTTTTCAAGGATTTTACCCATGATCGGGAGAAGGGAAAAAATACTTATTTAATCTTTAAACGACCTCATTTGGTTTGTCATTAAAAACTACGCCAATTTATACATTTTGTAAATCATTACATAGAAAAAAACAAACAGACCAAGCCCGGAGTCGATCTCTCCATTGATTGTAGTAAGAGATGAAAGGAAGTATGAGTGCAGTTGACGAATTCCCGGAATCAGTTTGTACTGGAAAGCTCTTCCTACAAAAGCATTAGCATCTGGCTCAGCAACTTCTGCTCCAGGTTATAAAATGATAAAAAATAAGCAAGAGGTAAGCAGCTGGTTAAACATGGATAGTACGGATGTAGGATATGAAATTTTAAATGACAATGGAATTATAGAGCAATTGCTGAGTGCTCAAAATGAAGCTAGTGATAAAAAATATGATGGTGATGACGCCACTAATTCTTCCACTATTTCATGCAAAGAAGTAGAGGAAATGTTATCTAAGTGCATTGAGTGGTTTCGAGCAGCAATGTGAATCAGATATTTCAGACCTGATAGAATGCGTCAAGTGTGTTTTTTTTTTGTGGAAGGAATCTTTTTTTGTGTTTTTTGTCATTGTCACTTAAGTCCAATGTGTATAATGTTCATCTGTTCATTTTTACATTCAATAAATTTAAAACAAAAAAAAATTATAATTGTTTAGTATAAAATGCTTTTTTGTTACTTTACCAACAAAATTCTGTAATTCCTCATTTCCGTTATTTCGTCACCCTCTCTCTCCTAGTCATGACAAATTATCGAGTTTCTACTGTATACTTATTTATTTATTTATTTTTTTTCTAAGAAGAGAAAGAAGAAAGTTTACGAATAATGATCAATTCCAAAAAATGTCATCAGTGTTTAATGAGTGAGTAATCGTACGGGGGGTCGACAAAGATAGGAGTATTGTGATAAGAGATTGCTGGTAGTATCGCCATCGATACTTAGGGTTCACTAAGTTAAACGATTGAGGTAAACAAGGTGGTATAGAATTCGGATTGATGAATTAATTGCCACTTCTATTTGAATTATTTTATTTTTAAAAACTTCAATCGTTTTTATTTTTAAAAAATTGGAAAAATCCAATTAGTCATAGGAAAACACCGGAAAATTTAACCTACCTGGTCCTTCCCCTTTCACTATGGATATATTTCAGATGTCCGTTTGATATCCTCAGGTGAGTACAATCTGTAAATGATTTTTTTTCTTGCATTTTTAAAAACTTTAGTATACAGGGTGTTCGGAATATCGTTGGAGTTATCTCGGGTATGGAGGTTCATTTTGAACCTGTTTAAGGTCACTTACCAATATACAAAGTCTTTTTTTTTTTTTTTTTTTTTTTTTTTTTTTTTTTTTTTAAATGGTCAAAACCAAACTTTTATGCCTTATAACTTCGTTGTTTACTGATATATCAACGCCATTCTTTTTCTGCTGTAATTACTAATACATTGTGCATGCAAAATAAAAAAGATTTGATGCAAAAAAACAAATACAACAAAAAAAAGGGTGCAACAGCCAAATCCAAATCCAAATTATTTTAAGACTAGACCTAAACTTGAAGTTCTTAATTTTTTTTTTGGCTTTTCGTTATTAAGAACTCTATGGTCAACGTTCTTCCGAACACCCTGTATATAATTTATGTAACAAAGTGCTGTTGTGATTTTTTTTTTTTTTTTTAATGTTTTAGAACTGAACATAAATGTTTATCATTCGAATCTAATTTTCAAACAAAATAATGTCAATAGAAGTGGCAATTAGTTCATCATATCCCTTAAAGTAAGCGAACATGTTTCAAATCTATAATTAGCATTACGGATAATATTCTTATTTATTCTTACTTTTAGAAGATATAGAGTAAGCTTACTGCAGGGTATTAACAACAAACTAAGGTATCTCAACATTGTTGACTTTCTCTTTGATAATATAGAGCTGAGATACTTACACATATCAAGTTATTGAAAATTAAATCCTCTCGTGCCGTAATCACTTCTATTTATGATATTATTATGTATTATTACAGTTTAGTGCTTGGAAATATTCCAATCTGTCCATTCGAATATAACGTGATCTAAAGAATAAATATAACTATTTATACATAAAATAATCCATTTGGTATGATAACACAAATCTTCAGGTGATGTGCAATTGTTTTTAAAAAAAAAAAAAAAAAAAAGAACCTTGAAAATGTGCTTTATTTTTTCCGTCATTTTTATGTTTGATTTATTTAAAAGATAAATTTGATAATAAAAAAAAAATCGCTCTTTTGAGAAATTGTTCGTGATTTTTATATTTTATGTGTGCTGAATTATAATAGAATCTGAAGGCGGAAAAATCCTATATAGCATCAATTTTGAGAAATTATACGTTATTTTTGAAAAACCTGAAATAGTGATTTTTTTTTTTTTTTTTTTTTTTTCATTGCCATTTAAATTTTTTTTTTTTTTTCATTGCCTTTTTTTTGTATGTGAAAAACAGTAATATATATTTAAAAAAAGTACAGACATTATTGCCTTAAACAACCCTGAAGTTGAACGTTGCCAAGAAAAATTTATTCTGCCTGCTCCGTTTTGGAATAACAAAAGCATTATCATGAAGGCCGTGATTGATGATACCCAGATGACTAATTATCAAAGCTGATACCATTTTTTGTTCTAAAGATTGAAATTTCTCAAGATTATTTCTACGAGGAAATGATTTCAAAGCCTCTTCAAAATTATAGAAAAGAAGTTTCTTCAACATGCCGGAAAAAAAACAACCTGTTTTACTATTTTAAATAGATTAATATTTGTATAAATTTATTCGATGGGACCTCGATATATCGAACCTCAAGGGAAACGAGAAAACTTCGAATGATCGAGGATTTCGATATATCGAGGATCGATTTATTGAGGTAATTTCTGACTTCGATATATAGAGGTTAGTAGTCACGGCACTGCTTTTAAACATTTCACAACACACTCGTCCATATCTTGGAACTCGGGCCCTTTTAAAATCCTTGATAATGAAAAAGTTTCATACTTTAGCCTAGTTTTCAAAATTGTGGATAAGGTATTCGCTAGTATTCAGAAATTTTTAGCAATATCACAATTTATGTCAACCCCAGCATTTATGGCTTGAATAATTTTGACTTTTCCTTCGCAAGACAGGGCTTTCCGCTTTAAGATTTTCGAGAATAAAAAAAATATTGAGGAACAAAAGAAAACGAAACGTAGTAAGTGTTTTATCAGACATTGAAATAAACCGGAAACAAATGTCAGGATGGGAGTTACAGTTACTCCTTCGTAGAATCTTTGATCAGTCCAAACTCTACTTATTTAACAAATTGACTTCGATTTATAGAGGTTTTCCGATAAAAACTTCGTTTTGTAGAGGTGCGGTGTAAGCTAAGGAATCTTCGAAATTCGACAAATCAAGGTCATCTTAACCAATCCTTCGATATGTAGAGGTAATAACATAGGAATGGTAGGCAGATTCAAGGGGAATAGAAAAACTTCGATTTATCAAGGAATTCGCTATATCGATGTTCCACTGTAATGGTACAAAAGATCATATGTTTGAATCCAACATGGCAGATTGAAAAGTATTTTGTAGCGAACCCACGGAACGAATTTTGACTTTCCCACCCTGGCTTGATTGGGTTGGCAGTGCTTTTTGGAGTACGTATTATGGACGTAAAGCCACAACCAAAAAACAAATTATGAAATGCCTTTTCTATTTTATGATCAGGGATATAAATACAAGCCTCATAGTTTTCCATCTAGATAGACTATACGGCACTCAATTTTTGGATTGATTTTCTCTGATTAATTCGAGGAACATTTCGAATAATTGTAGCAACGGAGATAAGGTTCTTTAGAGAAAACGAAGAAATATTCTAGAAAAGATAGAGAAAACTCTCTAAGCTGTTACAGACATTAACAAAGAATGTCTACCAAGGAAATTATATGGGTAAAGAATACAAGGAAGAATGAAGCGAGTTGGCCAAGGAAAACATTGAAGAAGGAAATAGAAGAACACATGATGGGACGTGGACTAAGAAAGGAATAGGTCTTAGCCAGAAGAATATGAGAGGATGACATAAAAAATTGAGGTTAAAAAAAGTAGAAAATCTTAATAAAAAAAAAAAAATACAACGGTACAAATGTAAACATCCTGTAAATCTATTGAAATGTGAATATCATGACTTGTGAAAGTTCTGTTTTATAACTTCCCGAAGCCATCTTCTTTTCATATGCCTCAGATTATTGTCGGGAACAGAAAGGAAAGCAAGTTGAGAAACAAGTGGATTCTGGAGGTTGTATATTGGGTGTGTGAATAAGACTTAGCATTTATAGATTCGCAAATTATAGCCTACGGTGTGGACATTGGAATGTCAATATTTGTATCTGAAAATACTCTGTGTCTGCTATTAAACGCAGTGTAGGTGATAAGGTTAAAGTTTAAACAACTAGTATAATTTCATCGCATTTGACATAAAATTTTAATTAAATAAATTTTTACCAGCTTTCGGATGAAAAAAAAGAAATTTCAATATTTGGAAGGGGTTAATAGTTTCGGAGTTATAGCCAAAAGAATACTGACAAAGGCGTTTTCGCGGAGAAGTGCGACTTCCCGGAAGTTAGCCAATCTCTTCAATTTTATCCTCCTTCACAGATCTAAAACTATTGGTTTGATTAAAAAAATGAATAAAACCAAACTTGTTGTAAATTTGATTTTCTTTAAAATGTACAGAACTCAAAATGAGCTAAAAGTAACGGTTTCCGAGTGTTTTGATCGAATATCTAAGAACATACGATTTTTAACCCTTCCCCCCTTCAAAAACCTTATTTTGAGGAAGATTTTTTACTACATTTAAAGCTAAGGATGGAGAACAATTTCCAGCAGTCAGATCTTTTTATTTTTGGAGTTCAAGTTTTGGGTATTTTTTGGTATAATTTTACTGTACTATGAGTGCAAAGAAACCCACTATAGTTAGCAAGAACTAAACTATTTTTCAATACGGCAATGCTTTTGCACATCATCCTCGTTAATAAAAATCCGTAAAGCTCCTTATAATGACACAAATAAACACCCATTATGATGTAAAATTAACTTAACTCTTTTAATTAACCTATCATTGGCAATGAATTCAAAGAAAAATATTTGATGTGCTTGATACATAATAAAATTGGGTCACCTGTGGTGTAGTGGTTAGCATAGCAACCTACTAAACCCAAGATCGCGGGTTCGCAGCCCGGCAGATCACCTTAGGGAGTAAAAAATCCTTAGCTATGCCGTCCTTGGAAGGGACGTAAAATAGGGTCCCGAGCCTGTGCGATGTCAGGTACTCGTTAAAGATCCCTATCCTAATTCTACCTGGATAGGCAAAATTTAGGACTCCCACCGTAGCATCGTCCGATTAGCCATAGCAGCATAAAGTGACGTTAAACGAAATAAACAACAAACATAATAAAATTTAATGTTATATTTTATCTAGGGGAACCTTAGGTCTAGAGAAAAATAATACATATTCTCCAAAACCGGTATATTTAAATTAAATGTTTGATTCCTCTCCTATACGTTAAATATGTATTTTTAAAAGTAAATAAAATTAACAAAAAAATATTCCTTGGTTAAATCACCGAATATTTCAAAATAATATATTTAAGGACAACAATGACGGAATATCCTTCGAATAACTTAAAAACAGTCAAATCCTGGAATATTTCAAAATAAAATCTTTAGGAATAACAATGGCGGAATATCCTTCCGATAACTTAAAAATCGTTAAATCCTGGAATATTTCGAAACGGTATCTTTAAGAGCGAAGTGGGGAAAGTTAAAGTGGGGAAGGAGAGTGTCCAAGGATGTCCTTCGGCCGCCAAATATCGTCAGATCTGAAAAGCAGTATCAAACCCTTTTGGCAGCTTGTGGGCGAACATTTAAATGTTAATATTTCTTAGTTTAAGACAGGAGGCATGAAAAGAGAGAAAAACATAAATAAAAAAGACACCAAACTTTTTTTTTTTCTTAATTTTTTTTTTTTATAACGATCTATTGATTTTTTTAAAAAACAGAAGACTGTGAAGTGCATTTGTTTTTGTTTTTTTGTAAAATCACAGTCTAAGATCAACAAATCGAAATTCGATATCTAAGGTTGGTGTCTTCTTTATTTACGCGTTTTTCTCTTTTTTTTTATGCCTCCTGTCTTAAACAAATAAATATATTTGTCGATATGATTGTCGATTTTTTTCCCTGTCAAGTTACGATGTTCTGTTCCTATATTTCATCGAGGTTCGAGTCGTCCGTCGTTACGGTTGAATTACGTCACGATCATATGTATGTCGTACAATTACTCCAAAGCATATAAGTTCATATACATAAGACAAGAAAGTATAAAAACTGTTTAACTGATTCGAAATCGCTAGTATAAAAGAGAAAAAATTTGGCTCCATAATGTTATGTGGCCTGTGTGTTAGTGCCTCGGACGATCGATGTAAGAGATATAAATATATATCGATATAAATCGATACATATAACAGTTTACTATTTATTATGAGCGATAAAGGGCACGTGAGCACCTAAATGTCCAAAGGAAGCAATCCTTCAAATACGCTAACGATTCTGACTTATATCAGTAAGAATCTGATTACAATAAAAACGGTATTAGCAGTTGATGTTTTAGCAAATCTCTGAGTCGTAAATTACAGATTGAGCAACAGGCTTATCGAAAATAAACAGGAAAACATTAAGAAGTTAATCGTAATGGATGCCAAAGCAGAACTGATCTGGTTTTAACATGTAGTTTTGGAGGTGTGTTATTTATTAACAGTGTAAAGAAAAAAAAATCGCATCTATCTTAAAACAGGTGACATCCGAGCTCTAGAAACAATGAACCTAACAATAATAAACACGGGCTCCAAAGTACCGAATAAGAATGCTACTTGCGAACAATTTTGGAAATTTATGCAAAAATGATTAAATTACAATCAAATCTAGATATTACAATACTGAAAAAAATAAAGCTGAAATTCTATGGATGCATAACAATGAGTTATTCTAGTTTTATTAAAAAAAATTGTTTTGAAAATATTCATCTTGAAAACTCTGGTAGATTATATCAAACCAATAAAAGAAGAAGTGGGAAAACTTAAAATAATCATATCCGGCCCGGAGGAAAATTTTGGGGTCACCTGTGGTGTAGTGGTTAGCATAGCAACCTACTAAACCCATGATCGCGGGTTCGCAGCCCGGCAGATGACCTTAGGATTTTGTAAAGGGAGTAAAAAAAATCCTTAGCTATGCCGTCCTTCGGAAGGGACGTAAAATAGGGGTCCCGAGCCTATGCGATGTCAGGTACTCGTTAAAAATCCCTATCCTAATTATACCTGGATAGGCAAAATTTAGGACTCCCACCGTAGCATCGTCCGATTAGCCATAGCAGCATAAAGTGACGATAAACGAAATAAACAAACAAACATAAAATATTCATAAAAGATTGCATGGACTGAGGAAAAGTTGAAAAACAAATGTAAAGATTCTTATAGAAGATGATCAGAAAATGGACAGAGGAATAAAAAACATCTGTAAATAAAAGAGTGGAGCAAAAAGATGTAATATTCAGTCAGTCTATATCTGCACAAAAAAAAAAAATAAAATAATGACTTAATGTTAGCAAAGAAATTGATGTAATAAGTATGTATAGATGATAGTCAGATTACGGGCAATTTTCAGTACAAAACTTTTAATAATTTTTACGATAGTTTAATATTTTTTTTTAAATATTAACACTTTCTATTGTCGTTTAGCTGTTAAAAGAAACAAATGGTCAAAATCAAAGTCATATTTTCATGAGAAATTTAAAATTTTAATAGTGCGGTAATGACGATATCGGCTTGGTAATGATAATCACTTGGATATATTTTTTTAAATGTATATTGGAGGTGAAAAAAGAATATTGGAGAAGGAGCCATTGGTGGTTTTTTTATTGAGAACCTAGGGTTAAAAATAGGAAAAAAATAACTTTTCAGGCAATATTTCTAATAATTCAGTGCTAATTAAAAATAAAATGCTATATGGACAATTAAACTTAAACACACTTAATTCAGGAGAAAACCTATGAATCTAAGGTAGCAATAGTTCAAAAATATTCATTATCGCACAATTCATGTCATTACCACACTAATAATTCGGGCATTTTATTCAAAGCTAACCTCTAGATGAATAAAATAAAATTGTTTTTTTTCTGCCAACTGTCATACAACAATTGATATTCTTAATTAAATTAAAGCCAATAAACTAATTTAAAAATTTACTATCTTAATATATATAAATTACGTGTCGCCGCCTAGGGGCCGGCTAACACCTAAACTACTGAACCGATTTTAATCAAATTTGCACACCGTGTGCAGTTTGATCCAACAAAAAAGATAGGATACCTTATATCTTAATTTATAGTCGCAATATTATTTTTATATTATCTGCAAGTCACAATTATCTGTTAGCTCTATACGATTCTAACATATGGCGGTATAAGGTTATACTATTATATAAGGACAAGCAATGTTTCGTTTGTGTTCACTAACCGCCAAAAACTACTGAACCAATCTCTACCAAATTTTGACTACATCATCTTTATAGGATGGTTTAGCAATAGTAAAATCTAATAATTTTCAACTAATTCTTTATTGAAAAATGAATAATAAGTGGATAACAGTGAAGTTCAAAAATGGCGGCAATTGCAATCTACATGAAAGGTTAAAATGTACAGTGTTACATAGAGGTGAACATTGATAATAAAATTTACTTATTTTCAATTAAATTGTTATAAAAACAGGTATATGGAGTGAAATATACCAAAGTTTAACTACATCATGTTCATAATTCTAGGTTTAGCAACAATAAAAATTTAAATGTACAATGTTGAGTGTTAGAAACGGGTTTTGCCACACTATGACATACTTTTATGGTTAGAAATTAAAATCCAACCAGATCAAATCAATAAAATTATTTCTGTCGAATGAAAATTATTAAAAATCAATATGCCGATCCTCAGCTGTTTAATATTTTGCGTAAAAATATGAACTTTGAACCTTTAGTTGTGAGCACTGATAATACAGTCCATTATATGCAACAGTTTCTTAATAGTCTCTGTCCATCTGGATTACCATCTCATAAATTAAAATTGAAAATTGGATGTCTAATTATGCTTTATGTTATCTTCAAACACCTAATCAATCTAAATTTAACCCAGTTAATAATGGCTGCTATGCGTGAAAATATCATCA
Source organism: Euschistus heros (assembly GCA_003667255.2). Taxonomy (NCBI): domain Eukaryota; kingdom Metazoa; phylum Arthropoda; class Insecta; order Hemiptera; family Pentatomidae; genus Euschistus; species Euschistus heros. Next base: position 672,706 of record RCWM02000296.1, read on the forward strand.
AAAATAAAATTTTCAATTCTTCACTTTAATACAAGGTTTTTATCGATAAATATTAAAAAAAAAAAATTAATTATTAGTTAAAATTATCTAAGATCTTCACTTATGAGAGCGGGCGAAGCCTCGACGGGGGATGATGAAGTTATATATAAAAGGACAAGCCATTTTCGTTCGTTATCACTAACCGCGAAAACTATAGAACTATTCTGTACCAAATATAACTATATCATCTTCATAGTTCAAGGAAGGTTTAGCAAAAATAAAATTTATATATTTTCTATTAAATAACTGTTTAAAAAAGCGATAAATATGTGGAATGCAGTAAAGCGAGCGCCATTTAAGAGAGGTTACAATGATCCGGTGTTAAATATAGCTATAAATTGATAATAAAGTTACTTAATTCAATTAAATTGTTATCCAAAAAGCTATAAATATGTGGCAAGCGACAATAGCGTTTTAGTAAAACTAATGAACCTATCTGAACCAAATTTTAACTACATCATCTTCATAGTTCTTGAAAGATTTAAAATTAGAAAGTTTACCATAATAATAACTTATACTATTATATAAAAGGACAAGCCATTTTACGTTTGTGATCACTAACCACGAATACTAGTGAACCAATCTGTGCTAAATATTAACTACATCATCTTCATAGTTCCAAGAAGGTTTAGCAATATTAAAATCTACTGATTTTTCATTTCATTTATTTTTTATTAAAAAAAGAAAATATGTGGAACAACAGTGAAGTTTGAAAATTGACCGATAGGTGGAGAGGTTCTACGCGAGAAGTTACAAAAGAGCTTGAAATCGATGATAAAATTTACTTATTAAACTATAAAGAAAATTATTAAAAAAGATTTAAATATGGTGTGCGATATGTGGATCCCAGTGAAGCTTGAAAATCGAACGATTGTGTATAGCGCCATCCCACAATAGAGTTAACAATGGTAAACTGAACCTATCTGTACCGACATCTAAAAAAATAATTTTTATAATTCTAGGAAGGTTTTGCAATGGTAAAATTTACAATAACTAAAATTTAAATGTACAATGTTGAGAGGCAGGACTGAGGTTTGCCACACTGTCATATACTTTTATAGTTCGAAATCAACATCCAACCAGATGAAATCAATAAAGTTATTTCTGCCGAATACAAATTATTACTAAATCAAAATGTCGATCCTTTACTTTTTTATATTGTGTGTAAAAATATGATTCACGGGCCTTCTGTCGTAAGCACTGATAATGCAGTTTATTTTCCGCAAAAGTTTCTTAGTCTTTATCCAACTTGATTACCAATTCATACATTAAAATTAAAAATTTTATGTCTAATGGTGCTTTTACGCAATCTCCAACTGCCTAATCAGTGCGATTATAACTAGATTAATAATTACTGCTATGCGTGAAAAAATCATTGAAGAAATAATGCTGAACCACATGCTAAAATACAAGAATCTTATCGATAAACAAATAAAACATTAATTTTTAGTTGAAATTAGCTTTACTTATGGAGGGCGGGCGAAGCCGCGACAGGGATGCTAGTGATAATATAAAGCGTGCTAATGACAACAAAAAAGGTATGTGACTTATTTCACAAAGAAAAAAGTGGGCGAAATCTCGCTAACTCACTGCCTGACCGTTGGTGGCTGGTCTTCAGCTACCGGAGTACTACCACTACTCCTGGAAAATATTTCCCCGCCGTGGCGTTTCTCTACAAATTTGTTTTTTACTAAGGAGATGAATTAGTCAGGGGTGCAGTCAAGGTTGAATGAACACAGCCAGTTTTTAAATGAAAAACTTAAATTGTGGCGTGCCAACGTTTCGACCTGCCTTGCAGGTCTTCATCAGGGCTAAAATAATGACAAAAATTTGGTTTTTGCTTCGTAATGATATCATAATGATGGGACAAAGTTTGGAGCTATGTAAACTTATATTATATTATTACTCAAATACAAAACTGAAAACATTTATGATTTTTGAGTTTTCCTTTATGTGTGGAAATAAATTCCACAACTATTTACCTTACGTAACGAAAGAAATGAATAAGTTTATACAAGAAAACTAAGAGTGGGACTCACCGTGGTAATGACATTTGAGTAGCTTAAGCAATCATAAAATCAATTCAGTAATTTATACTTTCATTATTAATATTTTATTATGGAGAAATATTTCTTATCTGTTATAGCAGTGGGCAAAAAGTAAAGAAGGATTTGACCAATTGAGTAAAACTTTTAATGGACAAAAAATTGCCCGTAATCTGAGAATCACCCGTATATTGGCTTAAACATTCAAAAATAATTTGTAAAATATTATTACTTAATAAACACAAAATCTCAACTTTGAAAAAATAAGAATATTTTTCAGTGGATCAAAACACATCGAATAGCAGATGTTATAAGCTTGTTCAAATATAAATATTGTTTTCAATTGTCAATACAGCTGTCCAAGACGTAACACAAAAATATTTGTTTTTGGAAATGAACTAGGTCAAAAATATGTTTTAAACAATCTCTATAACATAATGAATAATAAATATGTATTTATTAATAATGGACCATTGAGATGACATTTCCTATAAATATTACAATAGGTATCCCCCTATATTTTATCCCCCAAAATATTTTAGCACTGCTTTCTCTATTTCTCTTGAAATATATGGTTGAAGAGAAAGTTATGTGACAATAAGTGAAACTGTATAATTAAAAAAAAAAATTGTGCTATGTTATTAACTTTCTATAACGATCACGGCAGACTTGAGTATTATTGGAGTACAAATTTATATGTTACGTATATAACATAATATTTTGCCATAAATACATATTTTGAACTCTAATTACATATTTATCAGCGTATCCGGTATCTAAGCACTTTGCATTTAAATTTTTTTATGTTTCTCAGCCAAAAAAACGATAAAATAAATAAAAAACGAAAAATAGCTATGAAAATTCCTATTCTTTTTTTTCCACCGCACGAATGAGTTCATGTTTGTCCTGTTGCTGATTCTTCCCTTTGTGCGAAATTTTGATCTCATTTTCTTCTCTTGTAATTGTTTAATCGGATTAACACGTTAACTGCGGGATGGATTTCAGGTTACCTCCCAATCTGTTCGGTACATGTCCCGGGAACATGTATTTAAACAAAATGTTACATAACAAAAAAAAATTCACTCTGCTATCAGAAATGGTCCACTAATCTTTATTTTTTCTAGATTATTACAGGAATCGTAGATGAAACTTATGTCATAGCAGGAGGGGAATCTAATGAATAAGGATGGAGTTAGGACAATTGAAATTATAAATTACACTTTATTAGCGAAAAATTACATATCAGGATTTAGACTTATTTTTACGAATAGATATTAACTGGAACACTAATCCAAATCTTTTTTATGAAAATATAACAACCTATTATTATTATTTTTTTTTTTTTTTAAAGCCAACAACGACAAAAGTCAAATTTAATATTCACTAATTCATTAAATTGCAAATAACAAAAGACGTGAATAATAATATTTTTTGAAAAAACAATTTCAAATTTCTAAAACATGAATGTTAAATGAAGTGAAATTATTTTACATTCAAGACAACAAGCTGGCTCACGAGGACATTTACTACAATAACTGTATTAGGGCCTAGCACGTTTATCTGCTTCTCTACTTGAAATTGTCTTCCTCAGTTTCGCGTAACAGCCACGACATACGCGCCTTTTCTTTCTTCCAGGACCAAAGGAATTATTAGATTGTGTTTCTTTCTCCGTGTGTTTTCATTGATTGTGGGAGGAATATTTTCCCTAATACTGAAGGAAACCATACTTTCAATCAAAGATCTTCTAAAGTAAAGGTTGCAAACTTGTTACCAATTGGTTGTAGATCAGCCAAGAATTCACAACAGTGGTACCGAATAAGACTTAAAATATGACTTTGCGATACTATTTTATGGTTTTTCTCACTGGTCCGTACATGTCCCCAGAGACATGTATTTGAAAAATCATAATTTACGATTGTAGGAGCCGAAACAGTCAACAACCATGCATACTGAAGTTATTTCAAAAATATTTCCGAGCTTTATGAACTTTTTTTTTGCCGCACTGGAGGGTGGTACTCCATAAAAGCATCTCGCACTGAAGAAGACACTGCTTACATGTTCCCGGGGACATGTATCGCAGTTAACGTGTTAATTTCAAGTTCTCGGTCTTCTCAAATACTTGGAATATTACTACACTTTTCTTATTCCCCTTCTTCCTACCACCATTCCATTACCCAGTCTCTACCAAGACATATCATTCGTTAACTGTTTATCTTTGTACTTCTGAAATGCCAAAAATCGCTCTTGCAAAGACGAAAGATCTTGTAGGAAAGTATGTAGGACAGTTTTCAAATAAGACTTTTAAGGGGGATGGAGACGTTTTATATTGTGTTTTTTTTTTTATAAAGTTATATCAACTATTACACGGTTTTTATTAACAAAGAAAATCTCAAATAAAAGAAAGGTAAGAAGTCAAGATTTGAACAAACTTCTGTTACTTAAGATCGGAAAAGTCTGGTGTTTCGATACCGATTTATTTCGTACTTTAATTCAATTTTATAACGTGCTTTCTTTGTTTATATTATCCTTATTTATTGTTTTTTTTTTTATATAGTCTTCCTTCTGTTGTTTCCCTTTTCAACAGAATTAATTACTTAAACTTGAGTGTTTTGTTGTTTATGTATAATTATGTAGTGCACTTTCGGTATTTAATTGCATACTTTAATCAACATATTTGCAAAAAAATCGATTACCGATATCTATAAGAAGAAATCGATTTTCAATACCTGGGTTTCAAATTAAGAAAAAAAAATCCACTTTAAAAAAAATAGTGCATATGATTATTAAAAGACGGATAAGATGTATAGATGGACTGTACTATAAATGATAATCATTTATTATTTAAACAATTAAAACAGAAAGGCTAAAGAACAATCATTCTTAAAACATATTATTAAGACTAATATTTTGATAATAATTAAACACTTTATTGTATTTACACATCCATGGACATCAATATTTTATTACTAAAATAGACAGAATTATAAACATTAAATACACCATTCAATTTACTGAAAATCTTTTAAGAGTTAAACAAAAGACGAGAATCTTAACTTGTTTATTGGTTCAGTTGGTAACTAAGGACTAGTAGTGCTATCTAGCGTCGTCAGTGAGAAACCTATGCCTCTATTACAAACCGAATCCGTTTTAATTTTTTTAATTAAAACAGTCTGAAATCTGAAACGAAATTGACTCCTGGTAAATATTTTTTGGCTTTAGTGACAGATTTTCAGAAAATATTTCAAGGTATTCAACATGTAATGATGATCAAAAACTTTAATTTATGTCATTTTTAATAATACTTAAAGCAGCTCATAAATGTTAGGCAACATGAAGCCGATTAATTTAAACACTGGTATGTAGTGGATTAATCGTTATCAGATTTTGTAAGTATTAAAACATCATGCAATACTTAATGCGATAAGAACAATAATATATATTACATAAATAATCGCAATGTCCTGAAGGCCAACTGTAATACCATTACTTTAATCTATTTTTTTTTATATATGTAACTAAACTTATTTCATTTCTGCTGGATTTATTTCAAGTTGAAGGAAAGATTCCTCTTGACTTAACAGAATTATATTTATTCCTATTTTTACAATGGAGAAAAAAAAAATTCTAATCTATTCTATATCGGGGGCTATATGAATCCATGAAGGACTAGGGCCTATGCACACACCTTTTTCCACTCCTCTCTGTCAGCGGCCACGCTCCTCCAATTCTTGATATTTAGCTGCCGTATGTCCCCTATCATATTATCCATCCATCTTTACCTGGGTCTGCCTCTTCTTGTATGTCCTGGTGTTCCAGTCCACATTTTCTTTGGCTGCCTTTTAAATTCCATTCTTTCAAAATGATACAACCGTCGCAACCTAGCATTTTTTATAACAGCAACAATATTTGTTTCATCATAGAGTTCTCTGAGCTCTATATTGTTTCTGATTTTCCACCTTTGATTCTCTTTGATTAAAAAAATAATGATAAATTAAAATGAAGTAAAATAAAAACACAAGTCTCACCTAGGTCTTTTTGTGTCTTCATTATAGGTTGTAAAGAACTTCTGAAGTAAAAATGTCCCCTATATTAGTGTGTTTGTAAATCCTACCAATGTGTCTTTGAAAAGTTTGTGAATTTTGTTTATGATTGAACATATTCGCAAAATGTTTGTCTTAGTGTAGTATATTGTTTTGGACATAAGGAGGGATCTGTGCAATTGAATGTAAAATCTTTGATGGAGATGATAATATGCTGATATTAGACATTTTGGTAATACCATAAATTTTAATTTCTCATTTCCATATGGCTTTCAGTGAATAGATGTATTCACATTGCCTTCTTAATATCTGGGATTTAAATTTGAGACTTAAAAGTTAAAAAAGGATTTTTAAGTCTGTCTGCTTTGTTTCTCTCGTATGGTCAGACTATCTCATAGATTGAAAGTAAAATTTACTGTTATAAAATTTTTGACTGCCATAAAAAATAATAAATCAGGAGAAATAATATTTTGTGGCATTAATACAAAGGAATATAATCAACCAAAGCCTCATACCTTGCCTACCTCTTTAGACTTATAACTATTGTTTCAACTCTGATTATATCTTACAGGATATGTTCAGACACTCCAATAATTAAACATTATAACCACCTCAGCACTTTTAATGCACTTACAATTAAAAATTACGTACCAAATGAATTTAAAAAAAATATAAATTCTTACAATACAATAATACTATATTCAGAGACAACAAGCTAGGAGTTAACCTTACCCAATAATATAGACCCTAATATTTGGGAAATTTTTTATTTGAGAGACTACTTTAATCTGATAAAATTTTGATCTAAGAGTTGGTGAAATTCAATACATTGGCAATACCTTAAATTTAAAAAAATTGGGATTTCCTTAACTTTTTATAACTTCTTAGGTTTTTAACTAACCATTTCTTATAAGGAGTACTGGACGGAGAATAAGTACTGTACTCGCTTCAGAGGTATGTACCACAGATCACAGAACTAACTGGTTCTGTCTTCTGTGTTTTGTACATATGCTAAAATATAGTGTATGTACATATACTACGAAAATAAGGTTATGAGTGGAGAAGCTGACCACTGATAGGACTCTTACAATCATAAATTACTAAATGTCATAATGCTATTACTGTTCTAATCTTCAAGGAGGATTATAGGTATGACCGCTATCGCTATTGAGTCAGAGCATTAGGACGATTAAGAAGGCTTTGATTATATATTGGAATGTATAAAAGGCTTTAATAATATCTTAGAAGTTAATCAATTGGGATGCCTTCAGGTGGAAAATTTTATTTTAAGTTTAACACTAAATACTCCTGAATAAAAATTAAGTAATATAGGTTGTATATCGTAATACAGTGCACATAGTAATCAGATGTCAAGTTTATTTTTTCATATAAGTTTATTGTAATTTCAATAATTAGATTCCTCTACTAGTATCTGTTCCGTGGGCATTTTTTGTAATTGGGGAATATAATCATTTTTAGTATTACGACAAAAATGTAAGACTGTTGTAAAAATAATAATGAATTTTGATTCATTGACGAGTATATTATTAAATTAACAACATTTTTTAAATTAATATATACATCATGCTAATCATAAAACAAAGAAGAATAAAGTCAAAAGATTAAAAAAAAAAAAAAAAATCAAATAAAAGTAATCTATAAAGGCAAATAAAAAACTCAGTTTCTCCCTGACTAGGAAAAACAATAGTTCATGGATTTTTTTTATCTATGATCTACAGTTTTCCCAATTTACATTTTAGGATTAAAAGGGTTAGTTTACTTCAATTAATAACTAAATTAAATTAACAATTAACGATTATTCAAAATAAACAAAATCGTAAGAAAATAAAGGCTTCAAATGTGATTTTTTTTTTCATTCAAACCAATGTAGCTCCTAAACGGTAGGTCCTGGTGACAAATGTTATAATATCAATTTGAGCAACACCAAAAGAGAGCTACAGTACCAGGTATGCAAGTTTAAAATGTCGTTTATTTCTTAAAATAAATACACAGTAATTTAAAAAAAAGTATAATATATTTTATTCAAAGTACTGACCCTCGCTTTCTACACATTTTGCCCATCTCTCGGGCAATATATGGATACCATTCCAAAAGAATGCTTCATCTTTATTTGAAATCCATTCATCGAGCCATTTTCGTACGTTTTCGAAATTGTTGAAGTGTTGCTCCGCCAATGAGTGTCCCATCGATGAGAAGAGGTGATAATCAGAAGGCGCCAGGTCAGGTGAATACGGCGGGTGGGGTAGGAGTTCCCAACCAAGCGAAGAAATCGTTTCCTTAGTCAATCTGGCTGAATGTGCAGGAGCGTTATCATGCTGAAGAATGACTTTGGCGTGCCTGTGAGCCCATTCTGGGCGTTTTTCGATCAATGCGTGACTCAAATTGATCATTTGTTGTCGGTAGCGCTCGGTATTGACTGTTTCGCCGGGTTTGAGAAGCTCGTAGTAGACTACTCCCTTCTGATCCCACCACACACACACAGCATTGTCTTCTTCCCAAAACGATCCGGTCTTGCACTCGATGTGGATGGTTGTCCTGGCGTTACCCATGATTTTTTTCGTTTGGGATTCTGAAAATAAATCCATTTTTCATCGCCAGTTACAACTCGATGCAAAAAACCCTTTCTTTCGTGGCGTAAAAGCAGCATTTCGCACACAGTTTTTCGTTTTTCCATCTGTCGTTCGTCCAATTCATGTGGAACCCATTTTCCAACCTTTTGAATCTTTCCCATAGCTCTCAGGCGATCGGAAATGGCTTGCCTAGTGACATTCAACTGTTCTGCCATCATTTGTTGGGTTTGGGTATTGTCTTCGTCTAATAAAGATTGCAATTCGAAGTCCTCAAACTTTTTTGGTCGATTTTCTCGTTTTTGATCAGTAACATCAAAATCACCACGTTTGAAACTTTGAAACCAACGTTCACATGTCCTGACGGTTGGAGCCACATCGCTATAAGTCTCAACAAGAATTCGATGACATTCAGATGCCTTTTTCTTTTGATTAAATAAGAAAATCATGACATGCCGCAAATGCTCTTTATTTGGCTTAAAATTAGACATTTTTAACACCAAAGAAAGGTATGATACGTCCACGTAAACGACTTAAAAACAACTGACTTTTGTAAACAAATGACTAACAAACAAAATAGCGTTTAGAGATAAGCAAATCCTTCAATAGGCTAAGAGCGCATTCTATTGGAATTAAAACGACATTTTAAACTTGCATACCTGGTATGTTAAAATGTTACATTTTTGAGGGTGAAAATTTTTTACATAAACTATAATAATAATAATAATAATAATAAATAAAGGCTTAGCGAATCCGAAGGTTCGATGCTGACACCACCAACCGTCGACCGCACACTTTCCTCCAACCCACTCCTCCAAAACCTAAATCTCCCAGGTCCGTCCTGACGCAATCCTCCCATCTTCGTCTCGGTCTACCCCTCGGTCGTTTACCTGATCGCTCAAAACTGATTACTTTTTTCTGAATTCGATCATCGAGATCCGAATGGGGGACTAGTTTCCTTCCGGATAATGAGCGCTTTACCTCAGAGAGATCCATGACTGTTTGGGGTGTTTTTTGAACAATAGAATGTGTAAGTAGGGTTTTAAAACCTACGCCACACCCTCCATCAAGCCTGGGGGGCCGCCCTCATTTGTTGGTCAGCGAGTCCATCGGACTTAGCCGGGTAAGAAGTTCCACCGACCATTCCCTCATCTGCCACACGTGGGACGCTCCCCTACGCGGTAATGAGATCCGCGTGAGGTACATAAACTATATATCATAAAAAAAACAATAGAACCCGTGCCAAAACACATATTGATGTCAAAATGGCTTATAATTGTTTGTTGGGGCTTAATGGTACTAATGTACTCCAGAAGAAAGGATGGGTGATCCTACAGGTTACCATCTTATTTTTTTTCCAAAGTGAAAATATTAAGTTATTCCCTAGAAACAAAAATGGTTTATTTAAATTAATCACAAATTAGACTTTATTATTATTGAACGGAATTTATTCCCATAACCATTCCTATGATAGAGAAACGTATTTTAAAAATTTCAATTCATGAAAAAGTAATTCACAAAAAATATTTATTTATATTGATAAACACAATTATTTCAGAAATCATTTAGAAAATTCATAATATTTACGCTTATTTATCATATAATAATTTAATGTTAGCATAAAATCAATACATACCAGCATATTATTCATTCAATAATTTATTTTAAAACAATAACAAACATGCATTAAATTTAAAAAAATGAATAAACCATAGTACTTACCAGCAGCTTTTTTTTTTTTTAACGCGAATTTCACTGTTTCACAAAAAATCTGTGAGCTATTTCATTCTTACTTATGAATCATATTAAATTTATTAGTGAAATAAAAATAATGCCGGATTCAAGATTAAAATCTTAAGTAAGTGATTGATAAAACAAAATGAAATCAACAAGTGCAAAAATGATATTGTGTGCCATATGAAAAATTTTAATTAGTTTGTATAATTGCACTTTTTCAAGGCTGTAATAAGCTTATTTTAGTCATTGATCTCAGTCTATAGAATAATTTTAATCTGATGTATTTATATGTATCTATATTTATATATTTATTCATTCCATAAGAGGGTCACATAATTTTTATTAATTAATTAAAATATTTACATTTCAAACTCTATCAGTTTAAAAGTTTTTCAAGCAGATATCAATTAATTAATCAATAACAAATGAATAATAAATAAATAAAAACTTAGCGAATCTATGCCATCACCAACCGTTGACCACACGCCCCTCTCCTATCCACTCCCTCAAAACCCAAATCCCCCAGGTTGGTCCTGACACAATTCTTCCATCCACGTCTTGGTCTACCCCTCGGTCCTTTACCTGATGGCTTAAAACTGATTACTTTTTTATTCTTTTATTTATGATTACTTTTTAAAATTAATAATATATACAAGTTTTAAATGAAACGAGGGAGTGGAGTAGCTCAGTGGGTAAGGCACTTGACTAACATGTACCACTAAGTTCGAGCCCGTATGAAAGCAGAAAATTGAATTTCTGTTTCTTCAGCCATGGATCTAATTTGGGGTCTGGAGACCTTTCTGGGGCACACCTAGCCTCAATAAAGTGAGTACCCTTTATTGGGGGTTAACCTGGTGGTTGAGCATGATTGCTGATTACATCACCTCCTTGTTGAACCGTTGGTCACAAAACAATACTTCCTTACCAAGTATTGAACCCAAGACCCTTCATGGGTTGTAGCGGTACAGGTTTAAAGGAAAATAAAAATTAAATCATTCAAGTGGAAGGAATGATTTTCATATTAAACCAAACCACTCGTAGATCAGAATATTATTTTTAACTCAGAAGACAACTCTTGGTCTATTTCAGTAAAATACTTTAGTTTAACACTGAGCAGATGTTTATATTAAAAACCTAAATTAAGTCCCAAAAATGAACTTATGCTATACAAAGCTATAACTCGAGCTCAAATCACTTATGCTTCATTTGTGTGGAACTCAACTCGTGCAAACAATAACGAAAAACGAAAGGATTCAAAATTTATGCATGTGGATCATCAATGTTCAACCATTGATACACTAATTTCAACTATGCTACACCACCTTAATTTTCTTCTTATCAATCATTAGATCTTCGAACATACATTGAAAAAAAATAAAATAAATTTAAAAAAAAAATAAGAAAATTCATTATCCAAGAACAGATGTACTCAGAAAGATACACCACAAAAGAACCAAGCATGTATTCCTAACATAATTCAGTTTATATGTCACTTGATTATTATGCGTACATATTAGTTATTCTTTAATGATTATATTCTGTTATGCAGATTTTTTATTCATTGTTTCTCACTGTTTTATAGAACAACGTTGAATTTAAAAACTATGTAATGTTGATTAAAGCTATATTAATCATGCAGAGGATGTGCAGCCGGAATATGTATACTTAAAAGATTTTGTATTTGTAAATATATTAATAATGGTTTACTATTATTATATATAAATTTAATGTTTAATATTAATATATGAAGGGTATTAGGCTAGAAGGGGGAATGTTTGGTAACCATTTTTCTGAATAAATCGCAGAAATAAATTACAAAATCTATATTTTTTATTATTGGGAAAGCGTTACTCAAACTACAGAACATGTGACAATCCTCTTTCTAGTGTCCATGAGACCACTATAAGTGATAGTACCTGGAACAAGCTAACAAATGGCAATGAAACCTTAATTTTCAATTTTTTTTTTTTTTTTTACATTCCTTTTCTAGCCTAACCCCTCATATGATAGTATTTTTCAAATAATAATACGTTTATATTTTTGCAGAGATATATGTTTAAAACAATAAAATATTCCTCATTTTAATTATACTCGCATATGATAAAAATATCTAATAACAAAGCTCTTGCTGGAGGTAAAGTTTTATCTGGTTTTATTTTATTCGCTTTATATAAACAATGATATAAAAAATAAACGGTGATATAATTTTATCATAAGATTGTTAAATCACTGTTAATTCTAGCATGAGGAAGGCATTATCTTGAAACGTGTTATAGTTTTTATATGTAATGAAATAAGGAAATGGTTTGGAATTTGAATTGGATACATTCTTTTAGATTAAAAAAAAAAAAAAAATTCCCGATAGATTCTGTGATATTCTTTTTATAAAATATAAGATTCAAATGAAAATTAATTTCTCAAACCATCAAGTTTTAGCATCAACTTTTTAGAAAACAATCTATGATCTTGAAAAGAGGTAGATTGGCCGAGCAAGTAGTGAATACTTTTTTTTTAAAGCTATTTATTGAAATTTACTACTGTAAACAATAAATTGTTCATAATGACATGTCCATTGTTTGTAAAGCAACTACCCACTGGTAGCACTTCAATAAATGTGCCATGTTCTTTTCAGACACCTCAGAGGATTATCTGGAATAGAATGGGAAGCAAGTTGAGATACTAATGGATTTGAATGCTTGTGGAATTTAATACGAAAGGATAGATATCTGGTTTAGGCTAAATTAGAAACATATGGTACATCTTTATTGATAAATCTATGTCAAAGTAAGGAGCATTGAGGACTTCTCGGAGGATTTTGGATTGTAAGGATTGGACACAAGATGAATTGGATGGTTTAGTGAAGCCCCTACTGAATACTTGAAATTATTAGTCATGGATTGTGTATTTATAATAAAAATATAATAGAGGTTCTTCATGATGATGTATAAAAATTTTTAAGTTTTTTTACTTTTACAGTAATCATTAAGTCATGAATAACTAATAAACCCCAGTTTCATTATTTTTATAGCTTACAACCATTATACAAATAAATAAATAAATTCATTATATTAATAAGTTGATGAAAATTAAATTTAGGTACAATTCGCACAAGCATTTTTCAGTATGATTTTAACTTGAAAAATATCTTTAAAAGAGAATATAAAAATGATAAAATTAAAATATTTTCATTAATAAAATTCTATCTATTTATTTATTTTTTTAAATATATCTTTTCTTTCTAAAAGTAATATAATCATTTTCTATTATTTTATGTAGATATGTCTTTATTTTATCATTTTTTCAGAGACGAATATATGTTGTAATATAGAAAAAAAATAAAATTATTCAAAATAAAATAAAAATAATCACATCAGAAATAACAGGAAAAATTATTATTAAGATTTTAATTAATTAAGATTCTATTTGCTAGTCTGTACAGTTAAGAACAACAATCTTTGCAGGAATCAGACCATAAATGCTGATGTTGAGTAATTCAATTCTTCATTGCTGTTTTAAGATTGCAATAAAAAAAATGATTAATTTTTAATTATCAGACTATAAAACTATCATAAATCTTAAAAAATAAATCTTTTTTGTAGGATTGACTAATTATTGATAATTTAATAAAACAGTTTCTGTTTATTTAAGAATATATAAGTGAGAAGGTAAAAGGACATCTTTGTAACATGTTAGGGCCAAAATTAGCCAAGAACCGAACTACTTTTATTTCTTCCCATTCAGTATATAATGTTTATTTTATTTTATCATCTAAAAAAAAATGTATATATGTTTTAATTACAAAATTTTATTGTAATAGGTTTCAATAATTAGTAAATATGGATATTAAGTAGGTAATACACATATGTATGAAACATAATTTAAATAAACGGGCCCTACAAAGGGTTACTTTGATAGGTGAAAAAGATAAGAAAAAAAAAATAATTAATATATAGTCGGTGGGCTTACTAGTTATCGGGGTATATACGGGCCCTATATATATATATATATATATATATATATATATATATATGTATATATAATATACTATTAAACAGTTATATATATATATATATATATATATATATATATATATATATATATATATATATATATATTTTTTTTTTTTTTTATATCTTTTTCACCTATCAAAGTAACCCTTTGTAGGGCCCGTTTATATATATATACATACATACATACATACATACATACATATAATTATAAAATGTATGTTTCAATACAATATTGAAGGATACTCATAAATACATATGCTCACTTCGCAGATTCCTACTTATGCACAACATGAAATACTACAAATTCTTTTGTATGTAATATTTATATTTGATTCTTTAGTAATTGCTTTATAGGGTAAACGAGACTATAATAATATAAAGAATAGTTCAATCAAGTTGAAATTTAAAGTTATATTTCCTTAATTACTATACTTTAAGCTAAACAAGAAAGTTCACACCAAACATTAGTACTGGAATGTATTTAATAAGATAGTGACAATAACTAATGTAACATCAGTTTTTGACATCCTTAATTTTTAAATTAAAGACAGCATTGAAAGTATTTTAACACAGTTGAGTTGTAGGATTTAAAAGTAATTTTATCATTTTTTTTTTTTTAGTTTCTAAGTTAGGGTGTAAAGAACTATTTGAGGTGACAATAACTTTCTGATTCACCCTACTTTGATTTATTTTAATTTGATGTAATAGTGATTTTATGATCCTTAAGAAAATATTTTTACTGTTTATAATATTTTGGTTTTTAAAAGTTGATCATTTTTTTATAATCAATAATTTTTTAATAATTTCAAATATATTTAAATATTATTTCAGATAGCATAACCTATACTTATATTTTTAAAACTAAGTTTGTTTTTTTGTAATAGTTTATTGTATTTATTTTGTTTAAAAAATATTTAGAAATCAAATAATGACAGCTCACCAAGAGACCAAGTGGAGTCCAACAGCATGGTTGGGTGTTCCAGGGAATACTGGACCGTCTCTCCAGCGTTCTAGGCGCATCCATTGATCAATTCTCCCCCTTGCAATCATTCAATAACTTTAAAACAGATTTATTTTAATTTAAAAACTATTTTAAATAAATAAATATTTATTTTATACCATAATAAGTAAGTAAAAACACTAGTATATTAGATTAAAATTAGAAACTCAGAATGAAAATTTATAACGGTACATACCATATTTAAAAAGAAAATAAAAATCATCATTTTTAGATAATATTTTACTTAACGATAAGAAAATGCTCAATGCTATCGACTATTCCAAAATTGACTAAAAAAACATTCAAAGCTTCGAATTAATTACAAAAGAATAATTAGACCTAAGGATTCGAGCTTTGGGCCTCCACTAAACCTTCCAATTCTCTTATCCAATACTTACAATCCAAAATCCATCGTAAATTCCTCAAAGTTCCTTATTAAGTCACAAATAAATGTAATCATAACGATCTTAATGTCCTATGTTGTTGAACATGTCTACCAATTTGTCTAAACGCAGTTCCCGACTTTTTCAAGAATGTTTTTGGAAATTCCCGTCTATTTTAATATACTTTTGAATATTTTAATACTTTTGAAATAATAATCGAAACAAATATATCAATGCATACTCTTCTACTTTACATATCACAGTTAAACAATTTATAATATTTATAATTACATGTTATTTGTTATCTCAAGTGAAAGCCATTTTTTCCGACCCCCCCCCCTCCCTCCCCTGAAACCTCATAAGGGAAAAACGTGTTTTTTTGATGTTTAATTTTTTTCGAGAGTTCAAATTAATTTTGAACCGGTTCCAACGCAAGTAAAATTTTTTTTGGGATGTGTAGATGTTCCCCGAATTTTTTTCAGATTTTATTTTGATGTAAAATTGAATGAAACATAGCTTAATATCCAAACAAAAACTAAAATCGGCATTTTTCCGTAAAAACTCTACAGTATTTCGGTGCAGACTCAATGAAAAAAAACGGCATAAATAGCATTGAAAGATACACTCTTCCTCTTCAATATGGCGCCGATAAACTTGAATTTGGTTGCTTGTAGTCCGCGACAAATCGATTTTAGTAAAACGTAAATTTTAAATTATGCAATTTAGGCCTACAGAATAAGTCAATATTTAATTAAATATATGAAAAATAGTTCATATACGGGTTTTCGAGGTAGCTGATCACGAATTTGATGTCAAAAATATATTTTAACAATTGACAGCTGTCAAATGCAAAATTGTGTTTCTAATTATAAATGTATCAAATTCGTGATCAGCGTGAAAACCCCAGCGACCTCGAATTCTGTAGGCCCTAATTTAAAATTTACGTTTTACTAAAACGATTTGTCGCGGACTACAAGCAACCAAATTCAAGTTTATTGTTATTGATAAGGAAGAGTGTATCTTTCAATGCTATTAATGCCGTTTTTTTTCATTGAGTCTGCACCGAAATACCATAGAGTTTTTACTGAAAAATAACGATTTTTACGTTTTTGTTTGGATATTAAGCTAGGTTTCATTCAATTTTACATTAAAATAAAATCTGAAAAAATTCGGAAACATCTACACATCCCAAACAAAATTTTACTTGCGTTGGAACCGCTTAAAAATTTATTTGAACTCTCGAAAAAAATTCAAATATCAAAAAACACGTTTTTCCCCTTATGGGATTTCAGGGAAGGAAGGGGGGTCGGAAAAAATCTCAAAAAAAAAAAAATTTGTTTGCCCTCTTTAAGGTTTTAGGGTCGATTGAATAAAATCAGTGAGGACCGCCAGACCTATCTTATCCCGATACCCCCTTTGATAATTAAAATGGAGACTGTGTTAGTAGAGCAAAATTGCAATGATACACACATAATGATGTAAACTCTTTCCATAAATTATCATTGGCAATGAATTCAAAGAAAAATATTTGATGTGCTTGATACATAATAAAATTTTATTTTTATATTTTATCTAGGGAAAACTTAAGTCCAGAGAAAAATAATACATATTCTCCAAAACCGGTATATTTAAATTAAATGTTTGATTCCTCTCCTATACGTTAACCCTTATCCTGGCAATGGGAACTACAGTTCCCATCAACTTTGGTCAATATTTATAAAGTAACTAGCTGGATGGGGCTCTCGCAAACAGTGTTGTCCTTTTAAGCAAACCCTTTTCTTAACGTAGACTTGCAAGGTGGGAGGAACGCCATGAGCTTAGCTATTCGACGATATTGGTGGCAAAGTCTGGTTTGGCTGTTAGACATTGTTGGCTTGGCAAGTCAGGTATGTTTACAACTTTTTTTATTATTTATTCTTTGTTTCTCAGAACTGTGATCTGTTGATTCTTATAGATTGAGTTGTTTTCTAACGGAAACAGTTAAAAAATAGTCGAAATTTCCATTCACACTTTTATAATCGAAGAAATTAAAATGGGAACCTCAGTTCCCCGTGCTAGAATACCAGTATACCTAGTAGGGGAAACTCAGTTCCGCTTCCTTGGATACCAATATTTCAAAAAAGTTTACATTTTGACTAAATAAAAAAAAAAAAATTATATCTAACTAAATTAACTAAAATTATATTTTTAGTAATTAATTATTCATTAATTACTTAAACAAATTAGCTAATATTGTACTATTATTTTATTATTATACCGCTGAATAATGTATTATTTCATATTACAGCTTAAATATCTGCAATTTATCAAAGAATATAATGCTCACATGGGAGGAGTAGACATATCGGACATGCTCATTGCATTTTATCGTACTCCTCTCAGACCCCACCGGTGGTACTTACCAATATTTGCTCAAATGCTAGACATTTGCACCAGCAACGCTTGGTTATTGTACAGGAGGGACATAAAAAACCTGCGAGAAATAAAAGGAATGGAAGTGAAAAGGAGGTAGAAAAAAATTTAAAGAAGAAGAAGCAAAGAATCAATGAAAGGCGATTGAGGACGGGTCAAAAATTTGAAAACAGAGATAAGTCGCCAATGGAAGATGCATCTAAACTCCAGAAACAGAATGGATTCGACTTAGGGGGATTTGAGCAAAATGAAGGAGAAAATTTAGGAATGAGTCGAACCAAAGAACAGAAAAAAATAAATAGAGAAAGAAAGAATGTTACTGAAACACTAGCTGGAAAAAAAAAGAGAATTCAAAACAAGTACTGATGGACGTGAACTATCCCTCAAAGAATTTAAATCCGACGTCGCCCAACAGCTCATCAGAGCTGTAGTTATGGCTGTATCCAAGATTAGAGCCTCGTCGCGCTTCGTTCGCAAACATCAACCAAATAAATCATGGAGTGCCTGCTGTAATTTGGATGACACATCAGCAGGTGGTGATCATTTTCTGAAGTTCACAGGAAAAGGAAGATGTCGCCTGAGTCAAATCAATAAAACGGTTTTCATCTGCTCAAAATGTGATAAAAGATTATGTCTCGTTCCTAAAAGAAATTGTTTCCTACAGTACCACACCACCTCCAGTGCCGCTAGTGCCAAGTAAACAATAGCCCTCTCTTTTCTTTCATTTACGTATGGAGTCGTCCTTCTAGTATTTTTTAGTTTCATAAGAAGTTTTATTTTATTTTATTTTTTTTAATTTAAGATTTTTAGTTTCTTATTCTTTAAAATGTTTTGTTTAAGTTAATATAGCATTCGAGTTGATGTCGTAGTGATAACAACTAATGTGATTTTGAAAGATTGAATTTTTTTTTTTTTTTATATGTGCTGTGATTTCCTAGAAGTAGGGTGACAAAATCTCAGAAAACAAGAGATATTTATTTTTTTTTATAATATATAAATTTTGTTTTTTTAATTGTTTAACCTTCCTAATTTTCCTATACGGCTACCTGGCGAGGGGAACCACAGTTCCCCTTTTGTTGCAAGAGCAACATTACGGTAACCTTGCAAGGGGAACTACAGTTCCGATTTATTATAAATGACCATAAAAGTAGTTAAAACTAGTTTTGGCCGTATTGGATAATCGTTTCAGTATGTGTGAAGGCCAAACTTCGGTGTTTTCAAGTAATTTAAAAAAAAAAACCAATATTTATGTTTTTGCCAGGAAAAGGGTTAACCAAGTTGAAACTTAATTGGGATTGGAACAGGAATATTGTTGATTTGATACTAGTAAGGGCTCAAGTAGCAGGAATATTGTTGATTTGATACTAGTAAGGGCTCAAGTAGCTTTTGAAATGAGTTACCAATAAAAATATACTAATTTTAGTATAATAAAAATATAAATTTATTTTCTTTTAAAAATCGTGTTTTCATTTGTATACTTCCAATACCATACGGAGCCTATTTTGCTCCAAAACATATGTTTTATTTCGTTCAGCTGTTTGCCTGTTGTTTTGTTTTCTGTTAAAAACTCAAATAATTAAGTGACCTTTTTCAATAATTTATTCAAAATAGTATTAAAAAATGATAATGGTTAGTACTGATGATTATGTTAACGAATCAAGATACATGCCAAATACACAAACAGAAATTATGGAACTAGCTAATTGAGGAAAGGAAAACATACTTCCCATAAAATTGAAGAAGAAAAATATACGAAAAAGGATTAATAATTAGGTTGAAATATTGAAAGTTATAAACTACTTTTGGTAGTTTATTCCATCAAAATACCTCAGCCACTGCAAACAACAAAAATTGATGAAATCCGATAACACTGTCCTGCATCAGAATACTCCCTTCAACAAAAAATGTTTTTATATATTGAAGTATGCTGAACACGAATCCGAAGTCCTAAAATCTCAATCAGGCACCTTTTTTTTTTTGTCCGTTTGTTTTTTTTATGTGTTTAAGGTCGAAAAGTGAGGTGTTTTTAGACATTTCGAGCATTTTTTTTTATCATTGAAAGCCTTTACAAAAAATTGAAAAACCTATTTGATTTAGAAACTTTTTAATGTATTAGAAAATTAAAAAAATTGGAGAGCATAAGTATTAGGCTTTGTTGCATAAATTAAATTGTTGAAGAATTGCTTTAATCATATAAGGTTGCAACTAGTGATGGGTCGTTCTGAGTGGAACGGAACTTGGAACTGGTTCCTGCCTTGAACCGGTTTGGAACGAGACGAGCTACCTAACTTTTTTGTTCTAACTGGAACGAAAACCAACGCCAAAATATCTTAGGTTTAGATTGGTTATAGATTGCATCTCCCGTTTCGTTCCACTCAAGGTCGTTCCGACTGCTGATCTCTCCTTCCTTCACTTGATCCCTTACATCCGCACATAGCCGTTGATCTTACTGCTATTAGTTCCCTCTAATAGCATCTAAAATGTTTTGACCATTCTACATTTAAAAGAGAGTATATGTACAAAATATTACCTGAGAGAATAATATTTTGAACGTAAATAAAAATATAACTGAAAACAATGATATAACTAGATAAATTTGTATTTATAATATTATGATCAGGTATAATTATTTGCAGATCTAAAATGGTTGTTTATATGATAAATTATTGTAAATACAGTTTTTTGATATCCACTGGCTGCCCCCCCCCCCTCTGCGTCATCTCCTTTACTACCCTCTACGTAGGTTTCTGTAATATGATTTAGAACATCTTCTGGTTCCTCTTTACTCCATTCCAAATTTTTATTTGATTGTGCGTTTTTTTCCCCCCTCGTCTAGTTCTGCAAAATTCGAGGAATATATTCCAGTTTTATAGGTTTCCAAGAAATCAAAACATTCTGAAAATTATCTGTGTCTAATATAAAGAAAAGCAAAAATGTAAAAGAATCCTATTTGCATTATATCGAATCCAGCTGATTGCCGAGAAAGGTATGAAAAACAAAACAAAACGAGAGAGGTAGCTTGTTGTACTTTGTGCAACACTGAGGACTAAATATTTTTCTATTAAGAAACTATCCCTCCTACCACTTTGAAAAGTTACTGGCGGCAAACAGAAGAGTATATCGAGAGATAGCTAAAGCAAATTTTCCGGGAAGCTCACCGGATACGTAATTATAAAATAAAAGGAGCTTAACAGCCCGAATTCACAATAAGGAACGAAACTGCATGGTAAGTAGGTAGTAGATTAGTCAAACTGACGAGGAACGAAAACTGGAACGGACCTCATTCGGAACGGCCCTTCACTTGTATGTAGAAGGTTAGTCAAACTGACGTGGAACGGAACGAAAACTGGAACTGGTTCCAATAGTGGAACGAAACCGAAAATCTCATTCCGCTTATAAGTCGGAACGGCCCTTCACTAGTTGAAACATGACCTCAAAAATTCATTTTTTGCATTCCCATTTAAATTTATTCCCTCCCTACTTGGGAGCAGTTTTAGATGACACAAGGAAAACTATTTCATCAAGAGATAGCCCAAACGAAAAAACGTATAACGGTAAATGCTATGAGAAGATGCTTGCCGACTACTGTTGGACACTAAAACAGGAGACACGTGATGTAGAGTACAAAAGGAAAATTTTCAGCATAAAAAAAAATGTTAAAAATATATGAAAAAAAAATGCTATTTCAGTTTTTTTTTTTTTAAATAACCTCCATCTCTAAAAAATGGTCCTTGGTAGAATTTTTTTTGCTATTGATTCGAATTCAACACACTTGTTATTTGAAAAAATGGGTTTTACTAAAGCATTGGAGGGTGTTTTTTTAAACGCCTATTTCCAAGCTTATGAGACGGCATTGTTAGCAGGAGTTATCGGTAAAATATTCCGGGAAGATCTCTGGACCCCGAATCGTACCCACGGCTTAAATAACAGAAAATCAATTATCTACCCAGGGCTGGACTCGAACTTTCCACCCAAGATGCCAATAAATCACAAAAGATTAAACTACATGATTATATCCAGACCTATATAGTTAAATTATAGTTGCATTAAGCCATACAATTCATCTCGTATCCAATCCTCAATCCTCTCTACTTTGTCACAAATAAACGTATTCATAAAAATCTTAATCTTCCACATGTCGCTTATTTGGCCAAATCAGATACCTTTCATCATACCATAAAATAACATATAAAGTTTCATGGCTTTGTCGCCCAGTGAACGTAGCCGGTGCCGGCAAATTTTTACGGGAGCAAAAATTTCAATTTAAATACAGTTTTTCAGAATAATAAAAAAAATATTAAAAAGTTCAACTCCACAGCTACAATTAAAAAAAACCTTGAAACCGACCAGTGGGAGCTCAAATGTCAGGGTTTTTTTGTAATTGTAGCTGTAGAGTTGTACTTCTATCTTTATGAAATAGGCCCCTGGTGTCAGTTTAAAAATGGGTTCATACGTCATAGAGTGGACCAAATTAATTGTCAAAGGGCCTGGGATCATTAATTGAAGTAGGGAGTTCCCGGTATTCGAAACCTCACAGACCATGTTAATTAAGAGTTAAAACGGCCTAAAAGTGCGTCATTTGACACTTAATTTCGAAATTTTTTCCGGGACCCCCGGTACTTTTGCCGTCCCTAATGTCGCCCAGTCAGAATTCCTTAAAATATACACTGCCTTTCATAGTAAACTCTATAAATACCCAAAACCACTAGTCTCTCAAATTACTAATAAACCCTTTAGGCATCTGAAAATACGATGGCCTCAGGGCATTCTAATATTAGTCCAGTCAATAGGGAATCACTCCCATGTTAAATTTACTAATAATAAGGGTTACCAATGGACTTTTTGTCATTTATATTCGTAATTAAACAAATAGGTTTGGTAGCAACCCGCACAGAGTTGTTGAGGGCGATTAAAGAAGTATTTCTGTCAAAAGTGCCCCGAAGATTTGGTGAGTTTTTTAGAGTTAGGGGCACGAGAACATGGCCAAAAGCAGGTTTTTTCAATTTATAAGCAAATATAACGCGGCTTTTCATAAAATGTTGTATATAAAAGTTGTAGATAATAAAAATATCTACAATTTAAGCCATTGATCGTTCGATTCTGATGATTGGTTGTCGTAAAAGGTGCAGCCGAAAAAAAAAACCCTCTAAAATGTCCCTTTTTTGCATAAGAATTATTATAAACAAAAAGGGCCTTTTCAATACTTTTTATTGATGAAAAAGGAAGCTCTTAAACCCAAAGAAAAATAGGATTTACCCCGTCCTCCTATCTTTATTATTTACTGAGATATACCTTTTGTTTATCTCGATATCGATATTTTCAATGCAAAAAGGGCCGTTCGTGATTCACATTTTGAACTTCGGATGACCGGGATATTATTCTTAAGGGCTTATATTTTCATTATGAATTGCTACAAAAAAAATCGATTTCTTTGAAAAAACATGCAATAAAATCGACTTGAAAAAGCGCCCGTTTTACAGCTATAAACAATTGAAGCTAGAGCGTCCGGTATTGAACCGATTTTGTTATAAAATATAATAAATTAAAAGCTTACCTCTCAACGATTGATTTGAGCTATTCAAAGTGTAGCTACCATAAATAACAGCCGAGTTACGATTTTTTTTTTTTAAAAATCACTACGTCATTGTTATGGCTGATTAAAAAAAATCAATCTCCAAATAGTACAAAAGGGTGGATGGGCTTTCGGGAAACTTACTCGACAAGTTTTCAGTATCATGTGTCCAAAATTATTCCTTTACAAAAATTTGGGAATAATCCTTCCAAAGCTTTACAATCGATTATTACCTACATAGAATCTTGGCTGCCCCAAGAATCGCTTTCCTCTTTTATCTGTATCGAGCGGTCTTCCACCAGTTCCTGATTCCAAGTATCGAACTCCATCTATCAATCTCAAGTTTTGGAATATGTTTTCATGCTGATGTAAATTTCAATAAAGAATTATAATTTTTTATTTAGCTCAGATGAAAGCATACAATGTAAGCCGAAACGTCGGCACAATAAAACCACCTTTTTTTTCTTTTGAATTATGGTCCCTATCTTAGCGATAGAACCTTCAAAGTTAATCATAACTTTTCCTACTCCTCTCTCTTTACCCATTCTGCAGGTGTTCCTCAAGGGAGTATCCTAGGTCCAATCCTCTACACGGTGTATACAGCTGACATCCCGACGCATCCTAGCACCATCCTCAGCACGTATGCTGATGACACGTGTGTGTAATCAGTAAACAATAATCCCTTCATTGCCTCCCAGACACTCCAATCCCGTATCATAAAACCTCAAGAATGGTGTCAAAAATGGAGAATCAAAATAAATCCCATCAAATAACCTTCACCCTTCGTCGTAAACCCACGACTTCCTGTCCTACAATATCCTTTAACGATGTTCCACTAATCTCCGTTGAACAGATCCGCTACCTAGGACTCCATCTGGACAAACTTCTTACTTGGAATCCACATACAAGACTAAAACGACAAGGAACTGCTTGTCGCTATTGACTACTTCAACATTTACTTGACAAACGCTCCAACCTTACAATTAATTACAAAATACTCAATTACATGACAATAATTAGACCAATTTGGACATACGGAGTTGAGCTTTGGGGCTCCACTAAACCATCTAATTCATCTCGTATCCAATCCTTACAATCCAAAATCCTTAGAAAAATCCTAAATGCTCCTTACTTCGTCACAAACAAACTTATCCACAAAGATCTTAATATACCTCACGTTTCTGACTTAGCTCAAACCAGATATCAATCCTTTCATAGAAAACTCCACAACCATTCAAATCCATTAGTATCACAACTTGCTTCTCATTCCATTCCAGATAACCCTCCGAGGCGCCTGAAAAGAAGATTGCCTCGGGACCTTCTAATATAGTGATTCATCATATAGAACCTTTATAAGTGCTACTAACGGGTAGTTGCTTTTAAAAAAAGTGACGTGTCATTTTTATCTATTTCATCACATCTACTCAATTTCAATAAATAATTAAAAAAAAAAAAAAAAATTATGGTCAACTGATCTATATCCACTGTAAATTACTTATGAATAGCATTAAACAAAAAAATTAAAAAAGGCCCGAACCATCAAATATTTTCCTTAAGTATTGATAAGATGAAGATTAGACATGTAGTATATAAATTGACTGAATGTGAAGGTAAATGGGTTGAAGAACCTGGAGTTAGGTCGATGTCCTCCTGTAATCAGCAAATCTACTTCTAACTAACATTATCTTTTCCTCTTGCTACAAACAACGAATTTATAACGAAAACTGACTCGTTTGTATGATAAAAATGTGAAACAATTGTCACGAACGGAGATTTCGCAAGAGTGTAGCCAACAAAATTAAGTCTCGTCAGCAGGGACTTTAGTCAAACGGAAGGTCGAAAGTTAATAATTGGTAGTTTTAAACCAATAAAGAACTTATAAAATATAGAGATTTAAAGAATAAATTAAATAAAAATATACAATGGGTAAGTTCCTCTAAGTATATATATATAAAAAAAAAAATGGGTGAAACTAGATTAAAAATGCCGCAGACCTTACTTTTCTATTACAATCCGTATTTTTTTTTTTTTTTTAAATCAATCTTTTATTGAGGAATTATTACAACCTGCCACAAATGTGGGCAATAAGTAATATTGATGACTTCATGATTACATTCACACAATATGTACAAAAGAAGAGAAGAAAAAAAAAAAAATAGATAAAGAAAAATATAAAATGAAAAAAAAAAAAAATAAGAAAAAAAAATTAAATTAAATATAACAAAAAAGAGCTATGCTGATATATATAAACAATATGCAATATAGAATATACATACAAGTGAAATATATGAATATAAAAAAATATATATATTTACACATAAGACAAAATAATAAAATGAAAATAAATTGAATAAAAGTAAAAATAAAAAAAAAAGCTAAATTAAGTTAAAAGTTAAAACTTCATTCATACTTTATTTACAAGACACACCCATCCTAGGGATCTCCCAACCGTCCCGCCTCTCCACTTTTGGAAGGACAGGCCCGGCGCAGAGAGGTCCCAGCTCTTCTCTCTCAGCTGCGTTACTGAAGTTAAAGAAAACCCAGTGGAGGCTGAGTGAGAGCGCAATGTACAGTCACTCAGGACATGAGTTGAGAAGCTGGCCAGTGCCAGAACTCCAACATATATACATATTTACAATAGATCTCGGGGCCATTGCCGTTTTAATCTGCGAGGGGGGTTATCAGGATGTGTTAAGCTGGAAAGTGATTGAGCCAGAGGGTCAGGATGGAAAGAAAGGTTGCGATGGAATTTTAAAAATTTAAGAGGTATGAGGTCGAGGACGTATGGTATGTTGAGATCATTTTGTAGGGTTTTATTGGATACATAGTAAGGAGCATTTACTATAGTTCGGAGGACTTTGGATTGGAAGGATTGAATGCGTTTGATATTCGATTTTTTAGCTGTGCCCCAAAGTTCAAGTCCGTAAGTCCAAATAGGTTTAATAATGGTTTTGTATATGAGAAGTTTACAATCCGTATTAGTTATACAATAATTCAAAGACCTTTTTGAGGAAACCACGATTTTCGCCATCAAAGTTGTAATATCTCCACTTTGTTTAAACATTTTTCAAATTTTGTCCACATTTTCGGATTTAGCATTAAATTTCCTATAAGAGCAGAGTACATGTAACCTTGAATTTTATAAACCCGGGACCTAAAGAACAGATTGATCTTCACCTCATTTAGGGGAATTACAACGTCTTACAATACTTCTACGCTCACTGTTTTTCGAAAAGAAAAAACTATCCAGAAAACTGCAAATATCACAAACACTTGCAAATTTAATCAACTTTCAATAATATGATCAAAGTAAGGATTCCGTATCGGTATTATCGAGAAATTTACTTTTAAAACCGGAAAAACAAGGTTTTCATTCGGCATACAAATCAGTTATTTATGTAAATAAGACACTATGTAAATCGGTTTATTAAAATATGTATTTTAAACATGATGAACTCTTCATTGGAACAAAAAACAAAGAAAAAATTTATTGTTTAATAGCAAATAAAGGAAAACTGTCAATAAAGCGACGCCAGATCAAAGAATTTTATATTATTACATTTCTTTATTAATTATTATTATTTAGGATTTACTTTATAAAAATGCAATTTGTGGATAGTTTTTTTTTTTTTCGAAAAACGGTGAGCGTTGAAGTATCTTAAGACATTGTAATTTCCATAAATAAGGTGAAGATCAAACTGTTCTTTAGGTCCTAAGTTTATAAAATTCAAGATTACATGTACTCTTATTGGAAATTTAATGCTAAATACGAAAATTTGAAAAATGTTTAAACAAAGTGGAGATATTACAACTTTTCTGGCAAAAATCGTGGTTTCCTCAAAAATATCTTTGAATTATCGTATATCTACAACCTAGAATCGAAAGGTAAGGTCTGCGGCATTTTTCTTCATTTTTGATCTAGTTTCACCCATTTTTTTTTTTTTTTTTTTTTTTTCTTTTGCACTAAGAAGAACTCACCGTGTATATTATAGTTGTGTTGGTAAATTTAATGTCTCAGGGATAATTCTAGATCTAATTCCACATAAAAAATAGAAAAGTTTATGAAAATAAACAAAAATGCGAGTTCAAAAATCAATGCTTAATGAAAATAAAATTTTTATAAATTTAAAAATAAAAATAAATTTATAAATTTTTATAATCTTGGGTGTAAAATTGTGCAATGTAAATTTCTCATGTAAGTTTAAGCCAACTTCAAAACTATGTTAATTCAGTCTGTTTGCGTTCCAAGCTTGATAGAATGGAGTCCATAGTCATTTGATTAGAAGGGAAAAAATATTCACATAAGTTACTATTATTTTTCGAGGAAAAAAAAAATTTAAATCGAATAATATTTAACAATATTTTATTCTCTTCTGATATTAATTTAAAAAAAAAAAACCCTTTAAATTTAGTCTATTTAGCAGCTCATGAATAGAATACTCGAGATCAATCAAGCACCTGCAGCACCACCATTAATTACTGTATATAAAAATAGTTAAAATGTAGTAGAGAAACAACATAAAACAATTTTACTTTAATTTTTTGGCATACTGTTTTGCTAATTTTAATTTATCTTAATGTTGATTTTTATATTATATTTCATTGATTGCGTGGTCGAGTGCTAAGTGGTAATTTGTTACCTTGGCTACTCGCATCCGAAGCTGCGTTACTAAGAAACGGTCCTATTTTAAAATCAGCTGAGGCTAATTTGTGTTACAGTACAATAAAAAAAATTGCGAATTTTTCAAACTAAATTTAAAACTTTGCTGGTATTCGAGATAGTACCATTGATTAAAATTGTTGATCTGAGCCCACATCTCCAACTACTTTCCAAGATTTGCTGCTTCTGTAACTTACTGTTCTTTTTCTCATTCAGACCATCTTCTTGTAACAGCTATCGTCAACTAATTTCCTCTTTTCGTATCTCACTCATTGCACACAACCAAAATTAGTTTTAATTGATCTCATTTTATTCTATTATTTTGTTCGTTTCAAAGGCCAATTATTTCGTTATTGGTTATTTAAAATTGATTCTCTATGTACTAGTGTTTTGTTTTTATATATCAGATACATCCTTATTTATTATTGAGTTTGAACTTTACAAATAAATGCCACATTAAAAAAAAAAAAGTATATTTTCTTTGTAATATGCCTTATTACACAGGAAAAAAAAAAAAAAAAAAATATTTTTCTGCTGATAACCATAACCCAAAATTCACAAATAATTAATAGACAAAATGCATTTAAGAAGCAATTAAAAAAATCCCACAGATATAGAGTATTAATAAGGAAAAATTTTTTTCCCAGTAACTGAAAATTTAATTCCACTCATTTATTTCCCTTTTTAAACAGAGTTATGACTATATCTCTTTTTTTTAAAACAAATTTTACAATTCTTTTATCTTTTTTGACCTGATCCCAAATGTTTTGACATGGCATCCTTGTCAGAAAATACATGTTTGGATCTCCGAAGCACCAGGCTAGTAGGCCCACTGATTTACTAGAGCAAATACTAACCAGCTCAGATAATAGGGGACTCTTAAGTAGGTTAAGTATGTATGTTTCAATCCCTAATATTTTAGGGTTCGAAACATCAAAATAGAAATATAATAAAAAAAGTTAAACAATTTAATTTTTTTTTTGTTTTTAATGCGAATAACCAACTTAAGAAAATATGTATGAATATTTGTAGAGGTCAACTGAATTAATTTGATATAATAAATACATTTATGTTTCCTTAAAAATACCATGACTATCATACAAGGGGACGTTTGCAGTTGTAACTCACAGATTTGAATGACGATTTTTGTGTGGGTAGTAGGTACCTATAATTGTGCAAAACTAGAGTTATAGCCGCCAATGAGCATTAGGAACCGAGAAAAAAATAAAATATGAAAATCAGGTTTTATTTTTTTTTTCTCAGCCCTCAGTGAAGATAGAGAAATGATTCTTTCACGTTTAATTGCACTTATGCATGCTATTTGATATAAAAATATTTTCGCTATGCTGAAGACACCACTCAGCTTTTAGATATAGATATAGATATTATAGCATACATAACTGCAATTAAACGTGAAAGAATACGTTTAATTGCAGTTGTGCATGCTATAATATGTGAGATAGCGCAAATTATTTACATTTTTTCAGAAATTGACAGCCCCTTGCCTTCTAAAATCCTACAAAATTTTAAGGGTAAAAAAAAAATTATTTTTGATTTCGACATAATTAAGTTTCTACATGTTTTTTTGAGAAGAGGAATCTGAAAATAATGTCATTTTAAAAAGTCTTATTTATACAATATAGGCGAGGAAAATTTTTAAACTAAAAACTGATAAACTACAGACAACAGGGGCTGTCAATTTCTGAAAAAATGTAAATAATTTGCGCTATCTCACATATTTCACCACCGAATAAGACCAAATTTTAAGGTCATCTAGAAGCCGTAAAACTGCATAGTTTAGCCCACATCCGGAGGTCGCAGGATTTCCCCTTATTGAAATATCTCAAGTTATAGCTGACCTTGGATTTTTTTCATTCACATCAGTTATTGTCCACTAAAATCTGGAGTAAATCCAATGTAATACGCATGGATAAAAAGCAGAATATATGCTGATTCTAGTGATGCTATTATTATTGTAATCGGTTGTTATGGCCAGTAGAAAATGTTGATGAAATCTCAACTTCAAAATTTTAACCTCCTCGAAAGGGGTAAAAAATTAATAGTTTTTGATTTTGATAAAATTTCACATTAAAGGGTCTTATGGTGCGTTAAATCAAGATTTGAGGTCAGTTGTTCATGAAAAAAAGTTTCCACTGATTTACAGCGGATTTCCTTGAAATTTTGTCATTTTTGAGCACCCTAAAGCTGGATAGTGTCTTGAGCATAACAAAAGTATTTTTATATGTAATAGCATACATAACTGCAATTAAACGTGAAAGAATCATTTCTCTATCTTGACTGAGAGCTGAGAAAAAAAATAAAACAAAACGTGATTTTCATATTTTTTTTCTTTATCTCGGCTCGTAATGCTCATTGGCGGCTACAACTCTAGTTTTGCACTATTATAGGTACCTACTACCCTCACAAAAATCGGCATTCAAATCTGTGAGTTACAACTGCAAACGTCCCCTTGTTAGTAAATTTTTTTTATTCTTATACGATTTCAAACAACCTAATTATTAAATCTAATATTTCTACCATACCTGTTTCTTATCGAAGTTGTACTTCTGATTTCAGAAATTGAAGTAAGGATTTCAAAATGATGAAAACATGTTTGTTTATTTTTTGCAGTTTTTTGCCTTTAAAGCAAAACAACACATTTCTTGAGATGCAGTAAGTTCATATTAAACTGTTTAAATATATGGATAGTTTATATATAGTACCTATAGGTTTTAACCAAAAGATTTTTTGAAATGGATATATCTTTAGGCTGGGGGTCTATAGTTATTCTTTTTGATTTTGAAATGTGATCGAAAGTTGATTTGGATGTGATACAAAGACTGATGGGTTAAGAAGTCTAGGAGACAATAGGCAATGCATGGAAGTTGACTATAGACAGACATCCATGATCTATTGATTTTTCCAGTTTGGGAGAAATTAATTTTTTTTTCTTTAATTTACAAGTTCATTCCCTATATTTTTGCTTCCACGAAGTTGGAGATATTCAGTTAGTACAGTCTATGGCAACTAAAAACAAGAGTACATGTTATTATTCCTTTCCTTTAGAAAAATATATATTTATACATACACAGACAATGTGATGATTTTATATTTATGTAGCCAGGCACAGAAAGGTGTACAGTATTATATCAATGATAATGAAATTTCTGAAAATTCAAAGAAAATAATTAAGATCAAAAGCTTTAGTTCAATGTTTACAAAAGGTGTTGTTAATTATTTGTTCTGACAGAGTTTGTTCCACATAATCATCGCCGATTCTGTTGCTTCTTCTGCAGAAATGTCATTTATCAAATATTTCCTGAAAAACAAGCTGAAATCATAAAACCTGGGTGGGAGTATCAAAATATTATATTTCAATAACTGTTTTATTATTAGAAGTAACTCCAATAAATAACGACAATCTTCGATTTAATAATAATAATTGAAAATCGTAACATGTTTTGTCTTATTTTTAATAAAAACCCACATGTTCGAAACTCATAAATCTTATGAGAAAGCAAGAAAGTCTTTGACTTTAATGTAAAAAAAAAAAAAAAAAGAAAAAGAAACAATAACAAAATAAATACTTAAATTAAAAAAATAACTACAATAAGATGAAAAAGACTAGATGAAGTCAAAATAACTAAAAAAATCCGCACTAACTATGTCAGGAAACTTACTGTGTTATCACAAGACAGTGTTGCCAACAGATGAAAGAAATACGTATATAAATAATACTTTTAAATAAATACAATAAATAATAACTATACTAAATACCAGCACCATACAATCAATTCGATGTATCCTCGATTATAGGAATGACTGAGTGAATAACATTGATTTTTAACTATAGGCCGTGCTAGTTAACTTTGGACACCGAAGTATTTCTCCCTATATAAAGCCTATTAACCGGAATAGACCTTTACCCTATTATTATTAACACAACCTATTAATTACGTATTTAAAATATTACGTGTTTATAGGTATTTATAACCTATATGTTACATACATGATTTTATACCTTTAAAATAGTTGCTGAAGTTTGATTTAGATTGTTTTAAATAGGATAGCACACTTGTTCTGATTATTAATGATTCTGTCATATAATTTTCCTAAGCATTTACACACAAGTATAATAAAAATAATGTAAAAAACATTTCTTAGAAAAAAAGAGGGATGAAAAAGGATTTGATAGATATTAAATTTTTCTCACAAATAATAAAACATGAGATAATTATTCTACATTAAAACTATAATGTGGTTGAATAATTACAAAAATATTACTTTTCGATATTTAAATAGCCAAAATGGCTATAATATTTTAATAGATTATTTTTAAGCAAAAATATTTTGGTCATTAAAAAAATAAAAAAGGTGTCTAAAGTCATCCACAAGCTCGGCCTAAGAAATCAATCTTAAATCGAGAGCAGTGAGTTTTAAGTAAGCAGAGCATTACTAGAGCGCAGTCCTAAGGCAGCCATCGAAGTCTACGACTTGAGGAAAGGAATAATGATTGGTGCTATAAGCTCAGGATTATTGAGATGGAGGTGATGGGTCCCTTTGACTTCGTGATAAGCGAACGTAGAGCATGAAAGCTTTAACCTCTCCAGGACCATCGGGTACACTTCTGGGCTCTCCAGCTTGAGTCCTTCTGTCGCCCTAATGTTCATGTACTGACATTTTATCTTATCGGCCATTTCCATGACGATGTCTAATGAGGGCATTCCCAGCCCAGCGACCTAAAACACAGTAGGAAATGAATATTATAGATTAAGTTGGATAAAGATAGTTGAAACATAAATCAAACAGAAGATAATTTTTTCAACCTACTCAAGAAGACTTAAAGATCAGCATAAAATTTAGTTTTTAGGCCTTCTTCAGGATAGGCAGAAGGGTATAGAAAAAATAAAGTAGGAAACAAATCAAAGAAGGCGACCACAGGGAAGACGGAATAAAAGAAGCTTTTAGCAGAAGGGGAATGGATTAGAGGAGGAGAGGGAAGCTGGTTCTGGACAGGGATTTTTGGGTGAGGCTCTATAAAAAGGAACCTCACAGCGGTAACAGAGGACTAGATTATGAAATATGAAATGAACAAATTATCGTATTTCTCATTGACTGCACTGCATGAAACTATCTTCTTCGTAGTAGATATATTGTGTTTAATAGATTAATTAATACTTGATTAAAACCTAAGAAACGAAATTTAATAATATAATTGAGACACCTAGGATAATTCAGCTAACTAAGAACGTCTACAACAAAAGATCAGTGTCCATCAATGCAAAAATTAGACATTATTGTTCAGTCGTACGCCCAGAAGTATTGTACGCAGCAGAATGCCTTGCAATCAACTGAAAAGGTCTTATGGAAAAGCTAGAAGCGAAGGAAAAAAAAATCCTGAGAAAGTCTTGGTCCCATCAGAGAAAATGATGAATACAGGAGACGACATAACAGTGAACTGTACCAGCACATGGAGAGGATAACAGGCGCCATTTGGAAAATGAGGATTAATTTATAAGTCCATGTAACACACATGAGCTCACAGAGGCAGACCAACAAGATCTTTTCCTATATTCTTGACAAGAAAACCAAGGGACTCTGCTTCACCGAAGTTGAAAAAGACCTTCAAGAAATAGGAATCACACTCGAAGACATCCAGGAACGAGCTCTTCTCCAGGAAAAACTTCGAGGGTACAAGTGTTTCCAAGCAAGACCAAAGCTGAAAACAGGCAAGAAGTGGACTGATGAAAGAAAGGAGGCTCACAGGATAAGAATGCGAGAGTACTGGGGAAGAATTAAAGCTCAAGATCACAAGCAGTTGAAATTACGTGGTCCAGAGCAGGCCGAAACGAAAAAATAAAATAAATAAAAAAATTGAGACACCAAAAGCTCAAGAGGTAAAAGGTTCATTCTGATATAATGTGCTATCAAGTCATTACCAAACCAATGATATTTGCATTATTAGTAGACATCAAAATTTCAGGTAATAGCCAGGTAGGCTTCAATAACCTTCAATGAAGAGGTTATATAACTGTTACTCATGTTTTGTTTACATTTCAATGGTTCCACAGTTAATTTTAAGTAATATATAAAATGTATTTAGTACTGTGTTATGCAAATAACATCTGTGAACTTCCCATCACCACTATACAGTGAAACTCCAATTATCCGGATCAATATGAAGAAAAAAAATATATATTTTTTTTTTACATACAATTTTTTTTTTAGTTTATTAACAGACATTTTAGGCCGTGGTTCGGAATTCATGTAAAATACAATAGGTCTGTCTTATTAGTTTTCATGATACAATATAAGACGTTAAACTAAATAGACCAAGCAGCTACTACCAAAACTGTGTCTCAGAATTAGGAGCGGAGCCCCAGACACCTCGTAACAGTTAAGTTCTGAGTAGACATATTTAGTGAATTTTTAGCAGCATAGCACATCTATCCTACACAGGTTTTGCCCAATCTGGGTCCTATTGCTGTCGCTAGTGGTTAATAAAAAACGTGTTTTATTAACTGTGTCCGAAAAACTGTCCATTGCAGACTGTCTTAAGAAGGGCGAATCTAGGAAAAATTGGTGGATGAGTTCTGTATCAAAACATCCACGATTTTCGACATGTTAACTAAACTTGGTTGCAACATAAATATAATTTTATAAACAGCCAAATTTTTAATTATTCAATAAAATACATAATAAAAACATTACATAAGTCTGTATTTTTTATTCCAACACCCAAATTCAATAGTAAATCTGATTATCCGGATTTTTTGGTATAGGGATCAATATTGGCCACAATTGATCCGGGTAATCGGAGTTTCATTGAATTTTTTTTCGAGAGATAAACAAATTCCATAGGTGTCCTTTTCAGAGGAGACGAGAACTTATCAGTGATGTTTATAACCTATATCGGCAAAAGGTATATGCTGATAATAAAAATATCAACAGCTGGTCAATAAGATATTTTGAGAATGGGCTGGGAGAGCCAATAGAGAACTTATACTTTTTAACAAAATAATATTTTAAATTAATTTTAGTATATACTTACTATAAAGTAAATTTTTTTTTCTCTCTTGATAATGAAACATAAGAAACCCACATTCTTAAATCAGGTTTTGAAATCCAAAAATTATGTTATTGGAATAGTGTGGTATTAGGAATCAATTTTAAATCAAAGGGCAAACCATTATACTAAACAACCAATCTTATCCAACCAGAACAAACAGATCTTTTTAATATATTGAAGGTTGTATAAATTTCTATCATCATATTATTGGGTGATGATAATATTATCTAATATAATGCTTTGTATATACATAGTATATAGCATGTATATAATAATGAGGATAATATACCTTAAGCCTAATATCCCTGCAAAATTTATATTTGTCTTCATTTTCCACCTTCGACATTCCTCTTTTCATCAAAACATTAATCCCTTCTATGGTGACGGAGCCCTTATAGCCATTTAAAGCGATTTCGACCATCTCGTTGTAGCCGTAGCATGGCTGAGATTCTGGTGGTAAATTTTCATATTTTAGGAACCTAGAAAATTAAAAAAAATTAATAATTTTTTAATATTTAAAAAAAAATTAATCAAAAAATTCACGCTAAAAATACAAATAAAAGTTTAGACAAAATGGAGGTAGATCCCAAAGAGTCATCTTTCAAGATGTCTCTGTTACACATAAAAAAAAAATGTAATTACTGTCTTCAGAAAATTCAGCTCAATGTTAACCATTTTATGTAACCATACAAAAGGTTATAACCAATCTCCACTAAAAATAGTAGAGCATATTCTTGAGGAGCAAACTAAATTTTAAAAATGGTGACAAAATAAATCAAAATTTTCTTAAAATTGTAAACAATGGGTTTCTCAAGTTTAAAAATCATACAAAAATTGAACTGTGAACTTTTCATTTTTAATAAATAAACTAGATTTTATAAATACACACAAAAATTAAATATTAAAACATTCAAACAAGTCTCATGAATATAAAAGTTAATACA
The DNA here is from genome assembly GCA_003667255.2 of Euschistus heros. Lineage (NCBI taxonomy): Eukaryota > Metazoa > Arthropoda > Insecta > Hemiptera > Pentatomidae > Euschistus > Euschistus heros. The sequence goes on from RCWM02000296.1 coordinate 709,205, forward strand.
CATAATAAGAAACAGTAAACATTAGTTAAAAAATGAAAAAAATAATAAAATAAAATAAACAAAGGCATTGTTATTTGTTTGTTTATTTCCTTTAACATCAATTTATGCTGCTATGGCTAATCGGACGAAAGGCATTGTTATTGTTCTCGTATTAATATTTACATTGATTGATTTTTCAAAATGACCTGTTAAACATACCAATTTAACCAATCAATCTGTTGTCCTCAGAGATAATTTCCCAATTATTTTTCAAAGGTTATAGGTAGGTTTGAAACTAATTGGCCACTTTTATCTAAGAAAACCATTTGGTTTCGCAAATAACGATTTAACAAAAAACTCTCGAATATATATAAGTCATTACACATTAAAAAACAAATAACTCAAAAAAAAAAATAAATAAATAAATATAAAAAATAATCTTCAAGCTAATTTATTAGTACAAGTTGATAAAATTAAAGTGGAACTGAACCTTAAGAACTTACAACTGCTGCTTTTTGTTTGTGAGAAAGAGTTAAAAAATAGCCTGAAATAAAATTAATATAAATTCAACTAAAAATAATAATCATGATTCAAGGAATTATTTGTGTAAGGCTAATAATTGAAGCCATTGGTGGAAGGTGTAAAGTCAGTTATAAAAAAAAAAAAAAATTTTATTCACGTTTCCTCACCTGCAATTATTGTTAAAATACACAAAAATGTTAATAGATAGGGCGAATCAGCTTAAATTGCACATTCAAATATCAGACAACTTAAGAGAATGATTTTTTTTCTTTAATAATGAGTTATAAACAGATTTATTTAAAAAAATTATAGTAAGGTTAGCCATATGATCAAAATGAACAATGGATGGAACATAAAAACAGTTTTGTATGGATAATACTAATGTAAGTTAAAGTTTCAAACAGTAATCCGAAAATGCTTCTCCTGAACATTTTAATAAAAGTTTATCAGATATTTAAAGATGAAATTTTAAACTCAACTGATCGAGGTTATAGTCACTTTTAAATATTTTAAAAGTTTAGATAATACAAATAATTATTGCAGATTTTGCATGATAATTCTTTTAATTTAACCATTAAAAATGATGACGATATTTATTTTTTCAACAAATAAAACGAGAGAATTATACTTTGTAGACAGATAATGACCATCACAAGAATAAAACAAATCACAACCTGGCCTTCAAACCAAGGATGATGAATGAAACTTTTTTTTTTTTTTGTCATTTATGATGACGATGATGACTTTGCAGGTTTATAAGCAACAGAAAAATCAATGTAGTAATTACTGAATAAAAATGAAAAAAAAAAAAAAAAAAAAAAAAGGTACAGCTTTAATCCATGAACTATTGTTTTGAGACCATAATACAGGAAACCGGATAAGATCAGCACCCTTGTTGCTTAGCCACCTAATTCGGGTGGGTACCCATGGTATGAAGCCTAGGTGTGCACCATTAAGGTCTTTCGAGTTCAAAGTCAATTCATAGCCGAAATAACAGGAAATAAATATGCCGACAGTAGGATTCAAACTAGGGCCATCCTGTGATGTTAGGAGTTTAGTGCCTTGCCTTAATTTAAAAATATTAAGACCAAATAAACAATCTTTGTCTACTAAGTTCTGGAGGTATGATACACTTTATGAATAAATTCTCTTTGCGATCAAACTAAATATAGTCCATCCATCTAAAAAATAATAATAATTTATAGGAAGGATTTTAAATGTTAAATAATTTTCCTTTAGCTGAATGTACAGAAGCATGTTAACTGATATATGATTACATATCATTTGCTAAATAAATTCTGAGTGAAACTTCTCAGTCGACCAATCATGAAAAATCTTAATTTTGCCAATCTATAGCACCATACTGAGTACCTCTAAATCATTAATGAACACGCTCCCTGTCATTCGCATGAAAATAAAACCTAAAGTTACATTTTAATAAAGAAAAGTACCGAGGAAAGACCTATCTCAGATGCTGATAACAGACTACATGACCAATGATAAAGACATTGAATAGATCTTAAAGTGTTGAGAAACAAAAGTCTACAAATATTCACAGAACCTTTCATACATGTGTACTTGGAGGCTTTAAACTCCATCGAAATAAATTAACAAATATAAAACACAGGTGTTGAAAACCTTTGGGTTTCACACCTTAAACCCCACACAAACACTCAAAGTACCAAGATGAAAATAATTAAGATCTACTGTGGAATATATCAGAGGGTTTCAGTGCTTGGCCACCTTCGCATTCTCCAGACTAGAATGACATTGGTTCGAATTCGGCTAGGGTAGGCTGACCCACAGAGTGAATGCCGACCAACTCACTCTGGCTAGAAGAGGTTGATAATCAGTGGGAAAACCCATCCTTTTTGCCATAGTTTGAGTACAGATGCATGTTAACCACCAACAAGCAACATAAAAACATAAGAAGGGTGTTTGGCTAGGAGGTATTATGTCCAAAAAAATCGAAACTTTGATTACTTAAGGTGGTCTCATGGAGGCTAGAAAGACGATTGTCACAAGTTTTGGAGTTTAAGAACCCGTTGTCGATGAGAAAGAATATAGACTTTGGAATTTACATTTCCGATTTTTTCAGAACTATGGTAATTTGCCATTCAAGTCTAACACTCTTTACATGTTAAAGCTTACATTTCTAAGGAATGTTGTATGCAACACTCAAAATAAATTAAAGTTAACGTGCAAATTCAAATTGCATATGTTTTTAAATATGTATCAAAGTAATTTTCAATTTATTCATTATAAACTGATATTCAAAATAAATAATATAAACAAAATAGTTAAATATAAAGAAATGGTTCATAGAATGAGGACAGATTAAAATGTTCTCAGAAACATATGGAACAATACAACAAAAACAATTCAGGATCTAAAAATCTTTCAAGAAAAACTCTGAACAATTATCTAGCTTTATCGGTACATCAGTAATATAAAACATAAATGCCAATTGTGAAAGTTTGAAAAGGAGCTGAATGTGCAATCTCCCTGATTGACAAGAATCATTAATATCAAGACTGTAGAGGGTGCACAAGGAAATTATTTTCCTCAAAGCTTTGTTATTTAAATACTTTTCATGCCATTGGCACATTGTCAGCATTTTCATTTAGAGTTGTGAATTTAACGATAAAGATTAAATTACAAAAGATAGAAAGACGCATCAACCAAACAGTTTGATTCTATAATAGATCTATATTTGAATATCAATAAAGCCTTAGAATAGCCTTGACTCAAATATTTTCGTATATCCTCTCTACAGTAGTAACTTACAAGAATGATTTTTAACTTATACTTTCTATTATCATCAACAATTAAAATAATAATAACAATTTGAATTTAAGATAATCATAATGAATAGGCACAATAAAGTTCATAATCATTGCTCTTGAATATTAAATAAACTAAAAGAAATGACCCGGTCAATAATTCAATTGGCATTGACAATAAAGGATGCCCAGCCTATTAATATAATAAAAATATGTAAATTACATGCAACCAAGTCCAATAATGATGACTAACAATAGTGCTATTCATTAAATGAATTCAAATCATAAATTGACATCAATCAAGTTTAGATAACATTACATCACCTTATAAAGTTATTTAAAGATAAAATACTTTTAATATTCTAAATTGGACTCAGCTGTAAGCAAATCACAATTAAGAATGATTTTTATTCAAACACCAGAATAAAATGTAATTTCTTGAAACCACGGTAATACTTCTAAAAAATTAATTTTAAAATCCTTGATATAACTACTGAAAACATGACCATATACAAGAATAGTACAACGTAATCTTAAAAATATAAATATATATGAATTTAATTTTTTACAATGAAGGAAATTTATTTATTTATTTATTTTTTTTTTAACAAAGCTATTTCATGAATAATACTGCAATATGTCCTAAGTAACATTGAATAACTTACGTATCAATAGATGAACCAGTTTGCTTGACTAGTGTTTCAGGTTTGGAAACCCTCGGGCAAACAATATCTAAAGAGACTAATTTATCTATTTCGTCGGGAAAACATGATGCGTACATGAACCCGACAGCTCCACCCAGCGAATGACCAACTATAGAGACAGACTTCCAACCAAAATGTTTAACTACACGTCTTGCAATTAAAAGTCCATCCCAGAACAGGTAGTACATTTGTCCCTGTAAAATCAAGAAATAACAAATTAACCTCTGGTTGCAAATAATTTTATTTTAAGTTATTTTACAAATTGGTACTGAAGAAAATTAAGGACAAGATTGATAGGTGATTAGGGTTAGTTCCTAATGAATCGGCTTTAAATAAAAAACAATATGGTACATACCTTGGGATACTGCGAAGACAACCCATGACCAGGAAATTCTATACACAGAACAGCTAAATCTTCAGGGAATAAAGCCACTAATGGGTCAAAAGAACCAGCATTATCCTGCCATCCATGAAGAAACAAAACAGGCTGCTTATCTTCTGGCCCCCACAGTTTCCCTAATGAATAATAATTCATTAATAAATTAGGGAACGTGGGTAAAACCCCAAGTGGGACAGACACATCTTTGACCCAATAACCCACAACTCTTCCACTTACCATGAATATCTCCCCAGGGTACAGGAATGGTGATTTCTTTAAAGGATCTTTCACCAGCCATGGTATTTCCTGTAACACTGGACACTACCGAACGAAGTTGCCGCACTCCTTAGGTCAGGTAAGGCAGCTATTCTGACGACTAGATGAGTTGTGGAGTGGAACGTACATCCTTCATGGAGCCCTCACAAAGAAAACAGAAAAAAACCCGCAACGCGGCCGTGACAATACAGACTGAGCGCGGAACTAAACCCAGCTGACTGTTATCACTGATATCAGTCTGGAAATCTGTGGTCACTACTGGGCTAACAGGCTCACGTGATCTTGGAAGTCAAGGACTCATTTAACTAAATGCGATTGTTACGCCAGGCAAATAGACATGGCACGTGTCAAATAATATTCTGGAACAATTAATACTCAACAATCATTAAATAAACAACTTGCGGCCACAAAATGATTCACATATGATCCCATCAGTGATTTGAAATGTTAAAATCAAATCTTAAATTCAAGGTTAATCAGGTGTTGATGTCACACTTTGCCAGTGCTACTATCTGTTGATGCTGGCCGGAACTATTACTCTCTGAAAATTCAAAAATTCAAATATAAATGTTATTTAATAATTCGAATTTATATCTTAATGATGTAATTTAATTATACACTAATATTTATTAAAAACAGGTAATAATTAAAAATAAAATTAGTTTAATGAAAATTTACATTTAAAAACCACTATATTCACACTATAGTGTTTGATAGAAACACCAATAAATTACAACTCCAGACTTTGCAATAGAACTAATAGTAAATTAATATAAGATATAATTATAAAAGTAGAAGTGATGATATAATTCAATTTAATAATATGATTTTCTTTTAATGAAACCTTCCTGTATCTATAATATATGATTCTGCCACAACAATAAAAAAAAATCAATTACTTTGATTTTGCAATAATGTTTATCAGTAGCCATTTATTTTTATTTTGGAAAACTATTTGTAAAGAAGTAAGTGGTTGGGTTGTACAGCATACACTTAAAGAAAACCAAAACAAAAAGCTGACAGAAAATAGAAATTTAAAAGTAATTAAAAATAAAGACCAAATGTAAATTAAAATTAAATACCTTTGAGATAGAAATACCTATAATATTCATCAGTATGAAAATAACAACACATTTTTAATTTTCATCCCATTTGTCTTAACCTCTGTCAAATTTTACTTTTCTGGCATTTTTTTTGTTTTGATTTTCCTCTAGGCTTGCATTGTGAGCTGAAAATTGGCACAATAGATTAATGTAACATTATTGTGTTATTTATGATCACACACTGCATTAATCTACTCCACCTTTTTCCTTATATAATTATTTTCTACAATATTCTACCGTTAGAACTATTTATTTAAACATCGTATCAATTAGCAATACGATCATTAAGATTAAAACTTGCAATTTTAAAATATGTAAAATCATCCCTTCTCTAAAACTTTCATTTTTTGAGTGATGCCGGTATCAAAGTATCAAATGAAAAATTACTACTATATGATAAGATTTTAAATTTTAAAAATCAATAAATTTACTATCTCTAGATTTATTTGAGTTAAAATAATTTTTAATATAGTTATGCATATTTTTTTTTTTTTTTTTTTTTTTTTTTTTTTTTTTTAATTTACATGAACCTATTTTATTATAATTTTTAAATATTAATCTGTATTGATAGATTTAATCTATGAAGTGTCTTGGATTCTTTTTATTGGCTGTGCTAATAGCCGATAGCTTTTGATCGATTTTATCATATTTTTATTTCCATTTGCTGATTACGAAGAATACTACTGTGTTATGTAAGTTATAGTTTCATCGATATCTAGTAGTAATTGAACTGTTAAAATAAAATATCAGATATTTGAAAAATATCCAAATAGCAACTCATCTATAACAATCATAACATTTTCAAGATGGAATTAGTTTCTAAAAAGTATTAATCATTCACTGAATGAAGTGCAGTTCTTTGACACAACCACTCAACATTTTGCCTACATCATTATTGCATCATAAAACATCTCCTTATATAAGAGATGTCTCATTGAGCAAATGGTTGTATGATAAGAAAAAATAAACATCAGATGAAGATGGCACTGCCTCAATAATGTCTGTAAACAATTATTCTTTAAAGCAAATAAAAAGATGGATTTTTAGAACGAAATATGTTCACAGATATCAATTAATATCACTTAAATTGAAATTATGAGTATTAAGAGACGACAATCGTAACTAACGAATAAAAGGGCGGAATTCTTTGCACACCGGTGCTGACGTCACTAGAAATCGATTATCTATTATTGGATGTTTATGAAGACAACGCCTTCAGAATATTTAAAGAGAAAGTTTATTGTTCAATAAATTACAGTGTATCAAACTGTCGATTTTATTGCTGCGTTGATAACTTGAACAAAAACCTTTCCCCATAAATATTCCCTAAAAAATATGTACTGTTGTTTTATTCACATAAAATAAGTGTGGCCATAAAGCATTTTGGTACATTTTTTTTTTAGATGAACTTTCATTTTGATGGTCGTGAGGGTGGAGGAAATCTTACAATTTCTTTTCCAGCAAGATTAAATCTGAATACTGCAGGCCGACGAGCATTTGAACTGAACAATAATACTATACAATAAAACATAAATAAACAAGGATTGTCAATAGTTGAATTGAAATATTTACAATACTTGAAACTAGTTGTACAGCCTTGGCCAAAAGTATTAGGTACCATGAAAAATTCTCTTTTTCAATTTTAATAAGTAATTGTTCAATCATTGTTACACCCAAAACTCGTTTTGTAGACAAAAATACTTCCTTTAAAGAGATTATTTTCAACCATTGCCCCCTACTTCATTCGATAAACCAGGGGAAACAATAATGTAATGTAAACTAAAGGACTCATACAGTCGCTGCTATCTTTACTACAACATGAGAAAATTTTTGTTGTATTTAATTGTGAATATTAAAAAAAAAAAAAAAAAAAAAAAAAAAAATACATTTTGGTTTTTTTTTTAATTCAAAGAACTGAGTGAAATTGAACGTGCAATGTAGTCGGAAGGGTATAATCAATATGAGATTGCTAAAACTATGAAGTGGTCCCGATGTGCTTTTCAATATACACTTATGAGACAGTGACCCTTTAACACATTTTCCTAGCTACCTATAACGGGAAGATCTCTTCAAAATCGCAAGAAACCATCAAAAAGAAAGAACTGACTGAAGAGATGAAAACCTTGTGTTCTGTCGATATTTCTGCTCGGACAGTAACAAGAAGGCTAGGGGAGAAAGGTCTGAAGTGATGTAAAGCCAGGAAGAAATCGTAAGAAGAGGCTTGGGCAGAACTTCACCAAAACTGGACAGCTGAATATTAGGCAAAGGTAATTTGGTTAGATGTAAACAACTTTGAGGTAATTAAATTATTGTAAATTAAAATTAAAAATTGCGAAAAATCCCTAAAATAAGTTTCAAATGCAAGAATATAATTTGAAATTTGATATTTTATTTGTTACGAATTCATTAAAATATCTAATTTTGTGCAGATTTCTGGAACTCCTGGAGCAATTTTTGTACGAAGGAGGGAAGGCGAAGCCTATCACCCAGATTGTGTTGTCCCTACATGGTGGAGGAGACATAATGATTTGGGGTTGTATGGGGCTTCGGGAAGTTAGAGAGATGTTTTTGTGCGAAGGGAGGATAAATAGCGATACCTATCAATATTTAACCCAATTTTGATTCCTTTATTTGAAAAAATATTTGAACCTGATGACAGTGTCAATATTATTTTTCAACAGGATAATGCTCCATGCCACGTTTCACGCAAAAGTAGAGAATGGTTTGAAAAAAACAATATCAATGTTCTTGACTGGCCTCCTCAGTCCCCAGATCTCAATCCCATTGGACACCTGTGGGATAAATTAAAAATCAGAGTTTGTAAACGTAATCCTACAAACAAAGACAAATTTTTTACATTATTAAAAGAAGAGTGGGAAAAAATAGTTAAAGAAGATTGTACACAACTTGTTAATTCCATGCTAAGAAGAATAATTGGGGTAATAAAAGCAAATGGTTTGACGACTAAGTATTAAATAGTGTTTTTTATGATTAAAAAAATATGTTTTAATAGTTGAAGTTATTTCTATTCTCTAATACTTTTATGTAGGTGCCTAATACTTTTGGCCAAGGTTGTTTTAAATAGATAGATACGTACTAGCAATTAAACCCTTAAATAGAACCTAGTTTGATGGAACCTTTTTTTTTAAAATATCAAACTAAATTAAAATTTGTTTCATTTTCGAGACATATAAGCTTAAAAATCCTTTTTTAATGTTATATGCTTTTTATATTATTTTCACAAGTTATTTAAGCAGTCACGGTTTTCCGTATTTTCACAAAATATATCCGTCTTAAATCTATACACATACATAGTGATTTTCAAGGGGTTTTACGAATTGTTAGCAAAAATTCGGTCATTCAAAAAATTATTTTAAAAGAGTATGGCAGATCACTAAATAATTGGTAATGAGTGCTACTACAATCAGCGAACCTCTTTGGATGTTACAAACCTTTCGCTATAGACTGTGACGTTGATGAATCATATTGCTTGTACTTGTCCTATTTTACTAATGTTTTTGTGATATTGCTATGATAAGATTAATGCTTTGCTTGTTTTGTTTGGTTTTTTTTTTGTTATTAACTAACATTGTAAGTAGTTGGCCATCCTTCATTCCATTATATACTGTGAAAGAACATACTCAAATACCAATGTAGGTATCCTAACGGATTCAGCATTGGTATGCCAGCATCTAGAATTGTTAAACCAAACAAAATCATTTAATTACATTTCTTTTAAAATTCTTTCTTTATTACACTTGCCGATAAACCATTATTTCTTCCAATGGGTCCCGGGTCTGTCAGGTTATGAAACGATAGATAGAACAGCCAGCCAACGTGTTAAGATCCCAATAATAGGCCTAATAACAAAGATCAGATGTAATGCGATCGAAGAATGGCAAAGGTTTTACAATTGGGAAAGTGCACTGAAAGGAAAGGACCACAAGGCAGTACAGCAAAAGGTAGCATTGACCCCATGGTTTGTGACTCAAAGGCTAAATTTAGCCAAAGCTTAGTAAAACTTAATCGACTGAACCAATAAACACCTCAATTTAATGACACTAGCTCAAAGTGGCATGTGTCCTAAATTGGAGCTGGAAGATCCAAGACACATTGTGTTCAATTGCAAAAGGTTTGTGAAAGAGAGGATCAGAGCGCAGGGTACACGGACGGTTCACGACGGCTCTGAATTTTTAAGAACTATGACCAAAGAGAAGGCCCACAATTTAAATACATTTTTATCAGAAACAAAAGTTCTCATGTAATATAGAGTAAGACAATGGAAACTCAACTGGCCAACAAATTAGACAGTGCTACATTGGCAATATAGGACTTGCGTTAACAAGTCTTGAAGCCCAGCGAAAACAACAACAAAAAAGTAGTTGGCTATTTAATTTAAATATTTTGCCTACAAAAATATATGTACATAATTTTCAAGTAGTGTTTAGTTTATGTAGTCCAATGTAGTTTAAAATTTTATTTCCTTTCATTATTTGTTTATATCACTGATTTTCGAAGAGAATTTTATTTTATTTACTAGCTGACCCAGTAGACGTTGTTCTGCCCTATTTTCTATAAAACAACACAACACTGATTTTTTATGTTATTAGATTCATTTTATTTATATAGATTCATTTTATTTATATAGATTCATTTTATTTATATAGATAAGAACCTTCCTTGTGCCTTAACAAAAACGTTAAAAAAGAATTAGCCGAATTGGTCGAGCCGTTCTCGAGTTATACGCATAGCAACACATTTGGCGATTCATTTTTATTTATATAGATTAGAACCTTCCTTGTGCCTTAAAAAAAACTTTATAAAAAGAATTAGCCGAATTGGTCGAGCCGTTCTCGAGTTATACGGATAGCAACACATTTGGCGATTCATTTTTATTTATATAGATTAGAACCTTCCTTGTGTTCTCGAGTTTTACGCTTAGCATCACATTAGGCGATTCATATTTATTTATATAGATAAGAACCTTCCTTGTGCCTTAACAAAAACATTATAAAAAGAATTAACCGAATTGGTCGAGCCGTTCTCGAGTTTTACGCATAGCAACACATTTGGCGATTCATTTTTATTTATATAGATAAGAACTTTCCTTGTGTCTTAACAAAAACGTTATGAAAAGAACTAACCGAATTGGTCGAGCCGTTCTCGAGTTTTACGCTTAGCAACACATTGGGCGATTCATTTTTATTTACATAGATTATTATCAAAGTACTTAAATACTAATTTATAGTACTTACTTATTATCATAGTACGAAAATAAAGTACTGCGTAGAATATTTGGCCCAAAAAAGGATGAAGAAACAGGAGAATTTAGAAGGCTTCAGAATGCGGAATTGCGCGAGTTATATCCGCTAAATATAGTTCAAATAATAGCAACGCGGCGGTTAAAACGGGCATGTAAAGTCGTTGGGTTTAATAATGATCGGATTCCGAAAAAGTAATCAGTTTTGAGCCGTCAGGTAAAAGACTGAGGGGTAGACCGAGACGAAGATGGGAGGACGACGGTAGTGCCGGTATCGAACCTACGGGTGCGCTAAGCCTTTATTTATTATTACCAAATTTTTAAAAGCACTTTTATTTTAAATTGTTTATTAGGGTGAACCCAAGATCGTAGAGGTATAAAGCAAAGAGGTATTAAAAAGATTAGTAGCAATTTAACTTATGTAAGTGGTGACCCCGGCGTGATATTTGCATTAAAACAGTGATATTTGCTTCTCAATAGAAAACTATTATCTCAATAGCGTAAATAGATCCTGGTAATGAAAGAAAAAAAAAAAATCGGTTCCACAACATGTATTAAATTTTTATACCTGATTCACCACCAAGGGTTGAAAAGTGAAATCTACTGATTTTTTTATTGATTTTTTAAAATAACAATAATACCAGGTATGCAAGTTTAAAATGTCGTTTATTTCTTAAAATATATACACAGTAATTTAACAAAAAGTATAATATATTTTATTCAAAGTACTGACCCTCGCTTTCTACACATTTTGCCCATCTCTCGGGCAATATATGGATACCATTCCAAAAGAATGCTTCATCTTTATTTGAAATCCATTCATCGAGCCATTTTCGTACGTTTTCGAAATTGTTGAAGTGTTGCTCCGCCAATGAGTGTCCCATCGATGAGAAGAGGTGATAATCAGAAGGCGCCAGGTCAGGTGAATACGGCGGGTGGGGTAGGAGTTCCCAACCAAGCGAAGAAATCGTTTCCTTAGTCAATCTGGCTGAATGTGCAGGAGCGTTATCATGCTGAAGAATGACTTTGGAGTGCCTGTGAGCCCATTCTGGGCGTTTTTCGATCAATGCGTGACTCAAATTGATCATTTGTTGTCGGTAGCGCTCGGTATTGACTGTTTCGCCGGGTTTGAGAAGCTCGTAGTAGACTACTCCCTTCTGATCCCACCACACACACAGCATTGTCTTCTTCCCAAAACGATCCGGTCTTGCACTCGATGTGAATGGTTGTCCTGGCGTTACCCATGATTTTTTTCGTTTGGGATTCTGAAAATAAATCCATTTTTCATCGCCAGTTACAACTCGATGCAAAAAAAACCCTTTCTTTCGTGGCGTAAAAGCAGCATTTCGCACACAGTTTTTCGTTTTTTTTTCCATCTGTCGTTCGTCCAATTCATGTGGAACCCATTTTCCAACCTTTTGAATCTTTCCCATAGCTCTCAGGCGATCGGAAATGGCTTGCCTAGTGACATTCAACTGTTCTGCCATCATTTGTTGGGTTTGGGTATTGTCTTCGTCTAATAAAGATTGCAATTCGAAGTCCTCAAACTTTTTTGGTCGATTTTCTCGTTTTTGATCAGTAACATCAAAATCACCACGTTTGAAACTTTGAAACCAACGTTCACATGTCCTGACGGTTGGAGCAACATCGCCATAAGTCTCAACAAGAATTCGATGACATTCAGATGCCTTTTTCTTTTGATTAAATAAGAAAATCATGACATGCCGCAAATGCTCTTTATTTGGCTTAAAATTAGACATTTTTAACACCAAAGAAAGGTATGACTAAAAACAACTGACAAACAAAACTAACAAACAAAATAGCGTTTAGAGATAAGCAAATCCTTCAATAGGCTAAGAGCGCATTCTATTGGAATTAAAACGACATTTTAAACTTGCATACCTGGTATAAGCAGATATTTTTTTTTCTGTTTGTAACACTAAAAGGAAAGTTTCAACCATGATTATAAGGAGGTTAATCCAAACAACAAAATTATCAATTGATGAAGCTGATTGGTTAGTTAAAGAATCAATGTGCTTCCTAGATCTACTAACGATAAAAGGTTGAGAAGAAAGTTCTCAAGGTCTGATGGTAATCGTTAAGAACAAACATAAAAGTAACGACCAATCGTAGGTGAAAGCATTTTCGATTAAATCAAGAGAAAATACTGTTTTGGGGCTAAAGAAAGCATAACCCACTTCCTTAATTGAATACCTGAGAAAAATATGAAGGAAATTGGGCTGTTAATTGAAATTGAACCCACCAGGCACAACACCTGCTGCCTAATTGGTGAACAGAAACGAAATTAGTAGCACAATGCTTGTGAATCAACCTCGTTATGCCAGAAATAGTATAATATTTATTTGTTTGTATATGAAAATGAATAAATAGAGAGTAAAGCTTAGGTAAACCGAAAGTTGACGACAAATCCTCCCATATACGTCTCGTTATATCTCTCGGTATGCTGATTACCTTTTTAGGTTTTTCTCATAATGAAGCTTAACAAGTTTAGTTATAAATTAAGTTCTATTTGATGATATTGTGATTAAGTGAGACCACACTTGTTTTTACATATTAAAATAGGTGGTTTTTAGGGAGTTATAAGACTAATATCCTTCCTACATTTATTTACTGATAGGAAACGTGTTAAATTATCTTAAGGGAAGAAGTATTTCTTAAAGTTTTCGAAAAAAAAACAACTAAAAAGGGCATTATACAATATAATGATATTACTGGAAAATGCTATTAATAATTAGTACTTAGAATCTTTATCTGAAAAATTATTTAAAATTAATATTCAACTTCATGTTATAAATTAGGGATTCAGTCATATATATACTATTATACAGGGTGTCCCGAATTTAAATGGCAAAACTTCAGGAACTTATAGGGGACCGAAAAACTAAGACCAAAAGTCCTTTAGAGATTAGCTCGATTTTTTTGCTTAGTTTTAGAGAAAATCGCAAAAAAAAAAAAAAAAAAAACAAAAATGTTACAGGTAGCGATTATCACCTTTCAAAGTTCGTATAGCTAGGCAGTGAGATATGTAAACACTTAATGTTATCCTTTACATTCTTTTATTTGTTTACATTTTGGCTTCCTTCTAGGATTATAATTCATAAATCAGTCTTCAGTCAGTTACTCAGATATTTATGTGTGAATAGCATCAGCCACAATGCCGCATACAAATTCTAATGTTGAATACGCTGATATGATTTTTGTGTATGGTTTCTGTAACGGTAATGCTTTAGAAGCAGTGCGGGGGTATGCGCGCCGATTTCCAAATAGAAGAGTGCCTAATCGACGAGTCTTTTCTTTAACTTTTAATAGACTACGAGAGACTGGGTCATTCTTAATACGTAATGAAGGCGACCAATTCCAGGCAGAAATAAGAGCAGATTTATAACAAGTTTTCATTTTTATACTTATTTATTTACATTTATATTTATGCTATGTTCTTTTTAATGTAAATATTGCTCAAAATGTTGTCCTCTTGCACCAATGCAAGCATTACATCTAGCACTCACTTGATAAATTGCAGCTAAACATTGTTTTGATGATATTTGGTGCAGTGCATCTATGATTCGGTCTCCTTATTGCTCTCTTGAGTTGATTGACACCGAATAAACTTTCTGCTTCAAGGTTCCCATACATCACCCAGAAATCGATGGGTGTCATATCAGGTGATCTGGGTGGCGAAGGTACTACTCCTCCACGTCCAATCCATCGTTGTTGATAATTTATATCCAGCCAAGCTCGAGCAACTCTGCTATAATGAGCTGGACATCCATCGAGTTGGAACCACATTTCAATCCGCTGTTGTAAGGGAATGTCAACTAAATAATTAGAAAAGTCGTCCTCCAAAAAATGTGTAAATATGATACCATTCAATCTTCCAGGAAAAAAATATGGTCCCACCAGTAATCCGTTCCAAATTCCAAGCCAAAGGTTAATAGCAAATTCATGCTGAAACCTATTCTCTCTAATAGCTCTGGGATTTTCAAGAGCCCATACATGATAATTTCTTTGATTAACAATTCCTCCTCTTGTAAAGGTAGCTTCATCGGTCCATATAATTTTTAATGGAAATAAATTATCATCGCGAATTTTGTCGAGAAACCAGTTACTAAAATTCAATCTCTTGACATAATCTTGAGGTAATAAATTCTGAACTTTTTGAAGATGGTATGGGTAGCGATTATCACCTTTCAAAGTTCGCCATATTGCTTGCCGCGATATTGCTAATGCAGCAGATGCTCTTCGGATGCTAGTCTCAGGATCGTTATCGAAGTGGCGTTGGACACAATTTCTTCTCCGATAATCTGCTCTTATTGCTGCCTGGAATTAGTCGCCTTCGTTACGTATTAAGAATGACCCAGTCTCTTTTAGTCTATTAAAAGTCAACGAAAAGACTCGTCGATTAGGCACTCTTCTATTTGGAAATCGGCGCGCATACTCCCGCACCGCGTCTAAAGCATTACCGTTACAGAAACCATACACAAAAATTATATCAGCGTATTTGACATTAGAATATGTATGCGGTATTGTGGCTGATGCTATTCACACAAAAGTATCTGAGTAACTGACTGAAGACTGATTTAGGAATTATAATCCTAGAAGGAAGCCAAAATGTAAACAAATAAAAGAATGTAAAGGATAACATTAAGTGTTTTACATATCTCACTGCCTAGCTTTACGAACTTTGAAAGGTGATAATCGCTACCTGTAACATTTTTGTTTTTTGTTTTTTTTTTTGCGATTTTCTCTAAAACTAAGCAAAAACGAGCTAATCTCTAAAGGACTTTTGGTCTTAGTTTTTTCGGTGCCCTATAAGTTCCTGAAGTTTTGCTATTTAAATTTGGGACACCATGTATATAGATTAGGAACAATAAAATCTTCCAAAAACAATCCAGATTTTTGTTTAAATGACCAGATAAACATTACACTCATTACACATTACACTCGCCTCATTACACTCAGTCTGCTCTAGGTGGGATATGTTTCAGAAGTCTATTTCATTTTGTTCTATTTATTCATAATAAGTGCCTGACGGTTAAAACGGTCGCGTAAATTCCTCAGATTTGGTTATGGACGAATTACTAAAAAAAAAGCTCTGAATCCTGAAGTAACGGGTAGACCGATATGTATATGGGAGGATTTTTTTAAGTTCGATCTTGTGGGTTTATGTTTCGAAGGGGTGGGATTTAGGGAATTGTATGGTCAGAGATTGACTATACACTACATACAACTAGTTAAAATGTTCTGATACTATTATATTTTAAGGCGTATCTGAGAGTTATCTTAAATCGAGCGGAAATCATGTTGAGAGACTTAAGGGTTAGAATGGATATGAAATATATCATAAAAAAGAGGTATATATTTTGGGGCGAGATCAATCATATATGTGCAATAGCGATCTTTATGGATGTTTTTTTGCGACGTAATAAGGGGCATTTGGAAATATTGTAAGAATTAGTTGCAAGAAGAGTTTGACGGTTTAGTGGCGCCTCAACTCCAAGTGACTACTAAGGTCTAATTACTGCCATTTGAGAAAAAAAAATATTAAAGCAAAAATATTAATGAGAAACTAAAAGCGTGAAACAATGTAATATGATGTTTGACAAGCAGTTCCTATTTCGTGAAGGAATGTAATATCACTTATGATCGTTTCCATGTAAATATTCATTATCACGTGAGCGCTGTTCGTGTTCAAGTGCACGATCCAGATTATTCTTGTGAAGAGGCACGCACTTCTGGTTTAAGGTTATTGAAGATACACAATAATTATAATAATATTCAGCATGAGACCGTGGTGTTTAAGCGAGCTAGAGAGCCAAGCACTCAAGCATTATTATAATCTCTGCGGAGCAGGTTCGAATCCAGTCGGTTGAAATTTATTTTTTGACTGACCTACGGAATGTATTTCAATCTTCTCAATAAATAAGACGTCACAAAAGTCCTTATACATTAACACAATTCTTAAATCCGACTCCCATAATAAATCCAATACGGAAGACCTTCGAGCAAGTTGAAAAATATAAAACGAACAGAGAAGCCGTGGAATACCTCTAACAGATGCAAACGCCGAGGAGAAGTCGCCATCATTCAACACAGAATTGGACACAGTCGAATGACTCATCTCCACCTCATAACGAAACATAATATGTTCTTTGGAAAATGGGATAAAGCCAACTTAATTCATATTTGAGGTGAGAAATAGGGGAGCGTCTCTGAATGTCGAAAACAAACCTGACAAAGCAATATATATATATATATATATATATATATATATATATATATATATTTTTATTTTTTTTTTTATTTTTTTTTTTTTTTTTTTTTTTTTTTTTTTTTTTTTTTTTTTTTTTTTTTTTTTTTTTTTTTTTTTTACGTTAGGCCATCTATGGACCACGGTGCGTGTGCTTTAGACGTTTCTTAATGTCATCTTCGTTGCTTGTTCTTTGTTGTGGGTTCAGCAGATGCTTTCTTGTTGGTACCTCGAGCTTTTCTGATGGCCCAGTAGTCCTTCATTTTCCGGCTAAATTAAACCCTACGTTCCTCAGACCATTTCCTGATTTCGTCTTTTGGTCTGTGGGTAACTTCTGTGAGAGATGTTATGAAGGATTTAGTTTTTAGAGTTTTATGATAGTCACTCCGGTTGGTTAAGTCATTTTGATTCATATCGAGTTCAGAAAGATCCTTCTCCACTTGCTTCATCCACAAGAATCCCTTAGCTTTGCCCTTGTTAGCAGCCTTAGAGATCCTGTAGGATAGCCTCTTTGAGTCCATTAACGACAGATGTCCGTAAAAAGCCAGTCTCATTCTTCTGATGGCATCAATGAGATTTTCTTGGTGTTGATACAGTTCACGATTTGGTTGATACCATCGGCTTCCATCTGGTCGAATTCTTGGTCCTACTATCCGTCTCAGGAACTTTCTTTCTTGTACCTCGAGGGCTCTTAGTGGGGTCCTCTTATTTAGATAACGACACTCTGTTGCATAGATGACTGAGGGTCTGACTACTTGCTGAATCCAATATGTTATGTTGCAGATCGCCAGCAACGCGATATATATATATAGGAGGCGCGGTAGCTCAGTGGGTAAGGCACTTGACTCCCGGGCCCGAGTTCGAGTCCGACTGAAGGTAGAAAATTTATTTTCTGTTATTTCGGCCGTGGTTCGAATTCGAAGTCGGGAGACCCTCCTGGGACCCAGCCAGCCTCCTAAAAAGTGGGTACCCTTAATTGGGGGAAAAACCTGGCGGTTGAGCGTGAATTCTGGCCAAATCACCTCCTTTCACAACCGTTGGCTTAGAAACAGTACAGCCTACCTGTACTGAACCCAAGACCCTTCATGGGTTGTAAGTGGTACAGGTTTTTTTATATATATATATATATATATATATATATATATATATAAATGCGTCGTATACAATATTGATATATATTGTTTTATTATTGTAAATGTATTCAATAATAAAGAAATCATTTACCAATGTGAAAGCATTATTCTCAAGAACTGTTGAATGAAGAAAAGGGAGAAACCGGTTCACACAATTTGTAATGGAGAACAAACGGACGCAGCCGCTCAATAAATATCCACGGCTAATGCAATATTTAAAGATAAGAAAGTAGATCACCTGTTAAAGAAAGTTAACAATACTTCTCCATATTTACAGGTGCAAACTGCGTCTTCTCACAGCCTTGTATATCTAACAATTATAACAGCATAATAATCTGCCTCCTTGTATTATTGGGTCGCTTCATATCCGTTTTACAGGAAAGGTTATTAAGTAAAAGGAACCTTATGAAATGAAAACATTTTACCAAAAATATTCATTCTCATCTTCTATACATTTTTCACTGCTTTTTATCAACTTTTCAATCCTGGAACTGAAAAATTCACGGATTTTTAAAAAAATTTATTTATTTTTAATACGCTTTTATTAACTTCATCTGTATGTAATGGAATCTCTCATCGTGATTTTCGCCAATTTTCAACTATCTGATTAACTTGAAAATTTGCACACGTTTCAAGAACCAATTACAGTACATGAATTTCACAACTTTGTTCTAATGTTCTAACTTATTCTTGTTAAATTACCCCAAAAATGGGGGTCTGCCTTGTAAACATTTTTATGTGGTCCAGATGGGTCCTGAGAATAAAATATCAAAAATGAAACTAAATGTAATAAGGGGAAAATGTTTAGGGGGCAAAAAAATACGAACTTTTTTCAGATTTTGGAAAAAAAACTTAAAGAAAAATGCTTTCAATCGAAAAATGTTTTATTTACAAAATTAAAGTTAGTTAAATTTTGCATCTAAAGACATCTCTCAAGCTAAATTCGATTCAGGCGTTTAGCCACAATCGATTGTCAAACATCGAATAATCTTGCAAACTTTAAAAAGTTAGTTTTGGTCATGTTTAAGAGTCTATAACGCAGAAAAGGCTAATTAAATAAAAAAAAATACTAAAAGTTGTAGATCATTAAATTTTCTGCAAGATAGGATTTTTAAAGTAAAAATTTACCCATTCCAACTCTGAAATATGTCAAAAAAACTAAAATTATTGGTTGATTTTGGATTAACTGTGTTAAAAATGCAAACCAATCATGAATAGTACAGCTTCGAACCTTGAACTCAAAAAATTCAAAGTTCTGACTGCTGCAAATTGTTCACCACACTTAGCTTTTTAGTTAGGTTTGCTATAAAAGTGTGTTTTTTTAGTTTTTCTAAACTATATATTTTTTTTTTAATTTACATTATATTTTTGGATATTTACAACTGTATACAATATATACAATAAATAAATGTGAGGTAAAATGATTACTATGATATGTCAATTTTTACTTCTTTTTTTTTTTTTTTTTCATTTATTGAAGAATAATATACAACAAGTAAATGTGTTGGCAGTGAATACAATGGATTGTAAATAACTTGTGAAGAACTACTCACTAGTAGCACTTTGAAAGAGCGTTTCCTTATACAGGTGGCGAAAGTAGTCTTGGTGTAGTAGTCCATCGAAATTTCTTTAAAGGAAATCACTTTCGATAAATGTTTTCGCTCCAGGAACAGGATGTTATGATTGCCAATTACAGTCGATAATTGATATAAATCGACTTGTAATATGAGTTACACATAGTTAGCAAATACAAGAAACTTATCTGACCGCGAATATGGAGTTTTTTGCTAGATTTAAGTTTAATTGAGATTTATTAATAAAATTGATCTTGACCGACTGAACGTAAAAATTGCCTATCCTTATTGTTGGCCTTGTTCGTGTTTATTCCTTTTTTTTTTAAATTTATATTTAACTAGTTTGTTTTGTTTTTTATTCCTACATTTTTTTTTTCATTTATAGATATTTACAACTGTACGAAAACATATACATTAAGTAAATGTGTTGATAGTGAATACAATGGCTTGTAAATAACTAGTGAAGAACTACTCACTAGTTGCACTTCAATAAAATCTACACTAAAAGGTCTCTAGGCCATTTTCTTTTCAGACGCCTCGGAGGATTATCAGTGATGGAGGAGGAAGCAAGTTGGGAGACTAGTGAATTGGAGTGGTTATGGAGCTTACTATGGAAGTATAGGTATCTGGTTTGGGCTAACTCTAAGGTCTTTATGGATAAGCTTATTGGTGACAAAGTAAGGTGCATTTAGGATTTTTCGAAGGATTTTGGATTGTAAGGATTGGATACGAGATGAATTGGATGGTTTAGTAGAGCCCCAAAGCTCAACTCTGTACGTCCAAATAGGTCTAATAACAGTCATGTAAATAAGTCTTTTGTAATGAATTGGGAGGTTTGATCGTTTGTCTAGTAAATGTTGAAGTAGTCTGTAACGACGAGCAGTTTCTTGTCGCTTTAGTCTTGTATGTGGATTCCAAGTAAGACGTTTGTCCAAGTGGAGTCCTAGGTGGCGGATCTCTTCGACAGGGATTAGTGGAATATCATGATATGTCAATAACTCATAAATTATCATTTATAACAGTAATAAATAAAATTAGCGGCACTTCATTAAATATTGTGCCTTAAAACATAGGCCATCTTCTTTTTCAGAACCCTCGGAGAGTTATCGAGAATTGAGTGAGAAGCAATTTGGGAGGCTAGTGGATTCGAATGAGTATGTAGCTTATAATGGAATGATAGGTATCTTGTTTAGGCAAAATCTGTTACATAAGGGACATTTAGATCGGTATGGATAAGAATGAATGTGACATAATAAGGGTCATTGAGGATTTAAAGTGGCAATGTTTCTTCTAGATTGAGCCACCCAGTGTACGAGCGTTTTTTAAAAAAACAATGTTTTGATATTTACAACTGTATAAAATTTACATCAAGTAAATTTGAGGAAAATTATTATGCCACTTAATCATTTCGAAACATAAATACAACTACAATACAAGTATATAACAACATGTGTTAGAATAATAAAAATATATATAATTACAGAATGTAGAGGATTATGAAACTACTTACAATGTTACTGGTGGATATGGTACCGACTAACTAAATTCTAGTACATAACTGACCTAGAGAAATTTTGAAAAACAGTTACAAAGGTAATGGGGATGGGGGATTCCCTAGGAAAAATTAAGTTAAAAGAACTGGATGGTATTCCCAAGACAAAACATTCTTTTAAATTTGATTCTCTGAAAATTAATCACCATGGACAAAATAATTTTAAAAGAAATGATAACCATAGAAAAATTTAAAAATCGCACAATAAACAAAAAATCAGACGTCCTTCATCTCAACACGTGTTATTCCAATTCAATACATTCACACCAATAATATACATTTACATTAATACATATCATATAAATAATTTATCTGTTTATATATTACACAGAAATACGGAAATCCTTATTGTACATGTATCTGGGAATACCATCAGTTTTGAGAAAACCAACTCTCTCAACCTTTTTTCAAAAATTCCCCAGGTCAGTTGTGTACTAGAATTGTTATGATTTAGTAATAGATATGGATAGCATATCCACCAGTAGCATTCTAAGTAGTTTCATACTCCTCCATATTTTTTAATTATATATAGCACTCAACCGTGATGACTGGCGATCAATGCAAGAGCAAGTCAAGTTAATTATTCTAATGCATGTTTTTATATATTTATGTTGTAGCTAACTTTATGTTTTGAAATAACCTGTATAACTTATATAATTTTATTGCAATCTGTTTTTTACTGTAGGGCGTGTTAATGAGAACAATATAGCCTCGAAACGTCGCACAGTGGGGCAAACAGCCCTAATTGTTGGCATAAACTAAATATTCTTACTTACATCTTAAATAATCATCAACATTGGTTCCTAAAGCTATAAATCATACATTGAAACATTGAAAAACCTAAATCACTCACTTTGTTTGTGTAAAATACGGAAAAAAAACTTAGAAAACAGTAAATAAAAAAATTCTCACTTTTCATTAAAGTAAGAAACACAATTTTTATCAACAACATTTTCGCTGTCTTCTTTTTCTGTGTCAGGCTTATTTTCAAAAGGAAAAGAAAGAAAGTTTAAAGCCTCTGTTGGAAGTGACTTAAATTTTTTCTTAGGTAGTTTTCGTTTACTTGTTAGAACTGGGTCTGAACTCAACAAAAAGTTAATGAATATATCCTGCTTGGGTTTTTCTCGACTACACTTCCGTAATGTTCACGATATTTTTTGAAATCCATGTTACGAGCTTCCTGTGCTTCCTGTACCATGAATAAGAAACTTGTCGAGGGTCGGTGACATTGGGCACCATGGAAACTTTTCTACATAATACTTTGCAATACCATGAGCAAACTCTTAATAGGCATTAGTATTAATTTCGTACCCACTTAATATTGCTATCAGTATTGTATGAAGCCTTTTAGTTAGTTCAGCGTCAATTCCGGTTATTTCTGACGAAATATCAGCATGAGGGAAAAATTGCCCAGCCGTATTTCCATCGTTACTATTTCCAAAGCCAGGTTTAGGCATGTCAACAATCAAACCACACTTTTTTTTTTAAACTTTCTTGGATTCGACTCTTGGTTTCTTTAAGAACTTGCTTGTCTTCATTGCTGCGGTTTTGCCATTTTTTTAGTGGAAGCTTGTAGGATAGGTGTATGATAGATGTATAGGATAGGAAATAAAATGATTTCTTCGTCTATGCACTAACAAAGGAGAAATACTTTTTCTGACGCTGGGGCAAATTGGGGCAAGATTTGTTAACGAAATCATAATATTTAGATAATGTACTAGAAGAAGGTGGGAAAAAATATGCTTGGACGAGTTTGGAAGGTTACTAAACCATTCGCTACAGATAAACTAAAATCAATAATCTTATTTTATTATATTATTAAGGCAAATATGATACTGTATTTAAAAATTATATACCTTAAGATGATGATTCCATTATCCATTGTATGTAAAAAAAAACAAAAGATCTGTTAATAACGAATTGATGCAGACACTGACATTGATGCCACTGAACTTTGTCCACTTTCAACGAATATCAGTACAAGTCATGACCGTTAACAGCTTTAGGAATTGCATTATTTAGTTCTGCAGAGCCTTAACTAACAGATAATTAAGTCATCACGTTGAAAGGAAAATTTTAGTTTTAGGACTTTCTGCCACGTTTTGCTTTAGTTGGCCCCACTTTGCGTCGCCAAAATAGATGTTTTTATTTATTGACTGAACCTCAAGAACCTTAATAAACATATATAAATATATACACCGTAAAATGGGGTCACATTAGTACGGTGGGGTACAATTGTTACAAACAACTATTTCTGTGGTGATTTCCTTCTGACAGGTTGTTGCGTCGACTTTTACCAAATGAGAGCGCATGAATCGTTTCGTGGGCTCCTTAAGACGTCAAATGAGCTTCTACGTATCATTTATATCTTTTTGGAAGTTAGCAAGGAAGGTTATTGTTCAACAGGTAGTTTTACACAGATATACAAAGCCTATTTGTGGAAAATTTTGTGGGGTGAATTTAGTACAGCCAATTACTATCTCATATTAAACTGTTTTACCTTTCTAGAAATAATGCCACGAAACTATGTGAAGAAGTTAGGGACAAGACCGTATAAAAATTATAGTGGTGAGACAATGAAAGAAGCTCTGAGCCTTCTTCGAGAGAAAAAGCCTTCCGAGCTGCTTCAAAAAGGTGGGATACATTGCTTACTTATAAGTACCTCAATTTTTTTTATTATAGGTTCAACATGCCTCGAAGTTCGCTGATCTTGGAGATGGGGAGGTTTAAAAGACCCGAAGAAGTTAGGCGGTGTGAGAAAACTAAAATTTTCAGGTTTAAAAATTGATTGCTTTTGATTGATATAGTATACTAGGCACTGTATTCTTGGGGTGAGATTGTTACATGGCTCTATAACATGGGATTTTTATTAAAAGATTCGTGTACTAATGTGGCCCCACTCGATGGGGAGTGATTAGTACATTTTTTTTTTTAAATCATTCATTTCTAGAAACAGGCGTGAACCACATCTTAAATTATTCAGAAGAAATAACTTATTCAGGTTAAAAATTACTTTGGAGGAAATACTTGGATTTGCTAGTTTGACACTTACAAATATGTTAAAACTGTACTAAATTGACCCCATTTTACGGTATGTATATATAGACATATTACTAGTTACATATAACAGGTTTTATATAATTATAACTTTATAGCTGTTCTTATTTTACAGTTAATTTTGAAGATACAATATCTAAAATCTATTCAGCCTTCTCTTGGAAGTATGTTTTCCTCGTTGGCTGGTATCGTGACGGACGGGTAAAACCTCGATAATCTGGCACACCATCTGCCAACATTATTAACATAAATGTTAAAACATTATAAATTATAAAGTTTATAACCCTCTTCTCCCGAAACACTTAAATATATAAAAGAAGTATTATTTTATAAATAATAATATGAATTTTCATATTTAACTAACACAATTTTATAGTTTATAAAAACTATTGTGTTTAAATCATCTCTTAAAACTATGATGAATAAATAAAATATTCGGCTTTTATCGTATGTGTCTGACATTAGCTGATTCGGAAAACAGGAAATCAACAACTACTGACACTGTTAACTTTATTTTATTATATTATCGAAGATAATGTCCAAAGCATTCTTGATTATTGGGTTGCCATGTTGAATGTAAACGATAGATATATAAAAATAGATCGATTTTCCTGATAGTAAGATCGATGTCTTGAAATAACTATCTGTTATTATATAGCACTGTTGAATATAAAACTTCAACCTTTTTTATCGATTTGCTATTGTTTGAGCAAACAACTGCAAGTTTTTGGACGTACCAGTTGACCTTAATTTTGTGAAACACAGTGTGATTTTAAGAGTTGAAAATGTTTAGGCAATTCTTTTTCCTTGGTTTAGCAAATCTTTGAATCATCTGATATAAATAAATGTAAAACAATTTATATAAGTATAAAGCATTATAGTTTAAAATTTAAACAACGATTCATATAATAAATTTTTCCCACTAGGAAGTTCTTATATTTTTAATATATTTCCTCCTCAGCAAGCTTTTTTCCCTGGATCGACCCTGAGAATGGAGAATAGCTCTAACCATTATCGATTGTCACACCATTATCGATATTACGTAGGATTCGGCCTTATAGGACAATGAATGGTATCTCATCAGTAAGGGTCAAGGTTGATGCCAGGGTTAGAATGGTTGTAGTATTCGATATCAGAATATGTTTTCCAGAAATTAATTCAGGTTTATGTTTTAAAAATATATTATTATAAATTATTTTTATAAATCAAAATCCACCATCACTCCTCTCAATATATTTATGCCAATGTGTTGTCTTCTCTGAATTATATTTTGAACTCTTAAAATTAACCATTTGGATGAAATAGTTAAACACACCCTATATACATATATTACGCATACACACAAAAATTTAAATATTCAATTTTATTTTCTTCCATAGCAGAGATTCTAGATACACCTAGGATGTATCATCACCTTGATAGCTGATTATCAAACTACAGGCAAATTTGTGCCCCCTACCAATTAGAATTCAATAAAATAAACTTCGTTAAAAATATTGTTTCCAAATCGATTTCTATTATGTCAATTAATGATATTAATTGAATTTATTTGGGATTTTAGTATTTTAGGGTAACATTTTTAGGTTATTCTACGTCGATTCACATTGTCGTGGCTTGTCCCTATGCTTACCTTTACAATTATGTAAATAATTATTACTTGTTAGGGCGAAAATTACTCAGCTGATGGGTAGTAATGTTAAAATATAATGGTGGAAGAAAGAGAAAATGTGTTTTTCAGGATTATAATGCCCAAGTAACCAATCTCCGAGTTATTTTATTCTTGTCCTTGTAATTTTTTAACAATGGCGTGCCATCACTAAAAAAATTGATAAAAAGTATTCGGACGGAATTTTTGGATTTTTTTTAGTTTTTATTTGCAGTGGCAGGCAACAGTTTCTCTTGGGCGTATCAATTCCTAACTGTGCAACCATATCTAAGGGCAAACACCACCTGTGACTTTAAGTACATTCATTGTTCACATTGCCATGCCCATTATAAATCAGTTTAACCAAATATTTATTTGCAACGGACCTGCATTTTTATAGTAGGCTACGGCCCTCATAATATACTCCCGAGAAAATGCGAAATAAATGAATAGGGTTTCGGCTATAATATTTTAACCTTATATTCACATTGTTCTGGCCATCAATAATTTAACATTGTCATGGTATGTTTATGATACATGCAAATGTTAATATACCAACACAATGTTAAAAATTCATCTATTATATATTTGTCAAATACCACTCACTCACTTAACACGAAATCTCAGAAACCACCGAACGGATTGGAAAGAAATTCGATATGTAGATTCCTCTAGGGCCGTAGGTGCTCGCTAAGAAAGGAATTTTAAAAAATCGGCCTGGATCGCGGCTAATTTGCGAAAAATGCGATTTCAATTTTTATTGGGTGAATAATAAAAGATTAATTATCATATGGTATTTGGATATAAGCTAAGTTAAAAAATAGGTTAGATCTTTAAGCCGCAAACTTTGACCACCGTTTAAGTTCCTTATAGTTGTAAACAAACAAAAATACGATCGATGTAGAAACCTTATAATATTGGTACTTTCTATGAACTCATGGTAGCTGCAGAGGTTACTTACAACTTACAAGTTTGAGTTGTTTCGTGAAGAGAAGCTATTAAAAGACTTATGTTAAAGAGGAGGTTAAAAGACTTATGTTCTCTGGTGATGACATATTAGGCCAGTTCGATGTAGCGACAAAAAACAGATAAGAATCAATAGTTCTACCAAGCGTATGATTCTCTTTAGTATCGTATCATGTTCTGCCATGGAGAAGAAAGGTACAGTATTAACATCCCTCAGCGTGACCCAAACTCCAATACATCACTTAAGAAAACTGTGTCTGCAGCTGATTTTTACGCCTAAATGTTGGTGGAGCGAGGAGGTGAAGAACCTTATTTACTTTAATTTCGTAATCTCCTAAACCAATTTATGCTTGATATGTACGCAAAAATAGAAACAGAAAGACTAAACTTTTTTCAAAAAAGTTAAGAAGTTAAGACTATATTCACTTAAAGTATTCCATAAGAAAAGCTGATGGTCTGGTATCAGAGCTGGGTAAGATGGTAGTGCTGCCTCGAAGCTTCACTGGAGGGCTATCAAAATAATATAAAATTAACTTTTGCAAATTGTCAAATTTACTTATTGAAATTATTCTAACAATGGAATTGTTCAGGTTTATTTAAGTAATAATAATTATCAACGTTAAGCTTAACTTTTACTAATTTAAGTTGTCTTCATCCTAATGATATTAAACCGTAGCGGAGCGGGGTACTTTCAGCTAGTTTTTAAATAATTTTAGCAATACTATGGCCAAAATGACTAAAATAATTATTTAGCCACTAGGCGTACGTGTATTCATGTTATTTTTTTTTTTTCTTTTTGAACTACTAACTTAGTTTTTGGTTTTATGGACATTGTCTATGAAGTACTTTGATCAAACTTTTAGTAATTTTAATTTAGTGTCATTGCGCCATGCAGGTTTTATTTATTTGTTAGAGTCATAATAGTGCGTCAAAAAATGTCTGATGCAGAACGCGAAGCAAAAAAACGAGAGGCGGTTATGGGTTAAAATTATAAACTGAAATTTTAGAAAAAGTAAAGTGATTCATGTGTTGCTGCACCAACTACAGTCATCACAGGTAGCCTCCAGGAAATATCAAATGTTTGTAGCAAGATTTATTAACATATCAATTAAGAGTCTTGGAAGCTAGAAATTTGCCTGTAGTTTGAGAATCACCCTGATAGGACCCATAATGAATCAAATAGTATATTATAATAATAAGGCTTTATTGACATATTTACAATTACATTTACAAAATCATTTAGAATACATGTGCCGGTCTAAAGTCCTCTACATGATTAACATAGTTTTATGCTTTGGTGAATAGTTTTACACCTTAAAGTTTATCTGTGAACAAGTAAAGGAAGAAACAATAATTACATAATATAAAATAAAATAAGAATTAAATACAATCAATAATTAAATACAAAACAATAATAATAAACATAAATAATCAATATATAATATCCAGCTTACATTAATGGTGACTATATGTATACACAGCAGTTGAGTAATCTGTGGGGAGGTTTATGTTAAGAGTACATGATTGGTTCTTTTGTGCGTGTATCTTTTGAGGGAATTTTTATCATAATTACCAATTTCTTTTACTTGTGAATTTTCTGTATTTGTTTTTTTTTTTTTTTTTTTTGTATGCTTTGTTTTGTTCAAAGACGTGCTGTTGATATTTTAGTATAACCAGGATAATCATTGATGATCCTCATGCAAATATTTCGAACCCTTTCCAATTTATTATAGTTAGTGGAGCAAGTTGAGCTCCACACCGGTGAAGCATATGTGATTTGTGCTCGGATTACTGTTTTGTATAGAATGAGTTTATTTTTAGGGCTCAATTTTGATTTTTTATTGAAGTAGGGGAACATTTTGAATAGAAGTTTTTTAGCTTTATCTGTTTTGTTGTTAATATGTTCTGTGTATGTTAATGATTTGTCCAGTGTTAAACCTAAGTATTTTATTGATTTAGAACAAAGGGATTTCTTCTGCGTTTAAATTGATATGCTGGTCTATGAGTGGTCTACGTTTTGTGAAGATGATTGCCTCCGATTTGCTTGTATTCACTTGCCGTTTCCATCTCTGGCAATATTTATTAATTTTTTTGTAACTTTGTTGCAGCCGATTTACAATAGTGTCGATGCGGTAAGAAGCTGAGTATAGTGCAGTATCATCTGCGTACAGGAATATTATCACGTTAGGGTGTTTTGGAAAGTCTGATAGGAACAGGTTGAACTTAGTTGGGAATAGGCAGGAACCTTGTGGTAGAACGGCGGGAAGGGTAAGAAGTTTGGAGGAGAAGGAGTTTATTTGTCTATTGGAGAGAAATGAATCAATAATATGAATTAAATCAAATAGTAGTTTTGTATAAAATTCTATAATTCTATTATTATTATTAGTTGTGTCTAAATAATATAATTTTAAAAAACTATTTCGAAAAATCACTCAAACATGAATCCTTGACGAGATATCTATAAAATGGGGCCTTGGAGATAAGAAACAGTAACTCTGAGACTATGTTCCGCTGTGATGTTTCTTCAAGGCTGGCGTCTAGTTGGTTTCACAAGGTGGTGTTTTCACAATGGTTTTCACAATGGTCAAACTTATTTGAATCCAGACCAAAATTATAAGAATAGGCCCGTATAATGACGGGAAAAAATAAATTAGTTTGGGAAAAACCTAATATTATATACATTGTATTGAAGAATGGTTGGATTCCAGTATCACTTACCTTCTTTTAGGTATTTTCCTTCTCTTAACCACATCGAAACTCAAATTTATTAGTTCAACCTGATGATGTATATGGTTGAACTAATAAACTCTCGATGGATGGAACTAATGGATCTCGTGCTCAAAGGAGCTAAATTTGGAAGTTTTCATTTCGAATGTCTACCGCAAGAACGCGCGTCGGTAAAACAGTAAACGGTTACCAAAAAGTAACTGTTAAAAAGAGCAAACCACCTCTTCGAAAGTAATACCGAATGATTTTATTACCTCTAATAACTGAAAAATATTTAATTTTAGGCTATTTTCTACTTGATGCATTAGTTTCTCTCCCGAGTCTTTATTGAATTATTATAAATTATTTTCATTTAAATGGATATCGAAGTTGGAATTGTGCGTCTTATTTTTTTATGATCCTATGTTATCTTTTAATCTTTAATTTGCCGATCGACCATAAGTATTTAGCTTTAAATTTATTACATTTTAGTTCATATAAGCCGTTTTTTGGAAAAGTCTATTTTGTCTTTAGGTGAAGAGAAATTAGATGAGAAAGGTTTATCTATTTTTAAATGTGGCATTTAAACCTAATTTTCTTAACTCCTTTCCGACTTTGACTGATCAGGCAGTAATATGGGATTAAAATCTATTCATTATAAATATTTTTTTTTTTTTTTTTTGGATTTGATTTTAGTTTTTTAAAAATTTCAATCGTGATTTTACTGTATCCGCTATTGCTGGCATTGGTGTATATGGTTTGAATTTATTTATAATTATGGGTTAAGTCAGAAAAAAATGACCGTTTTATAAGTAAAAATCAAAATTTATTTTTATTCTACTTACAAGGTTTTAAATAATCAAAATATAAACCATTGTGCTCTATGGTTTGACGCCATCTGGAAGCCAGTTGTAGAATTCCTTGATGGTACCACTCTATGGTTTTTGAATCAAAGAACTGACGAACCCCATATTCCACTTAGGAAATGAGCCATTGATCTGAACAGGTGGTAGTCTGATGGTGCTAGGTCTGGACTATATGCTGGCTGAGGAAGAAGCTAGAATCCATCCTAATTAGCTAGTTTTTGTTTTGTTAGGCGATAGGTGTGGGGTCTGGCATTATCTTCTTGGAACAAGACTTGCTTCCTGTTGACTAGACCTGGATACCGCTCTGAAGGGCAGAGCGTCCTGGCTGACTACTGAAACACGCCCTGATTCTGATTTCCTTTCAAGGCTCAAATCACCTTCATTAAATTTTTGTAACCACCTTCCATCCGTCCTTCCATTCAAAGAGTCTTCATCCTCAAATTCAACCACTAAACGACTGACTTAAGCTGCTGAAAACATCCGTTTCCAATAATGAAGCAAAATTACGAGGATTTCGTAATTTACTGTCATCGTGAAGAAAGGAAAGCTAAAGAAGTACAGAGTCCGGATAGAGGGTTTTACTGTTTACCAAATGATTTAGACGAGATCAAAAATGAACTTCTTATCACAATTCTTAGCTCCCGAATGTATATAAGAGAGGAATTCCGATGCAAAGTTCAAACACAAAAAAAACCGGCCATTTTTTCTGACACATCTCATTAATTTTGTCCATTTAGCAGTAAGTTTAAAAGGCGGTAAATCATGCAATTAAAGGCTGTGAGTTTATGTGTTAGTATTGTACGAGGGTGAATCAAATATAAACGGTAATTTTCAAAATTATATTTATTGAATAATATTATACAGAAACTATACCTTCAACATTTTTCAATGTAGTCTCCTGCATTATCTACACACTTCTGCCACCGATTTGGAAGCTTGAATATTCCCTGTTCATAAAAAGACTGAGGGCGAGTTTTTAACCATTCGCGCACGTGCTTTTCGACGTCTTCATTGTTTTCAAATCGTTTTCCTCCAAGTGATTCTTTCAGGGGCGCAAACAAAAAATAGTCACAAGGGGACAGATCTGGACTGTAAGAGGGTGTTCGAGAGTTTCCCAGCCCATTTCTTCCAATTTATCCCTTGTCAACAATGCGGTGTGAGGCCTTGCGTTGTCATGGAGAAGGATGACATCTCTAATGGGCACACCTCGTCTTTTGTTCCGGTAACTGGTTTTTGCTGACTGTAGCACCTGGCAGTAGTAAGCCGCATTCACTGTTCGTTGATCGTGAAGAAAATCAATGAGTAGAACTCCCCTTGAGTCAAAAAAAAAATTGTTGCAAGAACTTTTCCGGCTGAGAGACGAGTTTTGGCTTTCACTGGGCAGCCTTCATCCTTCCTTCGCCACTCCTTACTTGCCATTTTCGATTCGGGGGTGTAATGGTGACTATTTTTTGTTTGCGCCCCTGAAAGAATCACTTGGAGGAAAACGATTTGAAAACGTCGAAAAGCACGTGCGCGAATGGTTAAAAACTCGCCCTCAGTCTTTTTATGAACAGGGAATATTCAAGCTTCCAAATCGGTGGCAGAAGTGTGTAGATAATGCAGGAGACTACATTGAAAAATGTTGAAGGTATAGTTTCTGTATAATATTATTCAATAAATATAATTTTGAAAATTACCGTTTATATTTGATTCACCCTCGTACATTGTATACCATTCACAAAGGTTTTTGGTATGAGATTGGAGTGATTGAGATGAAAGGGGGATGAAAGTTATTAAATGATAAAAGATATGTGTCATCAGCATAAGTGGTGAGGACGGTAGATATGCCGGTGTGAAATATTAGTTAATTAAATCGATTATAACATTAATCTAGCAAGAAATAAAATTAAAAATCTAAATAGCTTTGACTGCTAAGTGATGGGACGTATCCACTACATCTGATTACTTTTCAAAATTATCAATTAGGAACTGTTCATATTTTAGATAATATGATCAATGGATTCGGTTCACATAATGATACACATTAGCGGTTGAACGAGCGTTACTGAACGGAACAAAAGTTATAATCAAGAAGGAGAAAGTTTGTGAAATGGGTTGTGAGAGTGGTTATTAAAAATCCAAATGTATCATGTGCATTCGTTTGATCCGTTGTTAAATTGAGTTCGTGATGATAAAATTGAACAATACAATATATTTGTGCGCAATACCATTTTTTTTAAACGTGGAACCTGCTTTACCGATAACCTATTATATTAATAGGTAATATTAAATAGAGATGGTATTGTAGAAGTAGAGAAAAAATATGAATCAAAATAACTATATTATTAATATTGATAAATATAGTATATTATATGGATAAATAATATATGAGTATACGGTATTTATGTTATGTTTAAAAGTGATATAGAATAATTAATGAGCATTCTGTGGCTGCTTTTGCCAAAAAGTCGGATAGTCCAGTCAATAAGCACATTGTAGAGTGCATGAAATATGCGATAATTTTTTGACTTCATAGCTTCGTTAGGAGTGGTTAGAAGGTAAACATACTAAAAGTTCCCGCCCTTGGGGGGTGAGGTAACGGTGGGGAAGGGGAAAGAAGCTCAACTTTTTTGGTTTTTCGATTATATCTCGAAAATGGTTGACTATAGAAAATAATGTTACGAATAAACATTAAAGCTAATTAAATTTTTTATAAAATTAATTTTATACAAATTTGTTCTAATTCTAACCGTTTTCGGGATATTCGTTATTGAAAATCGGTGATTTTCGGGAAAAAAACAAATGTTACCTCAGTTTTTGTCAAACTTTTGCTTCTAGTACCTTCTATGATCGTTTCTCAGAAAAAAATGTCAGAATCAAAATCGTAGAGCATTAAATTTTCTTTAATTTCATTTATACATTTCTGGTATTTGAAGCAAATGCTTAACAAAAAGTGAGGTCAACATTTTTTTTTATTTCTAAAATTATTGGGTATAAACATTAGCTTCCCAATCAGTTACACACTGTTTAGTATACCTTCAAATATGAACATGGAAACACGCGATTTTCGTGTAATATTTTTTTATGAGTTTAAACTAGGTCGTTCGGCAGCTGGATTGCTTATGACAATCAGCGTCGGTCAGGGCAGTGGTTTGTGGAAAGCCCAGGACAAATGCCAAAACCAAATTTGCACCCGAAAAAATTGATGGTTACAGTATGGTGGTCCATGGCTGGAATCATACATTATTCCTTTTTTTTTGCCTAGAGGTGAGACCATTACCTCTACAACCTACTGCAATGAAATTGGCCAAATGCACGAAAAATTATTGAAAAAACAACCTGGATTAGTAAATCGGAAGGGCCCTATACTCCTACACGACAACGCTAGACCCCACGTTTCAAAACTTACCATGCATAAATTGAAAGTGCTGGGGTACGAAGTTCTTCCGCACCCACCATATTCTCCCGACTTGTCTCCAACAGATTATCACCTTTTCAGGAATTTAGACAACTTCTGCAGAGGAAAATTTTTTGCAAATGATGCTGAAATCAAAAGTGCGTTTTCAGATTTTGTTTCACTTCAAAGCTCAGAGTTTTTCAAATCCGGGATAAAAAAGTTGTTGTCACGTTGGGAAAAATGTGTAGAAAAAAGAAGGTAAATACTTCGAATAAAATTATATTGTTTTCATATTGTATTTTTACTAAAATCCCTTTACCTTGAAAACGGACATTTCATGTGAAACAACCCAATATCGTATATTGTTAATATCTCGAAAACCATTGGAATTTCGACAAATATGTATGAAATCAATTTCATAGGAATTTTAATTCGTAACATATTTTTCTAGAGTCTACCGTTTTCGAGATATAATCGAAAAACAAAATTGGGAACTCCCCCTCCCCCACCGTTAGCTCACCCCCAGGGGTTGGGACTTTTAGTATGTTTACCTTCTAACTATTCTTAACGAAGCGGTGAAGTCAAAAATCATCGCATATTTTATGAACTCTACGACCCTCATTTCTTCACTCATTGACTGGACTGGGACTGTATTTTTACAGTAAGGGAATTTAAAAGGCTGGGAAACATCCGGGCTAAGTTAGTATGTGGTGATAAAGGGAACATTTAGTTCAAATATCGAATCTTTGCCGCTAGAATTAAACAGTAACTGGTTACTGAAAAGTAACTGTTAAAAGGAGCAACCACCTCTTCGCAAGTAATATCAATCTTTCAAAGCCAATCCACATTTTTTAAACGACCAGGTATTTATAATATATAGGTAATATATATATATAACTTACGATCGTCGAGAATACAATGATAAAAAAAAAGGAAAAAGGGGACGTAATAAGCACTCACAATGTCTAGATAACAACTGATTTATTGTTCCTTCTAATGCTCTATTTATATCTTTACATTATTTACATGCTTAACTCTAAGGATTAATAGTATATTGGTACATGTTATTCTTAACTTATATATATATATATATATATATATATATATATATATATATAATTATATATAATTATATAGGTAATATTTACAACAGCCCCATTTTTTTTTGTTTCATAGCTATAAATAAAATACAGCTAAATGTGATTATAATGCTGAAGCAACTACCCATTGGTAGCACTTATAAATGTTCTATATAATAAAGTACAATATTCTTTTCACCATTTTCTTTTCAGGCGCCTCGGAGGGTTATCTGGGATACAGCAGAAAGCGAGTTGTGATACTAATGGATTTGAATGATTATGGAGTTTGCTATGAAAGGATAGATATCTGGTTTGGGCTAGGTCAGAGACATAAGGAATATTAAGATATCTGTAGGTAAGTTTGTTTGTGAAAAAGTAAGGAGTATCGAGGATTAGTCCTATTTTAAATTTGTTTCCAGTAGGAACAGAAGAAACCAACCAGTCATAGGGAAAACTGAAATGTTTAACCCACCTATCTACCTGATCCTTATTTCTTTACCACCAGCTTGGCATCGAGCAATTGGCTAGCAGATGGGTAATGACGGTAGATAACAATGGACTATACTTTGAGTATTAATTGTATTTTATATCAAAGAAATAATAATACAAATATTTGTTTCAAAAACGATCAATTTTTTTTTTTTATTCACCCCATTAGTTTTTTCGATTTCAACTGGTTGGATTTCAATTACTATCCATAAAAGTTAAAGACATTGTTACAAACTTCGTTTCTGCCACTTATCACTATACATTTAAGTTATTATTTTAGTAAACATTTATATTTTAAACTTTCTTAGAACTATAATGGTGTAGTTAAAATTTGATACAGATGGGTTCAATAGTTTCTAGCACTGTAAACTCTGTTACAGAATGGCGCTAGCCTCATATTGCGTCGATTTTTAAACTTCACTGGAATTCAAATTTTGTACCACATATTTATAACTTTATTATTTACAATTTAATTGAATACATTTCATTATTAATTTCTAACTCAATATCTTTGTTACCTCTCTTAATACTGCTCACCACCTATCGGTCGATTATCAAACTTCACAGCGTACCACGTATTTATTGCTTTTTAATTACTATTTAACTGAAAATCTGTAAATTTTATTATTGCTAAGCCTTCCTTGAACTATAAAGATGATGTTGTTAAAATCTAGTACAGATCAGTTCATTAGTTTTCGCGGTTAGTGATCACAAACGAAAAATTGCTTGTCCTTGTTTTTTAATAGTATAGATATATGTAGCGATGTGCTGATTTTTTGAAATTATTTGTATGTTTTTAGATCTTGAAAGTTAACCATTCGAAGCTAGTTTTCAAATCAAAATATTCAAATAAAAGTGGAAAATATTTCATATTTTTTTTTATTTTTTTTATATACATTTATTGAAATTTACAACTGTACAGAATATATACATCAAGTAAATGTATTGACAACGATTATAATAACATGTTAAAACTTGAAAAGAACTACTCATCAGTAGCACTTTATTAAAACTTTTACACTAGAAGGTCTCTAGGCCATCGTTTCAGGCGCCTCGGAGGATTATTAGGAATGGAGTGGGAAGCAAGCTGAGAAACTAACGGATTTGAGTGATTATGGAGCTTACTATGAAAGGATAGGTATCTGGTGTGGGCTAAATCAGCAACATATGGAACATTAAGATCCTTATGGATAAGTTTATTGGTGACAAAGTAAGGAGCATTGAGGATTTTACGAAAGATTTTGGATTGTAAGGATTGAATACGAGATGAATTGGATGGTTTAGTGGAGCCTCAAAGCTCAACTCCGTACGTCCAAATCGGTCTAATCACAGTCATGTAAATAAGTCTTTTGTAATTAATTGGGAGCTTGAAACGCTTGTCTAGTAAATGTTGAAGTAGTCTGAATTCATCAATGCTAAACCCAAAAGATATAATTCCCAATACATATAATGGGGTACCACATCATTACGGATAACCAGCTGATAATGAGAGAAAGACAAAGAGAAGTTAGAAAGTTGGCCACAGAGGTAGATAGAGCCAATAGCAAGTACCTCACCTCGCAACCTCACAAGCAGTTCACCGTGTCATACAGATTTATCGATACCGCACCTATCGATTATGTTGGTTGGAAACCTTTGCGGCTTCGGTCTGAGTTGTTATTGTTTTCTCTTTCCTATTTATGGCAGAGGAGCGATCACCTGTCGGTATTATTTTTGTTCATTGATAAACAATCCATATTAACCAAGGAGGAGCAAAATTTTTTTTTTTCCACGAAAAGAAGATTTTTTTTGTATTTTTCTTTGTTAAAGGACATGCTGAAATTCAGGAAAATTGTTTAAAAAAAAATCAGACTCACAGATTACTCATAATTGGCCGTGTTCATATGATCATGATAGGCCTTCCCCAAGATGATTTGAGAAACGCTTTCATTAACAAAATATATTTTTATTTTAACTAGTATATAACACAAACAAACAATAAATAATTATTTAATATAGAGTTTATTTTTCTTATGAAACCCCGTATAACATCTTACAGCGGCCGTTACCTGGAGCATCAGTGAAAGAACATTACTAGTGCTACCGGCCAACGGTACCATTGCTACATGAAAGTCTAAATATATAAATAAACAACAAAGGCTTAGCGAACCCGAAGGCTCGATGCCGACACTACCAACCGTAGACCACACACCTCCCTCAAACCCACTCCCCCAAAACCCAAATATCCCGTGTCGGCCTTGAGGCAATCCTCCCATTTACGTCTTGGTCTACCCCTCGGTAGATTCGACTTTTTTCTGAATTCGATCATTACTAAGCCCAACGTCTTTACATTCCCATTTTAACCGCCGCACAAGCTATTACCTCAACTATATTTAACGGATATAACTCGCGCAGTTCCGCATTGTGAAGCCTTCTAAATTCTCCTGTTTCTTCATTCTTTTGTCCAAATATTCTACGCATTACTTTATTTTCGAAAACTTTAAGGCGTTGTCCCTCCCTTAATGTAAGCGGTCATGTTTCACATCCGTAGAGAACTGTTGGTAGTATAATAGTGTTGTATATCCTAATTTTTTAAATTTATATAAAAAACGTGCGAACTGAGCAGTTTTGCAACCAAGAAATAACAAACATTACCGTCTTTTAACCTAGCATTTATTTCCCCTTGAATTTCATGTTTCCTCGATATAATTGACCCTAGATTTGAATTGCTCGTGTTCAAACTTCATTCCGGAAATATCAACATTACTAAAATGTTCGCCGTTTCTAAAACTAACCATATACTTCGATTTATCGGTATTGATTACTAGACTTATTTCGTTACCGGTTTTTATGAGCGTAGTTGCGTTTAATTTTATATTTTCCTCGTTTTCACCTAGAAGTAACAGATCATCAGCATAAACCTGAAAGGGTAGGTAGGTAAAAAGAGAATGGAATGAAATTTGAGAAACTTGGACGATCATAACTACTTTTAGATTTTGCTAATAATAAACAATATCATGGAAGAATATTATAATTTTAAAGCAGGAAAAGGTTTTATTTGTCAAGTTTACGATTTATCTAAAAGTTAAATAATGATTATAAATATATATTTATTTACTTATTTTAATAAACAAAACAATTTTTTGTTATATCAACAATTAAAAAAAATTGTCGTTGGGAAAGATCATATGATCATATGATCACAGTCATAGTAACGGCCATTTTAAAACCTTTAGGATTATTTTTTTGATAATTGAACTGATACTAGAGTATGATAAGACTATATAGAGTCTAACTCTATAATCATATCTGTTGAAAAAAAAAATATCAACAAGATTATGACAGTTAACGTTGGTGAGATTCGATTTTCAAATAATCGAAATAATCTTATTTGTTAGATATATCTTCTGTTGAGAATAACAAAAATATATAATAAAGTGGTATTATTTCGTTGATTTGAGATGACTGAGTCAAACTACGCGTAACGTCGCACAATGGGACGAATGGCCTATCTAGGAGGAAAAAAGTCATAATGAAAATTAATAAAACTATTGTGATAGGTGTATTGTTAAGTAGTTTATGGAACATAATCAAAGGTTCTTTCGTTTTTTGGAGGCGGATTTCAAGGTAAAAAAGAACGATCTAAGTAGTACCTAACTCGACAGGACAAATTTTGTTAAAATTATTGATTTTTTCAATCTAAATTTGTGTATCATCCTATTAATATTTTTTCACATTTTTTTTAAAATTAGTGAATATAAACGATCATGTTTACATTTTTTCGATAGCATAACTTCATTCCAGGTAATAACCTCACATGTAAACAATCACTTCTACAGTTTCAACTTGGATTGTCTTGTTTAGTTTGTTATATTGATATTTAGAATTCTTAAATGTAAATAAGTGAAACAGAAGTTAACAAAATATGTTTCATAAAGGATTAAGTGTTTTATGAATTCATGTTTTCTTATTTCATCTAATCTTATGTGTAAAAGTGTTATAAAACTTAAGAAGATTAATTTGTACATGGATTTGGTGTTTTACATATTTATATTTGTTCTATCAATTTAAGTGATAAAATTTACAACTTGTAAAACTGTTATGAAACTTAACAAGATTTATTTGTACATGGATTTGGTGTTTTATATATTTGTATTTGTTGTTTCAATTTCAGTGATAACATTTCAGTATACATATTTTGTGAATGGATTCTTTGTCATCCATATTACTTTTTGTGCTAAAGTGAGACAGATTGTATAATTAATTCAATAAAACATATCAGTTTATAAATAAATGTGAGAAAGTATATCACAGGTTTTTTTATGTTTTCTTATTTCCACTTCCCATGAGAAAATATAGCAGAAATTAACATAATCACTTTCAACTAGGATTCTGTCTTATATTATATAATGGCTTATAACATGGAGAATTGATAATGTGAAATAATCAAAGAATAAGAGGTAAATGAGACATTACTATATAATTGTAGAACTATTGGTATAATGTTATAGATTAATGTTTTTTTAAAAAAAAATTAGAAGCCTGATGATGGAACATTATCTCTGAAACATGTAGCTACAAATTTTAAATAAATATGAGTCATGCCAAATAAATACTTAAGGATTCTTTCTTTTTTATGTTTATAATTTATTATTTTCACTTCTCTGACAGAAAGTTCATCAGGAATTAACTTTACTGGTGGTTCAGTAGTATATTAATTGTTCATTAAATTAATATTAATTAAAAATTGATTTAGTGTCTTATATTTCGATATTTCCTTATTTCTACTTTAATATTTCCTTATTTCTCATTTTAATATTAGAAGGTAAACAGAAGTTAATATTACTTTGAACAAGGATTTAGAGTTTCACAGTAAATGTAGGAGAATAACCTTTCCCTTCTAAAAGCAGCGACTAGAACATCGAAATAAATCGGTACAAGTTTAGAATCGATAAAAGGTATTCTGAGCGGGTTTAGGGGTTGGTGTCGCCGATCCGAACAATTACCAAAATAATTACTGCAAACTAGTAACTATAAATAATTAACAATTATATATTCCTTAGAAAAGATTTAATTCATTATTTTTATTCAATTAATATGATACATATAAAATAAACAGTGAAAAATTAAACCTAATCGAAAAAAAAAAAATATATATATATATTGAACCACGGATAATGGGGACCTACTGTATAGTATTTTCCTAATTGTTGTGACTTGAGTGGTTTAATTTTACCTTATATCAACTCTATTGTTTATGTTAATCAGGTTGCCACGTCTATTTAAGTTAGTCAGACTTCTTTCCTTCTAGATCGGTCATTCGTCCCACTGTGCGTTGTCGTCGTCGTGTTCTCTCAAAACGTAATGTTTTTGAACTATTGGTTCATGGGTAAAACATGTTCCATGGTAAAAATAAAAAAGACACAAATCCTAACTCCGTACGTCCAAATAAGTCTAATTACTTTCTTGTAAATAAGTCTTTTGTATATATTGTTACATTGTCTGCAACACATACTTTTCAGATATATAATGATTTCATAAAAGAATAAAATTAACTTAAATCGGACATTCATTAAAAAAAATTATTTCACTTTATTCTCTTCATTTGAGAATGTTTATATTTCCAGTGTATGGTCCTATGTACACCCACCTTATTTTATTTATTTTTTGTTTTTATGAGCAACATTTATTTTCAACTAATTAATCAAGAAATTCTGACTATAATTGCACACTTTAATATATAAATAAATATCTAAGTATTCAGCTCGAGATTCGAACCAGTACCCTGCTCGCCCCCAGAGACCTACTAGCTCCGAGGACAGGCTGGTAATGACCCAGAGGAAGGAGAGGCACTTTCTTCCGAGACCCTGACCTCTTCTACCTTTTCCTCCAGCTCCAGCTTTCTTCTCTCAGGATAAGGCGCAATTAAACGATCCTCCGCATCTGAAGAGAAATCTGTCCCCGCCAAGGAGGAATAGGTTAGCAAGGAGGTATTAGTGTGCCTGGAGCGATATGGAAACATCTCCTAGATACTGTTGTGATAAGGAAATCGTTCTATGCGGTCTGGTGGAATCGCGAACGATCGTTCATGATGGAACTCTGAATGCGATTTTTATATTTTCACTTCTAGCTAACAGGATCCTTACGCACAATGGAATATCTACGCTATTCAGAATTCTGAATTATAATCTCCCGAAAGTACTACTTTCGCTGTTGTGTAATAAAAAAAAAAAAAAATGAATTATTGATATTTAAATAATTTTTAAAATACTAGCATTCCCTTTGCGGCTTCGCCCACTCTAATAAGTAAATAACTTATATAATTTTAATTATTAGAATTTTAACTTTGGCTCAGAAACGGCAAAGATTTCAAATTCCAAATGCTGATATGCTGGATAAGTCGATAAATATGCAATTACAGTTCACTTATGGAAATATATGCAAAATAAAAATAACTCCATTATTCTAAATTTTGATGATTTGGATGTTTTAGTTGGCTAAAATGAATATGAAAAAAATATTGTAAGTACACATATTTCTCACAATACCTACTCATAAAATATAAGCAATTTAAACAAGCGTTTAACATATTTTAAGTACCAATCTTATTTTCATAATTATAATTATGTGTATATATATAACAGTTTTTACATTATTTCTGTAAATTTGTTATTTGATAATCACATAAATTTTGAAGAATCATTTTAAACTTTAATAATAAATTAATTTCATTAAAAAAATATATACATATATATTATGGCTTTAATTAGACTTATCCAAATCCGTAATATGAAGTAATGTGACATGTAATGTTGTCTAAGCTAGATGTTACAAACATCAGGGTCGAATGATTTCGTTTTTATGTTGGCATTTTTCTGAGATAAGATTATCAATAGATCTGGAGATATTAAAAGCCGGTAAAAAAAAATCCTTAATATTATGAATCCTAGAGATCTTCCTAATGATTGGTTCCCTATAAGCATTATCTCTGTTGTGGGTCTTTTATAAAATTAATTATTTTCAACATCTTAATTTTGAGCAAA
This sequence comes from Euschistus heros, assembly GCA_003667255.2. Taxonomy (NCBI): domain Eukaryota; kingdom Metazoa; phylum Arthropoda; class Insecta; order Hemiptera; family Pentatomidae; genus Euschistus; species Euschistus heros. The sequence continues at coordinate 751,947 of RCWM02000296.1, forward strand.
GGAATTCCACTTTTGCCTTCACTTTTATTTTCACAACAGCCTCTATTATCATATTACAATGGCAGTTTGGCAATTCCCTCGCTCAAAATTAAATTAATCAAATTCAAAAATATTTTTTAAAATTTTAAAATTTAAAGATTTATTTTCAATTCCATCTTTAAGATTTTATTTATTAGTATTTTACATTACGTATCTTAACTTGAACACCAAATAGTGTAACTGGGAATAGATAAGTTTTTGATAAGAGATTGTCCTCATTGTTTAGTAGTTTAAAAATAGCCATTATTAAATAATCCTTGTATTAAACGTTTAGCTTAAAATATAAACATTACACAGAAACTTCATCTGAATTGCTAAGTTCATTTTTTTTCTTAAGTTGCAAGATAAGTCTTATTAAGATAAGTAGTTCGAAGTTAATGACACTGCTCGTTATATCAGACTTGTCTAACTTTTTCTAATTTAAAATATCCATTAAATAAAATATTCAAATTATAACGTGATAAACATTGCGGTTATATATAACGGTTATTACTGTAACAGGTTAAACTATTCGACAAGTACACAGCTGTTTCGACTATCGATTGTGTAAGAACGTTTTCTTCTTTCGGTTCAAAGATATTCTTTTTCGAACCCAAGTAACTTTCTTCTTAAGAGCGTTTCCTTATACAGGTGGCGAAAGTAGTCTTGGTGTAGTAGTCCATCGAAATTTCTTTAAAGGAAATCACTTTCGATAAATGTTTTCGCTCCAGGAACAGGATGTTATGATTGCCAATTACAGTCGATAATTGATATAAATCGACTTGTAATATGAGTTACACATAGTTAGCAAATACAAGAAACTTATCTGACCGCGACATGGAGTTTTTTGCTAGATTTAAGTTTAATCGAGATTTATTAATAAAATTGATCTTGACCGACTGAACGTGAAAATAGCCTATCCTTATTGTTGGCCTTGTTCGTGTTTATTCCTTTTTTTTTTTTTTTTAAATTATATTTAACTAATTTCACTAAGCGATAAAATCACTATTATTTAGTATAAATAGTCTGGGGTTAATTGTCAAAAAGTGATCCAAGGGGTTTTTAATGTCCTGTTCGTATTGTAATTGTTTTTCATTCATGGTGTTCTACAGAGACCGGAATACGTTGTAGTCGATTGAAGCTAGATCAGATAAGTACGGTGGCAAAAGGTCCCATCCAAAGCTTAATAATTTATTGCGAGTTACCAACGAGGAGTGGGGCCTTGTGTTGTCTTGGTGGAAAACAACAACCTTTCGTTTTGCCAGTTCTGGGCGTTTTTTAAAAATTTATTGATCCAATTTTTTTAATTGCGAACAATAAAGAGTTGAATCAATTGTTTGTCTTGATGGAAATAGCTCATAGTGGGTGAATGGACCGTGGAGCGTCATTGATGTCAAAATGTCCTGAGCGAAATTTGGTTAACCAATGTTGACAGGTGCGTTCGGTTATGAAATCAACCACACAAACAGTGAATTTGCGAGTGACCGGATTCTCTATGACCACCAAATTAATTTTTACCGACGATAATATTAACTAACAGACTCCAGACAGATTATTTTAATAAGAGATATTTTCTAATCCTCAGACCATTTGTTGAGTTTCGTCAGTAAGACCGCAAGTGGCAGAGTAAGAATGGAAAGTTACTAATAAATCAAAACTTTCCTCTTAGATGGGGTGCGGTATCCAATTTTGAACGTCTCGTCCGTGAAAGTTGAAGGGTCCTTCAAGAAGTTTGTCTTTGTCATTCCTTCCGTTGGAAAAGTCTAGGACTTGATTTCGAATCGTCATTAAATATTTTCTAGTTAAAATGATGACTTATAAAGTCATCTATATTAAAGACTGTGCAACTAATATCTTTAAAAATTACTGACAAGACAACATTATGTAAACGACCATGAACTTGTAAGAGTTTAGACGTAATAACGGATGCCGTTGCGGAAGATGAACGGCTCGACGACTGAATGAGTTGGCGACAAGCCGTGAACTGCTCATTAGTGAACAATCGCTGACATAACTTGAGTAACAAGAAGAAGGCTCTATTATATTTAGCCGTTGCGACCTCTATGGAGATTAGCTTTGCCCCTGCTACCTGACGCCACTGTCGAAGTTCATTGATTGATGGTCCTTCAAACTTGATAGAATATAATTTAATTAGTTGAGATAAATATGATAGTATTGAAGTATCAATACAATTAGTTATTTATGACTTAATTTACTACATCTATTGAAGCCATTGTTAGAAGAAGGTGTTGACGAATTTTTTCAAAAATAATTTCTTTCTGTTTATTCACTTTTTCTCAACTGAAGTTATCGTTTTAGTTCAGCTAATCAGCTTTTTTTTTTTAATCCATTTGTTGAAATTTACATCTGTTCAAAATACAGGGTGAGTATCTCTTAGTGTAAAAAAAAAAAAAATTGGGTGAAACTAGATCAAAAATGTAGCAAAATGCCGCAGACCTTACCTTTCTATTCCAATCCGTTGCAGATGTACGATAAATCAAAGACTTTTTTGAGGAAACCACGTTTTTTTTTCATAAAAGCTGCAATATCTCTACTTTGTTTGAATATTTTTCCAATTTTGACCACATTTTCGAATTTAGCATTAAATTTTATATAATAGCTGAGTGCCTGTAACCTTGAATTTTACAAACTTGGTATCTAAAGAACAGCTTGATCTTCACCTTATTTGAGGAAGTCACAATGTGGTATTTACTTCAACGCTCACCGTTTTTCGAAAAACCTATCCACAAAACGTCAAATTTCACAAAAACTTGTAAATTTAATTAGCCTTCGAATGATATGTTAAATGTATTGATTTTGTTTAATTTCATTGAGAAATTTACTTTTGAAACCGAAAAAAGATGGTGTTCTCATTTGGCATACAAATCAGCTACTTATAAAAATAAAACGTTATGACAATCCCTTAATGGAAATGTACATTTTAAACATAATAAACTGTTCATTGGGATAAAAAGCAAAGAAAAAAAATTATTGTTTAATAGAAAATAAAGGAAAACTGTCAATAAAGCGACACCAGATCAGAGGACCTTATGTTATTACATTTATTTATTTATTACTATAATTTAGGATTTATTTTATTAGATTTTCAAGGTAAGGTTTAAAACTCAATGATAATGAACATAAACCTCAATTTGGTATTGGCTTCTGAATGCAGATGATATTAAAGAATACCACTTTTTGCAGTGAATTTATGGCTAGATGGGTCTGTTTTTACAGGGGAAGGCATTTCTACCGTTACATGTGGAGTATCTTTGGTTTATTCATATTTGTATTGCTGTCGAATAGTGTAGAAAAATCTAAAAAATAAAAATAAATCTAAATAAAATAAATAAAAAATAAAAAATAAATCTAAATAAAATAAAAAATAAAAATAAATCTAAATAAAATAAAAAATAAAAATAAATCTAAAAAAATAGTTTGCCCAACAGATTGAATGATGAAATTACTAAGATTTGTTACAAAACATCCTAACACAACTTCATCACGATATTCCAACTGTTGTTCGGCAAAATATGATTTTCCAACACCATGGTGCTCCTCCACATTATTCGAAAGCAATACAAATATAAAATTTTTTTTTTACACTAAGAGATACTCGCCCTGTATATAAATCAAGTAAATGTATTGACAACGATTACAATAGCATGTCAAAACTTGAAGAGAACTACTCATCAGTAGCACTTCAATAAAAATTTTACTAGAAGATCTCTAGGCCTTTTCACACGCTTCGTAGAGTTATCGGGAGTAGAATGGGAAATTGGGAAACTAGTTTGTGTTGTTATGGAGTTTTCTATGGATAGGTATCTGGTTTGGGCTAGATCAGCATTGAGATCTTTATGGATAATTTTATTTGTAACAAAGTAAGGAGCATTGAGGATTTTACGAAGGATTTTGGATTGTAAGGCTTGGATACGGTAAGAATCAGAGGATTTAGTTAGGTAATCCTCAAACCTCAACTCCATATGTCCAAATAGATCTGATAACTGCCATGTAAATCAGCTTTTTTGTATTGAATCGGAAGGTTTGAAAGGTTGGGGAGTAAATGTTGAAGTCGAAAACAACGAGTTTACATCAGTTTACATATGTGAATGGATTTTTTGTCACCCATATTACTTATTGCCCTAAAGGTAGACAGGTTGTATCATGCATTTAATAAAACACATCGATCTAAAAATAAATGTGAGAAAGTATATCACAAGTTTCATATTTTCTTATTTCCACGTCCCTTGAGAAAATATAGGAGAAGTTAGCAAAATAACATTCAACATGGATTTTGATTTATATATTTATAATTTGTTATTTCCACTTCCCTTAAATGAGAAAGATTATCAGAAAATAACATTATTTGTGATTTAGCATTATACTAGCTGAAAGTACCCTGCTCCGCTACGGTTTAATATCATTAGGTTTAAGGACAACTTAAATTAGTAAAAGTTAAGCTTAACGTTGATAATTATTATTACTTAAATAAACCTAAAGAATTCTATTCTTAGAATAATTTCACTTAGTAAATTTAGCAATTTGCAAAAGTTAATTTTATATTATTTCGATAGTCCTCCAGTGAAGCTTCGAGGCAACACTACCATCTTACCCTGCTCTGATACCAGACTATCAGCTTTTCTTATGGCATACTTTAAGTGAATATAGTCTCAACTTCTCAACTTTTTTGATTTTTTAGAATAAAGTGTAGTGTGCTTTCCTGTTGACTCATTTCCAGGTTGTTTACTTTTAGATTGATGAGTTTAATTCACCGTTCCAATAGATTTATCTGAACTGAGAACAAAGGTAGATTCTAGGTTCAAGGAATTAAATTCAGAATGACTAGGTACAACTTGTTCAGATTCGAGAAATACAACTTAGGCCTATTAGAGAAAAGCCGATTTGAGAATGGCCAGGTTCAGAACAATTATCTTGTGAACAGAAAGCTGAAGGAAGAGTAGTTGGGGACGAAGCTACTGGTGAAGCAATGTTGGTGGGTTGCTCATAAGAAATATGTACATCGAACTGGCCTTCCATATCATCACCAGAGAACATAAGTCTTTTAACCAGATCTTTAACATAAGTCTTTTATAGCTTATCGTCACGAAACAACTCAAACTTCTAAGGGTACACTTCTGCAGCCACCATGAGTTCACAGAAAGTACCATATTATAAGGTTTCGACATCGATCGTATTTTTGTTTGTTTACAACTATAAGGAACTGAATTTGTGTTCAAAGCGTGCGGCTTAAGCATCTAACATATTTTTTAACTTAGCTTATTTTTATATACCATATGACAATTAATCTATTGTTATTCACCCAATAAAAATTGTAATCGCACTTTTCGCGAATTAGCCGCGATCCAGGCCGATTTTTTAAAATTCCTTTCTTAGCGAGCACCTACGGCCCTAGAGGAAGCTACATTCCATCATTCCAATCCGTTCGGTGGTTTCTGAGATTTCGTGTTAAATGAGTGAGTGGTATTTGACAAATATATAATAGAATATTTCTGATTTAGAGTAATATTAATTCAACATTGATTTATTGTTTTATGTTTTGTTACTTTCTTATTTCCACATATTTATTTTCTTATTATTTTTTTGTAAATTATTTCTTTCAGTGTTGGAGTACATTATGTGTGAAAAAAAAAATATTGGAACATTTAGCAGCCGTGCTGCTTTATTCTAAAAACAATTTACTAAAAAAAAAAAGTCCAAAGTCCTCTGAAAAACGAGATACACAGGTCTTACCATAGTTATTATGTATCGAGAGAAATACGAATAAAAATAATTTTTAGAAAAAAAACAAAACCGACTTCAAGATTAAACCTACATATATAGAAATAAAAAGAAAAAAATAATATTTTAGTTGCTTCGAAACAAAGAGAATTAAATGACAATCGACGAAATTATCGACACTTATATACCTATTCACAATTAATGATAATTTATTTTTGGAGTCGGTGCCAACAAAAACAAACAGAATCCGAAAAAAAAAGAAAAAAGAATAGGTAATTGTAAAGATTCCTCACTATTTCATCACCGCCACACGCTGTCTCGTGCCATTCAAAAGTTTGTTGCAAATGCAGGATTGAAGTGCCCTCCTTAGCTGGCACCGACTCCAAAAATAACTGATCATAAATTGTGAATAGGTATATAAGTATCGATAATTTCGTTGATTGTCATTTAATTCTCTTTGTTTCGAAGCAACTAAAATATTATTTTTTACTTTTTAGTTCTATATATGTAGGTTTAATCTTGAAGTCGGTTTTGTTTTTTTTTCTAAAAATTATTTTTATTTTTCACTTTTTAGTAGTATGTGTATTTTTTTCCGTCTTTCGACCCCTATTTTCAGTTCAACTTACTTTGCCTGAAATAGATTTATTGAAGTGAAATTTACGATTTTGTTCGACTTATCGAATTTTGACACATCGATCGAGAGTTGTCTGTATAATTGAAATTGCTTCATAATCATAAATATGTTTAAAATGTAAGGTTATATAACAGTGATTTTTATTAACTGTTTTTTTTTTTTGATTTTTCTTAAAAAGTGCTGCATTAATTTTAAAATATTTTTTATGGGACTACCTCTGAAGTATGCCCTACTGGCCTAAAAAAGAATCATTAAAATTGATTAAGAATGGACGGAGGTACTCAACTCATCTGTATTTTGTTTTTTTGTATGTTACGCGATTACTCCGTCAATTCTGAATCAATTTTTATGATTCTTTTTTAGATCGGTAGGGCATACTTCAGAGGTAGTTCCATAAATAATATTTTGAAATCATTGAAGCACTTTTTAAGAAAAACAAAAAAAAAAACAGTTAATAAGTGATTTTATTAACTGTTATTTTGATTTTTCCTCATACACACACAAAAAAAAAAATACAGACGAGTTGAGAACCTCCTCTTTTTTGAAGTCGGTTGAAAAATCAGAGCTCACTTAGTCCCATTTCTTCCATTCTTCATGTTTTGCCATGATTGGTAACATTGTCACGAGTGCCAGTGGCAACACTGAGTGCTAATTATAAACTTGTACCAATTATGCATAATTATAATGATCAAAAAACGCCATTTGAAAACGTGAAAGAACACGATTCAGTGATGGATTGTTTTGAAGATTATGAATTCCTAGAAGGTGCGAATAATACTCATATGATGGATGTTGTCTGAAGGGAATTATATTTTGTATTCATTGTTGGTAATAACCTCTATTATATTTGCTAGTGTTGATATGTTAATTAAATTTTAGTTTACATTAATTTTTAAATATACTTTAACTGAAATAATTCTTTCTTATTTGAACCAAAAAAAAAAAGCATTATTTCATATTATAACAATACATCCTTCAAAGATGGTGTAACCATAACCAAACCAATTTATGGCTCTCAACATCTTCCTCATAACTCCTATCTCCATACAAACTATACGACATCAATAGAATACGACCCCCTCTAAAATTTTTGTACTCACTTAACCGGATAAAAAAGCCATGTCCAGTAAATCGGCAATTTCGTTCCAATGTGCGCCGGTTTGAATCCGGTCCGTCATCAAACCCTGAGAGGGTTTGAGGTTTATTTTGTGGTGAACCCGCCGAATTGCAAGTGGGGTAGCCTGTCCTTAAAGCCCTAGTTGGAGTACACGTTAATCTCCAACAACGAACAAGTTTCACTGCCAAAATTATTCGTTTTATTTGCTTTTGTTTTTCACATGTTTCTCCAAAGTGGAATGTTTCGGAGATATTTTCCTCCTACTCTTCCAGTCTTCGGACCTAAAGATAATAAGACTGCCTCCAGACGAACTAGCAATCATGGACACACCTCTCCAGGAACTCCGGTTGGTCCCGGAATCTCTTCGCTGGAGAAAGTTCCACCTCAGGGCAAGATGTAGGCAAATATTTCTTAAATGGCCCGACTTTCGTTTGATCCGTTCCTCGCCTGGGAAGGCATTCCATTCCAGACATGTCTGCGATGAGTCATTGACTGGCCTATCTCTGTTTCTTCTTCCATTCATACTCAAAATTTTATTCATGATTCAGTTTTCTTACTTCAACGTGGATATGTTTTTAGGCTGGGAGGTCTATACTGTTTTTTTTCACACTCGAAAATATAACATTTTGACATGCCCTATTGGTGTTGTTGCGGTCGAAAATTTGCAAGACCTTAAGAACTATATTTATTTAAATAAAAAAAATCAAGTTTAAAACTGTTAATTTCTCTCAACACTGTTTATTTCAAATAATGATTAATTATTCGACATGAATTTAGGTTTACAGTCATTTTATTTCTTGTACACCTGTTTTTTTTTTTTAGGTGTAGATAATGTTGAAAATTTTGTTGGGATAGTTTTTGATTTTCGATCTTTTTCTTTTTAATTCTCATTTTTCTGTTGTTGTTTGTTTCTTTGCAATTTTGTTTATATGATTAACTCTTATATTCTCTATTTCTTTTTTTTTTTCTCTATTTCCTATTTACAATTTTTTTCTTTCCTTCATTTTTTAATTTTTTTTTTATTTGTACATGTTTTCATACATATTTGTATCGATCTATGTTGTTTTATTTTTAAAATCTCTGGGCAGTTATGATTTTACTTTGTGCTGTGTAATGTTATTCTTAAGGGACTTTGTCCGAGAATAATTTGTTTTCTATTACCATATACTTTTTCTAATTTTTTTAATATTTAATTTAATTTAAAGTTTATTTATTTTTTTTTTTTATCAAACCAATCCATAAGTAAGGTAAATGGTATTACCTTACTAGTTTTACACACAAGAAACAAAAAACAAAATAGAGATGTATGGTTAAAAAATAGCCAAAAAAAAAAAAACTTTTGATGATGGACACCAATTTTTAAACAGTTTATGTAGCTATATTATTAAATGGCATTCTGTAATCTATTTTAATAAAGACTTTGTATATATATATATATATATATATATATATATATATATAAATATATATATTTTTTAAATATATAAAAAAAAGCTTCCACCCTTGTCATTGGCCAGCGATCAAAATTAACTGTGACACGTACATGTTGACAACTGCATCTTCTTGCCATGCCACTGTCGCAATGCAGCAGAGACGAGTCATCGAAAGTTACACGAACATCGACAAGAAGATGGAAAACGTGACACACGAAACCGACTGTCTCTTCGGATTGAAAAACTGGGGTCGACTTTCATCGAGATAGGAACCGATGTATCAGCTTCAGCTAAACGATTCGGAGTTTTTTATTTTGTCTATAATTTAAAAAAAATAAAAAATGGTTTGTTGATTAACCAAACCAGAGTCCATGACACAGAATTTAAATTAAATAAAAAAATATTATATACTAAAAGTTTTTGATGAATGGAACCCAAGAACCTAAAAAGAAAAACAACAAAAAAACTTGTGAATTTATAACTGTATTAACAGCTACTTTCACTTAAGACCTACACTTAGAAATTTTTTAGGCAGTGATATTTCATTGGGTTGTCCGATAAATATATCATAACCTCATATGTTTTCCTATCAGTTATCACTTAGGGGTTTTGTGAAACAGAGCTTTCCGCGCAACTTGGCGTTCAGTTGTACCTGTGGACACCATTGCCAGCTGAACCTGTGAAAAGATAGTTAAAGTGTCCACACGTAGAACAGACTTTTCTTTTTGTTTATTAATTCATTATTGCAATCATAAATATTGCGGAAAAGTTTGTAGGCGTTCCGCGTGATATAAACTGCCTAAATTCGGATACCTACTATTCGTATAACCTTTTTTTTAGGAGAAAACTCGTCCCTCACTATTTATAACAAACAATTCAACTAGTGAAGATGGTGATTTCACAAATGTGATCTTGGCTGATCCATCAAGCGAAGATTGTGATTTTTTGGATGCATTGATGAATGAATATGAACAAGGTAAAGAAATTGAAGATGAAGAAATATATGTTGGTATCTATGTTTTGTGTTGTAAAGCATTTTATCTTTTATAACTGGCACTGGGAGATTATGTAAGCAATTACACTTTTCTACATCTTTTCATGGATACAATCTCTAATGATTCGATTTTTTCCATAAAAAAAGTCAGGGACACTCGTTAATAATAATTATAGGTACATAAAAGGTTTATTTTTGTTAAAACGCTAATGTTGTCATCTTTCTAGACGGCCTTCTGGTTTAATAATCAAGTCGATTTTTCTTGTTAAAATATTCTATTTTGTTTAGTACATTTTATAAAAAATTATTGCTGATGCGTTTCTCTAAGTATCATTTCAATTATCTTTATAAACCTATGAAGAAATGAATGTCCATTTGTACAAGCACTAGTGTCCACAGGTACAAAGGGGGAAGTTACCTATGGACACTAATCAGTAAGTTACAAAACATTATTTTCTGTAAAAATGAATTTAATTTTCAAAATAAAGACACCAGTTTTCGATAGCCCCTTAAATTTCTTATCTAATGGTACCATAACCACTCAGATAAATAAAGCACCGAAAATTAGAAAAATTTATAAGTGAAAATTGTCCACAGGTACAGCACCTTCCCCTATAATCTATGGAACAAAGTTCAAATATTTTGAAATTTTTGTATGTTTTTAGAACTGATGATGAGTGTTTAACATTTAAAACTAGTCTTCGAATAAAAAAAAAAAAAAAAAAAAAAATCCAAAAGAATTATCAAATTATCGATCAATCTTACTTGTATTGAGTCTTTTATACTATCAAGAGTACCTCAAGTAACTGCTTTAACTACACTTAATTCATTTGTCGTATGGTAATCGCTTGTGTTTTTTTTTTTTTTTTTTCATTTCATTACATCTATTAAAAAAAAAATTTACATAGCAGACCTATAAACTCCTCAATAGACTGATCCTCAGAGACACTCTCTCCGACAATAGCTCATCGAATTCCAAATAGATTAGACTCCAAATTGTCCTTTCACCTTCGACTAGATGGAGCCTCCAAGTCTGCCGCTCACGATGACTGTGGTCCTGTCTGCTTCCAGACAGTTCTGCTGTACATCCTCTTTCACAATATCAGAGAATCCACTTAAATATATTTTTTATAACTAAACTTTATATCTTTTTCTTAACCTCAGAAATCAATTATATCTACCATTATATCTACCATTATACTATATGTATAAAATGACAAGCTATTGGGCCCTCCAGAAATTAATGCAAGATTTCATGTTTAAACTAGGGTTGGGCGTTAGTCGATAGTTAGCACTTTCCATACGCCGATACTATTGGTTGAGAACTATCGATTGCTATCAATAGTTTTTCGATAGTTGCTTCCTTTTTTTCCAAAGCTATTCAATAAAAAATTTCGATAGTAACTAACTAATTAATTAAATTCAATAAATCTACTCACTATTTAAAATTTGCAGGATTATAAATTATAAGATTAGTATATCATAACATCGACACAGTAATTTGAGATGGATTTCTCTTTAAAAAAAAAACTAATTTATATGAATTTACATACACGTTGTTTTTTTTCCTCTCTTTTAAAAAGTTTTTATTTAAAAATTTACACCCATTTTACCGACATGGTTACAATAATAATGACTGTTTAAAAAATAAAATCAGGGAAAAGGGGGGTAATGACTTGCAGAAAGTAATTAAGGGTGGCAGTGGCTAATATAACATACGCCATCTCAAAACACAAACCCAATTGGTTTAAAGAAACTGAAAAGGGGGAAAATTCACTACGCAGCATGGTGGATAAAAACCGAAAAAACTTATATTTTGGCGTGCCAACTAGATTTTTTTAACTGTTTTTATTTAAAAGGCAGTGGTGAAAAGGGGTGCATGGTGGATAAAAACCGAACTACATTTTTTTAATTTTTATTTAAAAGGCGTGGAAGATGTTATGGTAAATATGAAATGAAACGTTGGCACGCCAAAATATAAGTTTTTCATTTAAAAACTGCCTGTGTTTATTCAACCTTGACTGCACCCCTGACAAATTCATCTCCTTATTAAAACTCACAGTCAACAATACAACCATCATCATGAATATGTTAGGTTCCAAGATAAATCCACTCTAAAAACCAAACCCTTTATCTCAGATGAAGAAAGGAAAAGAAGATCAGAAAGAATGAAGAAGTACTGGCCACTTAGGAAGGGAAAACACACAGTGAAGTGATGGATTCAACGTACCCCAAAGAGGGTGAAACGAAAAAAAAAAAAAACACTATCACTTGGAGGCAGGTTGTAATGAGTGAGCTCCTTATGACTCTATTTCTCCTAATAGGAAATAAAAAATTATAACCTGGATTTGACCGATCTTTCTCCATCTCTCTCGGCGGTTCAAAATTTCGATTTGAATAAAAAAGTCACGTTTGGAATCTCAATTTTTAAGTGAAGGAGTTTCTTTGATACGATCAAGCTCAGATGGTGTAGCTCAAATCGAAAATTTGACATCTTACTGGAAAAAAATGTAATGGAGAATAATTTTTGTTATATAATATTTGTCACTGGACATAACACTGACCAGCTGGATTAAGCTATCTTAATATATATAAATTACGTGTCGCTGTCTTGGGGCAGGCTGACACCTAAACTACTGAACCGATTTTAATCAAATTTGCACACCGTATGCAGTTTGATCAAACCAAAAAGATAGGATACCTTATATCCTAATTTATAGTCGCAATATTATTTGTATATTATCAGTAAGTCACAATTATCTATTAGCTCTATACGATTCTAACATATGGCGGTATAAGGTTATACTATTTTATAAAAGGAAAAGCAATTTTTCGTTTGTGTTTACTAACCGCCAAAAACTGCTAAACCAATCTCTACCAAATTTTGACTACATCATCTTTATAGGATGGTTTAGCAATAGTAAAATCTAATGATTTTTAACTAATTCTTTATTAAAAAATGAATAATAAGTGGATAACAGTGAAGTTCAAAAATGGCGGCAATTGCCATCTACATGAAAGGTTAAAAGGTACAGTGTTACATAGAGGTGAACATTGATAATAAAATTTACATATTTTCAATTAAATTGTTAAAAAACAGCTATATGGAGTGAAATATACCAAATTTTAACATAATTTTTATAAGTTAGAAACTGGTTTTGACACACTATCTCATTTTTTGATGGTTAGAAATTAAAATCCAACCAGATCAAATCAATAATTTGATCAATTCTGTCGAATGAAAATTATTACAAATCAAAATGCCTATCCTCAGCTGTTTAATATTGTGTGTAAAAATATGAATTTTAAACCTTTAGTTATAAGCACTGATAATGCAGTTTCACTTATGAGAGAGGGGGAAGCCTCGACGGGGGATGATGAAGTTATATATAAAAGGACAAGCCATTTTCGTTCGTGATCACTAACAGCGAAAACTATACAACTATTCTGTACCAAATATTAACTACTTTCAAATATCGTCTTCATAGTTCCAAGAAGGTTTAGCAATATTAAAATCTACTGATTTTTAATTTATTTTTTATTAAAAAAAGAAAATATGTGGACAACAGTGAAGTTAGAAAATTGACCGATAGGTGGCGAGTGCCATTCCAAGCGAGAGGTTAGAAAAGAGCTTGAAATCGATGATAAAATTTACTTATTAAACTATAAAGAAAATTATTAAAAAAGATTTAATTATAGTGTGCGATATGTGGATCCCAGTGAGGCTTGAAAATCGACCGATAGTGTATAGCGCCATTCCACAATAAAGTTAATAATGGTAAACTGAACCTATCTGTACCGACATCTGAATAAATAATTTTTATAATTCTAGGAAGATTTTGTTGAGTGGCAGAACCGAGGTTTGCCACACTATCATATACTTTTATAGTTCGAAATCAACATATAACCAGATCAAATCAATAAAGTTATTTCTGCCGAATACAAATTATTACTAAATGAAAATGTCGTTCCTTTGCTTTTTTATATTAGTGTGTAAAAATATGATCTACGGGCCTTCTGTCGTAAGCACTGATAATGCAGTTTATTTTCCGCAAGAGTTTCTTAATAGTCTTTATCCATATTGATTACCAATTCATACATTAAAATTAAAAATAATATGTCTAATAGTGCTTTTACGTAATTTTCAACCACCTAATCAGTGCAATTATAACTAGATTAATAATTACTGCTATCCGTGAAAAAAATCATTGAAGAAATAATGCTCAACCACATGCTAAAATACAAGAATCTTATCCATAAACAAATAAAACATTAATTTTTAGTTGAAATGATGTTTACTAACAGAGGGCGGGCGAAGCCGCGACGGGGTTGCTAGTTTAATTATAAAATTTAACTCCTACACAAAACTGAATCACAGGTAAGTTAAACAAAAAACAAAACAAAATATAAAAGATATGAGCATTGACGGTTACTAGGGCAACCCCTAAAACATGTTCCATCTTATTCTTTCTTTAGCCGGCAGGCGCAAGGGAACCATTTTTTTTCTATGAATTTAGTAATTTCTTAGGATTTTTATCTATTTTTTGCTTCCCGGAGGTTTCGGATTACCGAATAGTAGTCTATTGGATTAGCGAGAGTCCAATATGTAATACATATTAAAATAAATGTATTCATTTAAATGAGAAGTGAGTAATCGGAGAAGTGTAAACTGCTACAGGACGCAGATCCATTTTCTCTTTAATAAATACTGCGCCCTAGATGAGGAACTGGCTACTGGCTACTTGATAGCGATCCTAAACATCCCGGTTTCTAGTAACGGTAAAGAGTCTCTAATCCAGTTCCGTTTTCGATATCTCTTTTAGCCTAACTGGATCTCATAAATAAAAAAATAATAATAATTGATGCCATTTGCAAATAATAATAATATGGTAATAATAAAATAGATTAAATAACCCTAAAGTTCGATACCGACTTCGCTAAAATCACTGTTTATTTATTATTATTACAATCTACTACTAAGACCAGTAAAATTATACATTTTGGTATACAAAATATCTGGTAGTTTTGATTTTTTTTATATGTTGGTATTACATTGTCGTGTGCTAAAATCCAAGATTTGGACCTTGTAACGGCACTGCTCGATTTCACAGTTCTGCAAAAAAAAAAAAAAATTCTATCTGGTACCATTCTTGAGATATTTTTTTTCTTTTTTTCAAAACCGGAAATAGCGTATTTTTAATTTTTTTTTTTTTTTTTTTTTTTTTTATTTTATTTTCACTCCTATGAACATTTTTTTGTGACTTTTATATACTTACAAGTGTACTGAATTCGAATCAATAGTAAAAAAAAGTCCACTAAGCACCATTTTGCAATGATTGGAAATAGTTTTTAAAAAACACAACTGAACAAGCACTTTTTTTCATATATTTTTATAAAACTTTTTTTTTTTTTTTTTTTTTTTTTTTTTTTTTTTTTTTTTTTTTTTTTTTTTTTTTTTTTTTTTTTTTTTTTTTTTTTTTTTTTTTTTTTTTTGTGAAAAAAAGTAATATAGACAGATAGATAATCATTTTATTTATAAAAGACAAATGGGAAATAATATGAAATCAAAATACACTTATTACATACAAATACATGAATTAATCTCATAAACAATTATAGAAAATGTAAATATAAGGTGAAGAAGAGCTTAAGATGAACACGGAGAACAATTTCATCAAGAGATAGCACAAATTCCACAGTATAGAATTTCACAATACACAATTTCCATTATCTATGAGCAACGGATTCGAAAAGGCCAGATAATAGAGACTATTTCACTACCTAAATATATAATAAATCGACGTATTGATTTTGATAAAAAGTTAAGTGTAAGCCTATTTCTATAGACCCATTCGCCTCAAAATAATCAAGCCTTTCTTATAAGTTCCTTAAACTAATAGACAGTGAATATCAATAATACTGATTTTAATAAACTAAATGAAATAATATTCTATTATAAATACTATTCTGAAATGTTACAAGTGGAAGTTGTAATTAAGTGTATCCTACGAAACCGGATTCTTTGCCGAATTGGCACATCAAATTAGGCCATACGAATTTCGATCATGTGAAATCAGTTTGTTTTCTAAAACATATTATTTATATAAGCAAAAAACAAATTAGGATTTTATGAAGCTTCTCCCATCAATAAACAAAACGGAACCATCTCTTATTGAAATAATTTCAATTGTCTAATTTCTATCTTCTATCTTGCCACTTCTATTAGAATTTTTCACTAGAAAACTAGTTTCGAATACTAAACATTCATCTTCAGTTCTAAAACATACAAAATATTCAACACATTAGCACTGTGTTATAGGGATTATATATACAAGGGTAAGTGCCTTTTTTTTTAAAATTTAGGCGCCTGGATTAACGAACACCTCGATGAAAATGAGGAAATTAAAAGTCGGATAATATCAGCCAACAGAGCCTTCTTCTCCATACAAAGCATCATCAAGAGTAGACTCACCAGCCTCGCAACCAAGATAAGACTGTACAAGACCCTAGTGCGACCGGTAGCCTCGTATGCCTACGAAACATGGACTATTAATAAATCAGTAGCGACAAAATTGGACTGTTTCGAAAGGAAAGTACTGAGGCGTTTATTTGGTCCGATAAAGGATAACGGCATGTGGCGGCGAAGGAAGAACCGGGAGCTATACGATTTGTATGGTGACTTGCCATTGACGATATACATAAGAGTTCAACGGCTAAAATGGATGGGGCATGTATACCGGATGGGTGAGAACAGAACATGCCGAAAATTGTTATGGGATAGACCGGATGGAGTGAGACCTCGTGGAAGACCGAAGAGAAGATGGTTCGATGGCGTCTCCGAGGACTTAAAAGTTTCTAAAATATATTTAAGGCGAGCAGCTGATCGGGACGACTGGAGGAGGGCTGTGGAGCAGGCCAAGGACAGCTTCATGCGTCTGTCGCGCCAATAAAGAAGAAAGAAGAAGTGCCCTAGTAGTTGACACTTTTAGAAAGATATCACACGTTTTTAGCAATATTTCCTCGGCTGATCATGTGACCAATTTCTTTCTCCCATCCTCAGATTAGTGCGAATCCCGTCCGTTATCCTAATTTTTTAAATTTGAAATAGTATTTATATAACGTTAAAAAAGTGTTGATTTTCCAAATCACCTTTTTGCATTAGTAGTTGACACGCCCTGGATGCCAATTTTTAGTAGTTGACTGGGTACTAGTTTTCGAAGTGCTCCGTTGTTTCTTGCTGCCACTGCAACAGAAATTCCCCTTTTGACGTCATCAAGGACCTTCTCCATTTGCTGAGGCTCATAATTGAATTTTTTTTTTTATTTTGTTGGTGCTATTTAAAAAAAAAAAAAAAAAAAAAAAAAAAAAAAAAAAAAAAAAAAAAAAAAAAAAAAAAAAAAAAAAAAAAAAAAAAAAAAAAAAGAGGGACCTAATTCCGTATTGTGCTAGTTGTTGATAGATGTTGCATTAGCAGTTGGCACCCCATCCCCTGTTAACTACTGAATTTTGAGCTCTAAATTAGTCAAATCTGGTTCGTTCCTCTTCCCCTGATTTTTCCTTTGCAGAGAACGCACATTCAATAAGGAAGGCGAGAAATGAAAAATGTTTTAGTAGTTTACAGAGGTGTCAAGCACTAAACAACAGGTTATGAATATGTTTTAGCAGTTGACACCTAATAAAATCCTCTTAATTTTCATCTATAACCACAAGAATCTAGTAAAATATAGTACAGATACCTACTATTCTAAAGAATATTCATAAGTTGGACAGATATAAGCATTTGATAGAGAAAAAACTGAATACATACCAGAGCATCCTTAGCCGATTGCATAAGGATGGAGGCGTTTAGTCAACTGAGCTGGAGTTGTGACAACAAATTTGGTGTTGAAAACAGTTTTCCCGTCGAGGAAGTCATGGCTGTCACTCTTTGCATACAGACATAACTGAACTACCCGCCAAAATTTAAAACGAAACGAAAGTGCAAACAGAAACCGTATTATAAGAGATTTATTTTCAAACTGTCAACTACTAGTGCACTTATGCTAAAGTTTTTAAAAATGTTAGACAAGAAATCAAATATTGGTATTCATCTGAGGAGATCTAACAGATATATGAAATATATCCATAGTGGAAGGTGAAAGGCCAGATTAAATTTTTTTGGGTTTTACCTCGGGACTTCCCCTATTATATATGACTAATTGGATTTTTCCGTTCCTATTGGAAATAAATTTAAATGATCCACTATGGATATATTTCAGATATCTGTTAAATCTTCTTAGGTGAATACCAATATTTGATTTCTTGTCTTACAATTTTGAAAACATAAGTATATATAATCCATGTAACATAGTGCTAATGAGTTGAAAATTTGGTATGTTTAAGAACTGAATATGAATGTTCAGCATTCGAAATAGTTTTCTAGTAAAATAATTCCATTAGAAGTGGCTATAAATTCATCAATTACAATTTTTTTGATCCTTCTATGGTATAACATCATGAGTACCTCGAGTGATCGGTAATCTGTTACTATTTTGAAATAGAAGAGAAAAAAATTTTCAAATCCGTACTTTTATATTATTGCCAAAAATGTCGACTTTTTTTTCAAAAAGATTTCTTGTACAAACATTCTTTTGTGTACCACTTTATTTAATGATTTTTAGATATTAATGATGGGTTTTTTTTTGTTTTTTTTGGCCAATTTGCGAATTATCTGTGGAATTGGATTACCCGCGGTTACACCCAGTATAATATAAATATAAATAATAGTATTTACAAAAGTAATAATAATAACAGTATTTACATTACAGATTAATATAAATTCTCAGTAAATTTATATTATTGTTTGGACATGATTCAAATTCTAAGTAACTTAAGAGTTTGATCCTGCCAACGATAAGGCATGTTATGTTGTAAAATGTGTATACGAGGTGTGATCAAAAAGTTCCAGGACTTTTTATATACTATGGAAATGCAATGTCTCACAGCGATGCGGTTGGCAGCATGTATTGCCTGACTCAACAGGAACACTGCTGTGTTTGCAGATCAATCATAACATCACTGAAAGTAACATTAGCACAGTTTGTTTGAGGTTAGTTTTATAGAGTTTGGCTATTTTATGAAAATGAATGTGAAAGAAGAGCAACGTGTTTGTGTGAAGTTTTTGTGTGAAACTGAACAAAACGTTTTCTGAAACCTTTTTGATGTTACAAGAGGCTTTTGGTGAAGAATGTCTAAGCCGATCATGCTGCCATCAGTGGTTCAAGAGGTTTAAAGATGGCCGAACATCCACAGACGACGATGCTCGTTCCGGACGCCCTTCAACGTCAATCATTGATGACAATGTTGCTAAAGTGAACGCTCTCGTACGATCAGTCGACTAACAATCCGTAATGCGTAATGCTGTGAGAAGAAAGAGACCTGAGCTGTGGCAAAGTGGTGATTGGGTCCTTCACCATGACCATGCTCCTGTTCACTCTGCATTAGTCATCCGTAACTTTTGTGTAAAAAACGCAATGACTGTCATTCCTCAGCCCCCTACTCACCTGACCTGGCTCCAGCCGACTTTTTTCTTTTCCCGAAGCTCAAGAGACACCTGAAAGGATGAAGATTTCAAACAGTTGACGAAATTAAAGAAAAAAAACAACGGAGCTGCTAAACACCTTTACAAAAGTTTTCTGGGGCCTTTGATCAGTGGAAACACCGGTGGGAAAAGTGTGTAGCTTCCCAAGGGCAGTACTTCGAAGGAGACAAATTTGAATAACCTGTATGTTGTATGAATAAATGTATAAAAATTCAGTCCTGGAACTTTTTGATCACACCTCGTAATATAAAAAGGCGCGATTTACATCGTGTAAGTAGTTTTATTTAATTATTTTAAAATCTTTAATTGATGAAAATCTTATGTTTAAAATTGTTTGTCAGTGAAGTATCGTTACTGTGTTAACAGTAATCGATGATCCAAATATTATACTGAAGATTGAAAAACTTGTTAATGGAGAGGACTACCCAACTTCACTTTCGACCAACTAGACTAGAAATAGGCAAAATTTTTAAGTGGAGGGCCGGATGACATAAAAAAACATCCAGATAGGCCCAAAAAAAATGAATGAAAAACAAAAAAAAAATGACTTTAAACTTTATTTTTGACTTTATCTCATTAGACTCAACTTATATGGTACAACGGTAGAAAACTTGCAAAAAGCTACAAAAATGTATTATTTTTTTTTTTTTTATTAAGAGTATGAAGGCGTATGTGACAGATGAAACTGTGACTAAGCTTCTAAAAGTTGTTCGTAATCTGGTAGAAACTGGGATGTACTGACTCGCGATAGTGAGGATGGTCGGTAATTCGGTTCCAGACGCTGTTTTTGCCAACCTTCATAGCCAAGCAACGCATTGAACTCCACATACTGACATGTGACAATACCGTAATTAAGACGCAACGAGAAGAAAAAAATCATTCTATTCTACCTTTGCATAAAATAAATTTGGTCTTATGTATAATTGTGTGTGACCATGACGCGGGCCGGATTGACTAGCCCGAAGGGCCGCAGGCCGTACTTTGCCCATCACTGAACAAGACCTTCGTCTACTCAAAATCTGGATAGCTTTTAGGAGCTCTTTCATTTTGCGCTCTTAGGCTTATATCAATATGTTGGATTACTTGTCAAAAAAAAAAATATATATATATATAATCTATGTAGTTAAGTATTATTTACATGACTGTGGTGACGTACGGAGTTGAGCTTTGGGGCTCCACTAAACCAATCGATTCCCCTCGTATGCAATCCTTACAATCCAAAATACTTCGAAAAATCTTAACTGCTCCTTACATTGTCACCAATAAACTTTCTATAAAGATCTTAATGTTTCATTTGGTGCTAAGTTAGCCCAAACCAGATACCTATCATTTCATAGTAAGCTCCATAACCATTCAAATACACTAGTTTCTCAACTTGCTTCCCACTCCATTCCTGATAATCCTCTGAGGCGTCTGAAACGAAGATGGCCTAGAGACCTTCTTGTGTAGAATTTTTAATAAAGTGCTACTGATGAGTAGTTCTTTTCAAGTTTTAACATGTTATTATTACCGTTGTCAATACATTTACTAGATGTTTATATTTTGTAAAGTTGTAAATTTCAATAAATGGATATTAAAAAAAAATAAAAACAATAAGCATAATATAATATCTTACCATTTTATTTTTTTTCTTTCGAGTTTTATGTTTAAATGTTTAATTAATGTTAACTAATATTTTATAATCAACTAGTTGACATCATACTCATTAACAATTCTTTTGCACTATAAACATTTTATTATTTGAATTGCGAATGTTTTCTATTTTCCTCACACCTTATCAGTTTCTCTTAATCTCATTATTATAAATGTGCAGATAGACTACATTCTATGAAGGAATTTTTCGCTAGTAATATTAGTAGACTTTCATGAAGAAAAAATTTTTTTTAGATAACTTTTTTCTAATGGAATCACAATGTTGAAACTCCAACGAAATGACAGAATACCCCATATGTATGTATTAATATGAGACCCCTTTGAAGCAGACACCGCTCCGATCGACAGCCATCAACATGGAATCGATCCTGCCGAAGATGGACGGGCGGACACAGAGAGGTATAAACAATATCCGAGAACCAAGACCACTTTCTCCACAACTTTCTCGAGAATACCAAAGGGCCGGTTAGGACCCCCGTAGAAAGCGAAGCGCTCACTCACGACTCGCTCACATGACCCTGCCTCCACGATCCCACTATCGAGTTCCTCCCATCGATTCTCCCAGCCGTTTATCGTTCCGCGAGGATCTGGGTCAGGGGGGAAATGGTCCTTCTTTTTAAAAGGAAATAAATGAGCTGTGAACTACGTTGAGCATCCATTGAAGACTAGTTCCTCTTCGACTAATAGATTGAACATTCATTTAGGGCCCATTCTTCATTAACCTTAACCTTTCAAAGGATTCAGGTTAGACGTCTACGAACAGGAGAGCTAAAAATTATATGGTCGGTAATGACAAGGAACAGTAGCTGCACCAAAAGTCCTAAATAGTTTCAATGTTTATAGTAAGCTTCCAACGGATTTTATCTTGCATCGCATAAAAATTAGCTTTTGTAGAAATGCCTAATAACTGCAAATGTCTGGTAGGGTACACTAATCTAAATCTGTTTTAAGTTAGTTAGTTGGTTTTTATTGTTAATAGCTGTAAAACTTAAAAGTCGTATACGACTATTAATAGAAACATGATGTACTTAGTTCCTATAAACAAGTGAATTAAAAAGAAAATAAAATAGCATAGTGGCACCAATTATTTCTGATACACGTCCCCCAATCCCACGCCATCAAAAGCCAAGCAGACAAAACTAGTCTTGATACAATCCTTCTATTTACGCCTCGGGCTATCCCTAGGACGTTTGCCTGAGATTAGGATCGATAAATTAATTGCCAATTATGCCTTCAAAAGAAATTAAAAAAACAATTTTATGTGATTAAATCAAATTATCATTTTAGGCCAGAGTTCTGACAATCAACGTGTTATATATAAGTAAATATGATTAACTATTCCATGCTCTAAATATCACCGTTACATTGTAACCTCTCATGCAGAATAGCGCTCGCCACCTATCGGTCAATTTCCAAACTTCACTTTTATCCATACAATATCACTGTTCTAATAACAAATTAATTGAGAATCTGTGAATTTTATTATTGCTAAACCTTCCTGTAACTATAAAGATAATGTGGGTAAAGTTTGGAACTTTTGGTGCCGCTGCTGTACCTTGTCATTAATAGAAATATAGGTTAAGGTTAATGTTGAATGGGTCTTAAATGAATGTTCAATCTATTCGTCGACGAGGAACAGTTCTTTCTTCTTCTACGGGCTCAACAGGCGCTGGTGCTGCCCTTGGCCTGCTCAACGATTGCCGTCCATTTTTTCAGCCGCTTCTCGATCAGCTGCCGCCTCTTTTTCCTTCCATCGGCCCTTTGGTGGGCGCTGGCCATCCGGCACATTTCTGTAGACCCTACTAGTCACTCTATTTTCATCATCCTCCTCACGTGGCCCGACCATTTTAGCCTCTGTATCCTGATGTGAGAGGAGATACTAATGTCTTCGTAGATCTGGAGGAGTTCACTATTTTTCCTTCGTCGCCATTGACTATTCTCACACACAGCCCCAAGAATTCTCCTAAGGACTACTCGTTCAAACCTAACAAGTAGGTTGATGTTTTTCTTGTTTAGCGTCCAGGTCTCTCCTCCATATGTGACTACTGGTCTTATCAGGGTCTTGTAGAGCATAAACTTGGTTGAACGGCTGAGAAGTTTGCTTCTGATTAGCCTTGAGGTGGAGAAATAGGCTCTATTCCCGGCTGTTATCCTCTTTCTGACCTCTTCTTCCTCTTTCAGGTAAACATTGATAGTAGAGCCGAGGTATTGGAAGCTTGTCACTATTTCAAAACTGTAGGTGCCTATTTCACAGTGGCTCAGCCTCCGGTCTACCCTTTGGTCCAGAACTAAGACCTTGGTCTTCTCCTCGTTTACGTGTAGGCCAATCTTCTTCTTCAGCATCCATTGCTTCGAACGCCGTCTTTATGCTCTGCAGGGATCTACCAATAATTACAATATCATCCGCGTATGCCAGAACTTGGGTCATCTTTTTAAATATTGTACCCTCCTGCTCTAGTCCCGCTCTATACCAGAAATATAGGTTAAGGTTAATGTTGAATAGGTCTTAAATGAATGTTCAATCTATTCATCGAAGAGGAACTATTCTTTACTTTTATATAATAGTATAGATTTCAAAAATGTAGAAAAATAAATTAAACAAATTGATACCCATCTATGGAGAAAAATTAAAGGGCTTCTAATCGCTATCAGGTCTCAGAATAAACTGAGAGTAAAGATACGAAAGGTGGAATTAGGTACTTATATAAATACATTTTGATCCCTACGTTTATTAATTTTGCTTTCAAATCTTTGTTAAATTTATGATTATTTTCATTTAAATGTTTAGCGAATTTGGAATAGTGCGTCTTACTAAAGGCCCGTGAATCATATTTTTACATACAGTTTCAAAGAGCAAACAAAGGATCGACCTTTTTATTAGGTAATCATTTTTATTCAGCAGAAATAATTTTATTGGTTTCATCTGGTTGGATTTTAAGTTCGAACCATAAAGTTATATAAAAGTGAGGTAATCCTTGTTCCTGCCACTTAACATTGCACATTTTAGTTTTTATTATTCTAAATTTTCCTACTGCTAAACATTATTGTTGCTAATTCTAATTGTGGATGGAGAGAGTAGCCAAAGATGTCCTTCGGCCTCGAAAAATCGTCAGATCCTGGTAGAACTGTAAAACAGTGTTTTACAGGACATCTTTGGCTACTCTCTCCATCCACAATTAGAATTAGATTTTTCGTCGTTAAGGATAATATGTTTTTAACGGTTTTTAAGTTATCCGAAGGATAACTTCCGCCATTGCTGTCCTCCAGGATACTGTTTTAAAATATTTAACGGTTTTAAGATGGCGGACCTTAAAAGGACACTTTTTTAAAAATATTCGACTATTTAACTGTTTTAAGATGGCGGAAGGATATTCATTCGTTGTTAACTCATTCTACGGGAGGCACATTGATCACTCTAATCAAAAACATAAATTTTGAGAAGTGTCCAGTGTACAAATTCACTCTGCGCGAGTGATTTAGGTTTAATAATAAAGTTTAATAATTCTATTCAGTGGTCAACAGGTTGGCAAAATTGTATTGACATATATGCACTTATATGTTCTTATAATTTTTGATTTACTCATCCTCCAGCTTTTTTGGAAAGGGTCTATTCGACCATTGGGTTAATTCTTTTCCAACATTGGTGGATACAGCGCAGTGAAAAAAATTCGAAATTTAAATTTAAATTTAGGGGTTGACTGTTCATTGGGTTGTAATAGAGATGTTATAATTACATACAGTTAGTTTTTGTTTTGCTATATATACGTTTGAGGATTTTTAAATATTCTTTATTTATTCTCCGACTTTCTCTCTCTCTCTCCTTTATCATAACTTTAATTCTGTATAATAATTATTTTTTTAATTCTGCTCAGTATTCACTAAAGCTATAATATTTTACTGTAGCAATTAAAATAATTAA
Organism: Euschistus heros; assembly: GCA_003667255.2. Taxonomy (NCBI): domain Eukaryota; kingdom Metazoa; phylum Arthropoda; class Insecta; order Hemiptera; family Pentatomidae; genus Euschistus; species Euschistus heros. The sequence continues at coordinate 777,034 of RCWM02000296.1, forward strand.
ATGTAATCAAACTGATATTGTAGTAATATATCCAATTTTGAAAAGTGCATGTATTTTGGTCGTGGGTGTGTAGTTTTGTTTTGAACCGTTTTTTCACATTCAAGAATGTAACATTTTGACACGCGGATCGAAAATTTGTCCACTATAAATTAAAGATATATCCATGCTACATTGTTTTCCCATAAAGGGAGAAATTGAGTTTTTAACTAGTCCAAAACAAAAAAAAAATATAAGTTTTTTATTCATCAAACTTTCTATTCTGGTTTTAGAGGAAAATATTCTGGATATTCAAACGAATACCCATATTAATAATGACATAATATATGATGTGAGGTGTAGTATAATTTACTTGTATTCTGAAATTTGCATATAAGACTAGGGTAAGTGCACTAGTAGTTGACAGTTTGATAATAAATCTCTTACAATAAGGTTTCTTTTTGCACTTTCGTTTCGTTTTAAATTTTTAAATCTTTAAATTCGTTTCGTTTTAAATTCCTGGACGGAAAAACTGTTTTCAACTCCAAATTTGTTGTGACAACTCCAGTTCAGTTGACTAAACGCCTCCATCCTTATGCAATCGGCTAAGGATGCTCTGGTATGTATTCTGTTTTTTCTCAAATGCTTATATCTGTCCAACTTATGAATTATACTTTAGAATAGCAGGTATCTGTACTACATTTTACTAGATTCTTGTAATTATAGATTAAAATTAAGAGGGTTTTATTGGGTGTCAACTGCTAAAACATATTTATAACCTGTTGTTTAGTGCTGGACACCTCTGTAAACTACTAGAACATTTCTCATTTCTCGCCTTCTTTATTAAATGTGCGTTCTCTGCAAAGGAAAAACCCGGGATAGAGGAAAGAACCAGATTCGGCTAATTTAGAGCTCAAAATTCAGCAGTTGACAGGGGGTGGGGTGTCGACTACTAATGCAACATCTATCAACAACAAGCACAAAACGGAATTAGGTCTCTCTTTTTTTCTTTTTCTTTTTTTCAGTTTTAGAATAGCACAAAAAAAAAAAAAAAAAAAACTTAATTATGATCCACAGCAAATGGAGAACCCTTGATGACGGCAAAACGGGAATTTCTGTTCCAGCGGCAGCAAGAAACAACGGAGTACCTCGAAATCTAGTACTCTGTCAACTACTAAAAATTGGTATCCAGGGCGTATCAACTACTAATGCAAAAAGGTGATTTGGATAATTAAGACATTTTCAACGTTTTATTATCCTTAAGAACGAAAAAAACCTTATAAAATTCCTCCATCTTAAAACAGCATCCTTAAGAAAGTAAACTAATTCTAATTGTGGAAGGAGAGAGTGGTCAAAGATGTCCTTCGGCCTCAAAAAATCGTCAGATCCTGGCAGATCTGTAAAACTGTGTCCTTATAGCAGGATACTTAATAAACAAGTTGTTAAACCAATCTATTAAGCAACACCAAAAAAACTAGAGCGTGTAAAAATGTTACATTTTGGTGAAAAAACGTTACAAAAGAGTTTCCATAGTGAAAATTTCTTCTTCTTCCAATTGCCAACATGGCCGGCCATGTTTAGTTTAGTTATTTTATAAAAGTATAACTTCTCGTTCCAGCATCGTCTGGAGTCCGGACATCACCTTAAATGATTTTTTTGGCATGTATTTTGGCTGGGGTCTTTAGTAGTTTTTTTTTTAACGTAAATTGTCACTATATACAGGGTGAATATCTCTTAGTGTAAAAAAAAAAAAAAAAATTGCGTGAAACTAGATCAAAAATGTAACAAAATGTCGCAGACCTCACTTTTCTATTCTAACCCGTTGCAGCTATTCGATAAATCAAAGACTTTTTTGAGGAAATCACGTTTTTGTTTATAAAAGCTATAATATCTCCATTTACTTCAATATTTTTCAAATGTTGACCACATTTTCGGATTTAGCATTAAATTTTCTATAATAGCTGAGTACTTGTAACCTTGAATTTTACTAACTTGGTACCTAAAGAACAGCTTGATCTTCACCTTATTTGGGGAAGTCACAATGTCGTAATTACTTCAACGCTCACCGTTTTTCGAAAAACCTATCCACTAAACGTCAAATTTAACAAAAACTTGAAAATTTGATCAGCTTTCGAATGATATGTTAAACGTAATGATTTTGTTTCAAGTTCATGGAGAAATTTACTTTTGAAACCAAAAAAACGTGGTGTTCTCATTTGGTATACAAATCAGTTACTTGTGTAAATAAAACATTATGACAATCTCTTAATGGAAATGTGCATTTTAAACACAACAAACTCTTCATTGGAATAAAAAGCAAAGAAAAAAATTATTGTTTAATTGAAAGTAAAGGAAAACTGTCAATAAAGCGACCCCAGATCGGAGGATCTTATGTTATTACATTTATTTATTTAGGATTATTATTTAGGATTTATTTTATTAGATTTTCAATGTAAGGTTTAAAACTCAATGATGAACATAAACCTCAATTTTGTTAATAGCTTCTGAATGCAGATGATATTAAAGAATACCACTTTTTGCGGTGAATTTATGGCTAATTTTTTTTTTTATGGGGTCTTTTTTTACAGGGGAAGGCATTTGTACCGTTACATGTGGAGTATCGCTGGTTTATTCATATTTCTATAGCTGTCGAATTGTGTTGAAAAATCATAGTTTGCCCAGCAGATTGAATGATGAAATTACAAAGATTTGTTACAAAATATCCTACCACAACTTCATCACGACATTCCACCTGAAGATCGGCAAAATATGATTTTCCAACACCATGCTGCTCCTCCACATTATTCGAAAGCAATACAAGTATAAACCAACGATATACATGGATAGGTAGAAATGCCTCCCCCTGTAAAAACAGACTCATCTGCCCATAAAATTCACCTCAAAAAGTGGTATTCTTCAACAAAATCTGCATTCAGAAGCTAACAGCAAAATTGAGGTATATGTTCATTGTCAATAGATGTTAAACATTACATTGAAAATCTAATAAAATAAATCCTAAATAATAATCCTAAATAAATAAATGTAATAACATAATCTGGGTTTGCTTTATTGACAGTTTTCCTTTATTTTCTATTAAAAAACAAATTTTTTGTTTGCTTTTTATTCCAATGAAGAGTTTGCACATTTCCATTAAGGGATTTTTATACTGTTTTATTTACACTGGTAACTGATTTGTATGCCAAATGAAAACACCATGTTTTTTTTTTTTCGGTTTCAAAAGTAAATTTCTCCTTGAAATTGAAACAAAATAATTACGTTTAACATATATTTCGAAAGCTGATTAAATTTGCAAGTTTTTGTAAAATTTGACGTTTTTTGGACAGTTTTTTTCGAAAAACGGTGAGCGTTGAAGTAAATACGATATTGTGACTTCCTTAATTAAGGTGAAGACCAAGCTGTTCTTTAGATACCAAGTTTGTAAAATTCAAGGTTACAGGTACTCAGCTATTATAGAAAATTTAATGCTAAATCCGAAAATGTGGTCAACATTCGAAAAATATTGAAGTAAATGGAGATATTATAGCTTTTAAAAAAGTCTTTGATTTATCGTACATCTGCAACGGGTTGGAATAGAAAGGTGAGGTCTGCGGCATTTTGCTACATTTTTGATCTAGTTTCACCCAACATTTTTTTTATACACTAAAAGATACTCACCCTGTATATATATATATATATATATATATATATATATATATATATATATATATATATATATATATAGGTTCAAAATAGTGACAATTTACGTTTAAAAAAAAACTAATGACACCAGCCAAAATACATGTCAAAAAAATTATTTAAAGTGATGTCCGGACTCCAGATGATGCTGGAACGAGAAGTTATACATTTATAAAACAATTAATTAAAAACAGTTCACTTTAAAACTTCACCGATCACTACACTGTTCTCTCTAGAACATCAAGATAGTTCATAATTTAATTATTGTTAAATAAAGATACCTATTATATATTCAACTAACCGTTACTTATTGTTATTAGCTACTTGCAGACCCCATGAAGCAGAACTCCCTTGCAGAACTCTGCAGACGCAGATCCTGAAGATTCCATTCATAAATTCTACGACCATTGAGAACTTGCGGTCGTTATCCTGCACCTCGCTCTTCAGGCTTACGTCATCGCCTGCATTTCCACGGAGTCCTTCTTACGTAACAACTGTCTCGTCTCGTCGGAAACCTTGACTTCCATCCAAGTCGAGGCTAAATCTATTTAGCATCTTGATGGTCTGGTCTACCAGCTTCGCCATCGATTTAAAAGAAAATCTATGTTTTGACGTGAATACGTCTTTAAATTTGCTACCATATAAAGGAAATCCAAAAAACCTAAAGATAACAAAATCTGGGGATACAGTTTGGCGTTATAGTTTCGAATCTATCCTCTACGTTCAAAATTAAATTATGCCACTGGATAGCTAAAGGATCAAAGAATTTATTACGATAAGCGAGAACAGCGGCGCATAGCGCAAGGTGGAAGAAGAAGCACTGCAATTTTGAGCCACTTGAGGTACGCATGATGATATAGAAGGATCAATACAATTAGCCACAATCGATAATATTTTAAGAAAACAGATACATAAAAAAACTATGAATAATATATACAAAACATCCCCAGAGGATAAAGCTACCCATAAAAAATATATTTTGATACCATTCTACGGCCCAATATCCGCTAAAGTCGGGAAAGTTAAAAAAATTAGGTTTAAACCCTGCATTAAAATAGATAAACCATTGTCATCATACTTCCCTTCAACGAAAGACAAAATAGACCCTTTCCAAAAAAGCGGCGTATACGCAAAATACACGAGAAAAACCGGACGATCAGTAAATCAAAGAGTAACTGAACATATAAGAGCATACTCTAATAAGACCCAAAATTCCAATCTCGCTATCCATCTAAATGAAAATAACCACAAATTTAATGAAGACTCGGGAGTAAAAATATTACATCAAGTAGAAAATAGCCTAAAATTAAATACTTTTGAATCACTAGAAATAATAAAATCGTTTAAAACCGATCCAGATTTTTGTTTAAATGATCAGATTAACATATCCAATAGCCCCATTTTAAATTTGTTTCCCATAGGAACGGAAAAAACCCAATGAGTCATAAGGGAAACCCTATTGTAAACTTAACCTGCCTGCCCCCTTTTACTTCTCACAAATTCAGTGTTTTAGTTACCTCGAAGGTAACTATGCTTGATGCCTATGCTTGATTTCTTGTCTTATCTTTTTAAAAAACTTTAGTATATATAATCTATGTAACATAGTACTGATGTGTTGAAAAAAAAAAAAAAGTTTGTATGTTTTAGAACTGAAGATGAATGTTTAGCATTCGAAACTAGTTTTCAAATAAAATAATCTCAATAGAAGTGGCACTTAATTAATCAATCCTAATTGCAATTTTGAGGTTATTTTGCGGCGTATCGAGATTTGAAATTAGTAAAACTTATAACTCGGAGAAGCTATGATGTTTGTTTAAGTTTTAATCGTCAGCTGTCGTCAACATCTATCGATTGTTAATAAAACATTAGTTTAAATTAGTGGCAGTGAATATAATAAGATGTTAGAATAAAAAAAAATTTATCAAAAATATATAAAGTCGGTCTATACGCGTCAAATAGCCAAAACCAAATCCAGAGATCGTATACAGTTGGAAAGGGCTTCTCAAGAGCAATCGAATGGTAATAATAAAACTCAATATGACCGAGTCAAGCAGTGCCGGGAACGTACATTTTGAGGTATTTTGCTGCGTATCGAGATTTGCAATTAGTATAACTTTTGAGATATTATGATAAGGCAATAATTTTTAGTGCGGCAGAAATAATTTTGTCGATTTCATCTGGTTGGATTTTAATTTCAAACTATAAAAGTTAGAAATGCTACTTAACAACATAAATTATTACATTTAAATTGTTATTATAGTAAACTATAATATTTTAAACCTTCTAAGAACTTTGAAGATAATTTAGTTAAAATTTGGTACAAATGGGTTTAATAGATTTACCATTGCAAACTTTGTAGCAGAATGGCACTAACCACATATCGTTTGATTATTAAACATCCCTGGAATCCACACGTCACACTAAATATTTATAGATTCTTTTTATAACAATTTATTTTGGTTCATTAGGTTTCGCGGTTAGTGATCACTAGAGCCCGGATTCTCGTACAATTGCATCTTTTTGTTGCAAGCTCCTAATCAGCCAGGGACAAATTATTTATACGAATTAGGACGTTTAGGCCAAATTTACCTTAGTTTAATATTGCACAAAATTGCACGTTTTGGGGGTTACTGCATAAAATTGCACATTCTGCAGTTTTAATGCATAAAATTGCACATTCTACAGTTTGAACGCATAAAATTGCACATTCTGCAGTTTGAATACATACAATTGCACATTCTGCCGTTTGAATGCATAAAATTGCACATTATGCAGTTTGAATACACAAAATTCCTGCATTCAAATCCTGAGTGCACAACACTTTCGTGTTTTTGGAAAAGTAACAACTTTAGATTGACTTTAGCTTGGGAACTCGGGTTCCCAACTTCCAAGAAATTTTGCCACTCCCTCCTAACTTACGGATATTTTTAATAAGTACAACATAATTATTAAATTAAGCCCTCTTTACTGTTAGTAAACATTTTCAATTTAAACAAAGCAAATTTATTCTTCTGCCTTCTTAACGGGAAATTAAATAAAGTTTAATCATTCCTAACATACATATTTATACTCCTAAGTAATATGTACACATAGCTTATGGTACCGCATACAACAAAGATATGGGATTGGTTATTATTGTATTTTAGACAATGATTATTTAACTACTCCCTTACTAAGGACTGGGTCAATAAATTTTAAGATAAACTTTTTTATAAACTTTTTGGAAAGAATTGTATATAGCGAATTATTTGTTCAACCTTTTTTATCATTTGCATTTCATTTTGCACAATTTTAAATTTTTATTGCACGATTTTGCACAATTTCAAGTTTTTATTGCATATTTCAGAATTTTTGTTGCACGAAAATCCTGGCTTTAGTGATCAAAAACGAAAAATGGCTTGTCCTTTTATATAATAGTATAGATTATTCCTATGTACTTAATTTTAGACTATTTTTTACGTGATTTATTCGTTTCACTCAGTTGTTTGGGTATTTTAATTTAAATGTGTAGCGAAGGTGGAATTGTGTGTCTCATTATTGTCCTTATAGGATCTCTCAATCTTTGATAGTTTTTCCCTGAATTGAGCTTTGGGGCTCCACTAAACCATCGAGTTCATCTCGTATTCAATCCTTAAAATTTAAAATTCTTCGAAAAATCCTCAATGCTCCTAACTTTGTCATCAATATACATAAAACCTTATACATAAAGATCTTAATGTTCCATATGTTGCTGATTTACCCCAAACCAGATAGCCATCCTTTCATAGTAAGCTCCATAACCACTCAAATCCGTTAGTTTCTCAACTTGCTTCGCACTCCATTCCTGATAATCCTCCGAGGTATCTGAAACGAAAATGGCCTAGAAGACCTTCTAGTGTAACATTTTTAATAAAGTGCTACTGATGAGTAGTTCTTATCAAGTTTTAACTTGTTATTGTAGTCAATGTATTGTAGTAAATTTCTATATAAATAAATGTATATATAAAAAAAAATAAAAGAACCAGATATATATTCTTTTAAAATAAACTTTTTACTTTCTCAAACCCCTCAGTTTCTCTACTCGATTACCAATGATTTTCCGAGGTGAAGGAAAATAAGATGACCTCAAGATTTCTAATTCAGAACTTCTAATGAAGTGCTATCTATGGGAATGTGCTTTAAAAACTATTGACATATTATATAAATTACCATTAACACTTACCTAATGAATTTTTTTTATAAAAAGAAATTAATTTAAAATAAAAAAAAGCTTTTAATATAAGATGCGATTCGAGAAAATTAATCAAAAAAAAATTTTACATAGGATTTTCCCGCCTCCCTCAACATCTACTAAGCAGACCCCTTGATATAGTAAGACGGGGGGGGGAAGTATCTTGGTAATATCCTTCCAGGGAAACATAATCTAAAATTCATCCTTCTGTATAGGTGAAGCCGAGGGGGAATTTCTCCCACACCTGCTTTGTATGCACCTTACCTCGGAGACATTAGCCTCAGGTTCTATAACCACTTAAATCCACTAGTTTCTCAACTTGCTTCCAACTCCATTCCCGATAATCCTTCGAGGCGTCTGAAAAGTAAATGGCCTAGAGACCTTCTAGTGTAAGATTTTTATTAATGTGCTACTGATGAGTAGTTGTTTTCAAGTTTTGACGTGTCATTGTAATCGTTATCAACACATTTACATAATGAATATATTTTTGCTGTAGTCAATTTCAATAAATTCAAGCTTCACATTCCTTACATTTTAGTTCGTATACACAGCTTTTTAGAAAAGGTTCTATTTTGTCAGGTAAATTAATTATGATAATTGAATTTCAAAATTCTCTTCATCCACAAGGACTTCTCTACAACACAGTGTAAAGCTCTCTTGAAAGTTCCATAGATTTCTCTTTTATACGACAATCATTGCTGAAAACATTTACACATAATATAATCGCATCACGTCATCAACAGTAAGAACCCATTTGCTAGAGAAACTCCCTCACCCCACTGCCATTATTGGCTAAATGGCGCCCACTATCTCAATTATAGTTGAGGATGACGTACAATAATACAACTATTTCATATCTCGCTGTAATGTACACCTAAGCCTTAAATACACTTGAACAAATAGACAATTACTGTGGCTGTGATACCTTTTACAGAAAGTGGGTTACGAATCCATTATCTTATCGCCTCGAGTCAGCACATTCCTACGTACGGGAGTGGTCAGGGGAATGTTTGCACAAGGAGCTCTCTTCGTTTGGATTTTTTGGCAGGTGAATCACATTGAGGATATCAGCTGACAGTTGAAGCCATTCGTGGAAATGACATTCCAAATTGATAAGAATAATAACGGACTCCATTCCCAACGTATCTAACATTCAGACTTAATCAATATTCAAAAGAACTACGAGTATATAAGATTTTATGACAAACTAGATGAACGTACCCGTGCTCCGCTATGGTTTAATATCATTAGGATTAAGGACAACTTAAATTAGTAAAAGTTAAGCTTAACGTTGATAATTATTATTACTTAAATAAACCTAAAGAATTCCATTCTTAGAATAATTTCAATAAGTAAATTTGACAATTTGCAAAAGTTAATTTTATATTATTTTGATAGTCCTCCAGTGAAGCTGCGAGGCAGCACTACCATCTTACCCAGCTCTGATACCAGAACATCAGCTTTTCTTATGGCATACTTTAAGTGAATATAGTCTTAACTTCTCAACTTTTTTGATTTTTTCAAATAAAGTTTAGTCTTTCTGTTTCTATTTTTGCGTACATATCAAGCATAAATTGGTTGAGGAGATTACGAAATTAAAGTAAATAAGGTTCTTCACCTCCTCGCTCCATCAACATTTAGGCGTAAAAATCAGCTGCAGTAACAGTTTTCTTAAGTGGTGTATTGGTGTTTGGGTCACACTGAGGGATGTTAATACTGTACCCATCTTCTCCATGGCAGAACATGAGACGATACTGAAGAGAATCATAAACTTGATAGAACTCACTGATTCTTATCAGTTTTTTGTCCCTACATCGAACTGGCCTTACATGTCATCACCAGAGAACATACGTTTTTTAACCTCCTCTTTAACATAAGTCTTTTAATAGCTTCTCTTCACGAAACAACTCAAACTTGTAAGTTGTAAGTAACCTCTGCAGCTACCATGAGTTCACAGAAAGTACCATATTATAAGGTTTCGACATCGATCGTATTTTTGTTTGTTTACAACTATAAGAACTTAACGGTGGTCAAAGTTTTGCGGCTTAAAGATCTAACCTATTTTTTAACTTAGCTTATATCCAAATACCATATGATAATTAATCTTTTATTATTCACCCAATAAAAATTGAAATCGCATTTTTCGCAAATTAGCCGCGATCCAGGCCGATTTTTTAAAATTCCTTTCTTAGCGGGCACCTACGGCCCTAGAGGAAGCTACATATCGAATTTCATTCCAATCCGTTCGGTGGTTTCTGAGATTTCGTGTTAAATGAGTGAGTGGTATTTGACAAATATATAATAGATTAAACGGACATGTTCACAAGAATAAAATATGGCAACAACAGAAATCTTTAATCTGGTACGGCGCTCAGTGGTTCACGAGATGAAAAAAAAAAAGATTTTTCTAATCGGGAAGCAGGTTGAGAGGCTAGTGAATTCATTCATGTAAGGGTATGCAGTTTTTTTTATGGAAGTATAGACATCTCGTTTTTGGTGACTCTGTAACATATAGGACATTTAGAACTTTCTTTAAAGACTTATTTGCGTCATAATATGGAGCATTGAAAATTTTATGAAGTTTTGTGGATTGTAAGGATCGAATACGAGGATGACTAGAAGTCTCAGTTAAGCCCCAAAGCTCAACACCGCTTGTCCAAATGGAACTTGTAGATAATTCTGTAATTTGTTTGGAGCCTTGAACGCAATTTGTTTAGTAATTGTACTGGGTTGTTACCACACTACTTGAGAAAATATACCTGAGGGATAGTCAAAAATAAGAAGCAATTTTTAGTCTTTTAAGTCTCGGGTTTGATTTCTCGATTTACATTTTTTAAATTTAATATATATGGGTCATTTTCAAATATAATGGCAATTTAGCTTTCTAGAAAACCCATAAATCCTCAGCACCCAGGAAGTATTGACGTCGAAAACCGGGGTACAAAAAAAAAGTTACTTATTTATGTTCTGTAGCATACTGGGATGTTACCATACTACTTGAGAAAATATACCTGAGTTGGTTTGTCAAATTTCCAGTTCCTTGATTTTTAATGAATTTTAAGAGAAAAATGAAACCTTTAATAATTTGACGTACTTTACCGGGTTTATACCTTGTCAGAATTATGATTTTTATTCAGGTTTTTTGGAAAGGATTCTAAAGGTTGCTAATTTAAAATAATTTCCCAGGAATAGCAATAGTAAAATAAAGTTTGTGTGAAAAATTAAATTTTTTTTTCACATTATTAAAAAGTTCATGGATTTTATTATTGCTCCCCCACCAAAGTTATTAATATCTGTTAAGAATTTCTAGACCCTTTCAATAATCCTACGAAAAAATTATTATTAACTAATTAATTCATTTATTTTTAATTGCTGGCAACGTATGTCAAAAATATGTTCACACTTAATGGTGACTAAGAGAAACATGCAGAAAAACTGAATTTTAACTAAAAGTCTTTAAAAACCAATCTTAAAAGCATTTATTATGTTTTTATAGGTGTGAGCCTCTGTAACAACCAAATTAATTAATGATTCAAAATGAAAATGACTTTTAGTCTAAACGACATCAACAACATTACAAAATGCTACTATGTGTGTGTGTGTGTTTGTGTAAGAAAAAAGAAGGATTTTATTGTTTGTTTTTTTGCAATAAATTTGAGAAATGGGACCACAAATTAAACGTGCGTTACCAAAATTTTAACATATGATACCGCAATGGTAACGTATGTCAAAAGTAACGTATGTCAAATTTCAATATTTTTAAGTAGAAAAAGATTATTTAACTACATTTTTTTCAAATATAAAGGGGTTTGAAACATTCGTAATGTTGAGAACTACAAACTGTAAAAACATAGATTGCAAGTGGTGAATTCAATGGGAGAAAACTGGTAACGTATGTCAAAATGAATTAAAGCACTTACTATGTTTTAAGAATCAAGGTCGTCTTACTTCAGTTGATACAGCCACCTTGGGCTCTTGGTGGGGAATGGTTACAATACATATTCTGGAGGGTGGTAAGATGCAATCCCGACTCCCCTAGTTCCAGAACCCACTCTTCTACACCCGATCACGTACATCACATGAATAAATTCGGAAATTCTCGGACACAACTCAGTAGAAAGTTCTATTTGATTTAATATACACATAATTTAAGAAAAAATAACAAAGAGAATAAAATGAAAACAAATTACTATACTCTTTGTGAAGGTTAGAAGTTGAAAACTTGACCTGTGGACAGTAACGTATGTCAAAATTTTCAAAAATTAATTTTATTTTTTTCTTTAAGAAACATTTGAAATTGAAGTTTTAAGGCCTAAATTAATTTTTAAAAATGAACTCGACAAGATAAAATCAACAACAGTGAAATATGTGTTGTAAGTTTTTTTTTATAGCCATTCAAAGTGCTGGGACAGCAAATTGCCATTTTATTTGAAAACCACCCATATAATCTATGTAGTAAAGTAGGGTTGTTTTGAATTTATTATATGTCTTTATAACTGATGAATGTTTAACATTCGAAACTAGTCTTTAAATAATAAATTCGAATAGAAGTGGCAAATGTCTGCTACGTAAAGTTAAAATTCGGAATCATGAACCAAAAAAATATAAAACATCTTTATTTCTTTCCTCAACAAACATCTTAATTACTGGATCAATACGTGATTCAAATGGTTGGAATTCAATTATCGTGTTATCATTCCGCGTAATGTCAGATGTTAGGATGTCAGCTGTCTATATCGTGTAGAGCACGACAGCCTTCTAGATTCGCGATCAAGTGCTCGGCATTGATAACAGAAAACATTATTTACATTGTAATTGCAATGATAAATGGCGTGTGGCTATTAGATAACATGTTTATTAATGGATCAATCTTCAACAGATGTTTTTAACAGGTGTATCACACGAAGTTATCAGCTGATCAAAGAACCTCTTTAGATAGCACATGTTGACTATATCTATGAACTAACTCAAATGCCTTAAATCAAATAATTTTGGATTACAGAAATACAAGCTATTTAAATAGTTTTAATGAAACATTTGCTTAGGCCAAATAAATAGTTTTATGGTTTCTTCGTCATTGGAATTTCAATATTAATAATCTATACTTTATTATATAATAGGACAGTCATTTTTTAGTTATGATGTTATCTAGAGATTATAAATGATAATAAAATTTACTTATAGTCAATTAAATTATTTTAAAAGCATTTAAATATGTGGGACGACATGTGAATCGCAGTGAAGCTGGAAAATCGAACGATGTGTAGTTAGCACCATTCTACAATAGAGTTTAAAAGGGTATAGCACTGGCATATACTTTTTTGGTAAGAAATTAAAATCAATAAAGTTATTTCTGCCAAATAAAATATATTACTAAATACAAATGTTGATCCTTTGCTTTTTGATAAAGTTTGAAAAATATTAAACATGGGCATTTAATTGCAAGCACTGATGATGCAGTCCCTTATCCGCAAGAGTTTCTTAATAGTCTCTTTCCTTCTAAACTGCGCAAAAATTAATGGGGATATTGCTAATTTTGTGTTATTTACTATGCCTACCATTTTTGTATTATTTTTATTTTAAACTGCATTAATATTCATCAGAAATTATTATGTTTTTTGCTAAAATGAAACACAATTAATGGGTTTTAAAAAATAACAAAAATAAAACGTTATAGATGCATGATTTGTTTTATTGGACAAATTAGTTTTTGGAAACAATTAATATCTTGTATAATGTCCTCTGTTAGCCAAAACCTGTGTGCACCTATTAGGCATGCTATTAATAATGTTGTCACAGGTTTCTTGAGGAATGCTGCACTCAGTTGTCGAAGGTCAATTAGCGGCGGATAATGATTAAAATGCCTCTCTGTATCGTGCCCCACTCGTGCTCACTGTCAGACAATGGGGGAGGATCTGGGGGCAGACGGGAAATTACCAGGTTTTCTACAAATTGATAAAGCCCGGGGACAACTACCGCCGCTGCAATTCCTCTATGAGATCGAGCGTTGTCTTCCGAGAAATCGAAAATCTGTCCCAATGAGATCCCTAGTTGGAGGGAGGCATTACTCAATAATTTCATGTGCATATCGAGCTGCTGTGAGATTTCAATTATTTGCTTACACAAAAGCTTTATGAATAAAAAAAATCATTGATAAAAACACGGATAAATTATTTAATTTAAAAAAAAATTTGAAATCGGTATACAGTATCGATTTTCTGAGAAACGAATAAATTTAGTATCGACCTACTTTTAGTTTTTATAGTAGTCAGCCATATTTTTTAGATACATCCGCTAGTAAAATATTATTTCCTGTGGCCATAGTAGAAAAAACACTTTATCATTCGAAAAAATGTGCCAGCAAAAAAAAATTGGATTAGAAAAGAGATTCGGGCATGACAAAAAGGATAGCGAGCAGGATCTAAAAGGATAATGGACGGTCGGCAAGGATTCCTTTGATCCACCCAGTGGAAGAAAGGATCGTTTAAGGTAAGACCTGCCGAGGAGATGGAGATAGATATTACACGCTCCGTGGCCCAAGGAGTGAAAGGACATGAAACAGAAAGTGTCACCAGGATCTACCGTGTCCTGTGTCCTGTGTCCTCCCGCTTTCCTAGGCCACACCTGAGTATTGTCCATCAATCTGCACCTCAAAGCTATTAGGTGTTCGGTCAGTTTTGCATATTGCGCCTTTTAGATGAAGAAAGGTGCGCTTTTCATGATACGATAAGGTTTTATTGCTAGTGTCTTGTCAGTTTATAGTTAAAAATAGTGATTTCTTAAAAAAATTAAAAAATAAATAAATAAATGATATCTCGTTTAGCCTTGTAGGAAATTGTCCAAAAATATTACTCAGTGGTACCGAGCACGAATCGGGATTTAGGCAGAAAATTTATTTTCTGTTATTTCAATGTGGATCAACTTCGAGGTCATTGAGACTTTATAATGTGGGTATACTTAATTAGGATAAAACCCGATTATATAACAACCGTTGGTCTGGTGATAGTACAACCATAACAAACTACTAAGAGAATTTTTGAAATTTACAACTGTATATACAATATAAAACATAATACATCAAGTAAATGTGATAACATAGATAAAAATGACACGTGATTTATTTTTAAAGCAACTACCCATTTGTAGCACTTATAGAGGTTCTATATAATGAAGTACTATATTAGAAGGTCCCTAGGCCATCTTCTTTTCAGGCGCCTCAGAGAGTTATCTGGAATGGAATGAGAAGCAAGTTGTGATACTAATGGATTTGAATGGTTGTAGAGTTTGCTATGAAAGGATAGATATCTGGTTTTAGCTAACAAGGGGAGGACACACTCAGTCTCTCACGGATCTTGTTGGCAATTTTTTGGAGGTTCCTGGTCAAAAAATATTAGACACATATTTTGCCGTTCCGACCAATGGCCCTAGAAGCCGAGAAAAAAAATAAAATAGCATTAAACTAATTTATTTTTTATCTCGAGTTTAAAAAATGATATCGACATGATTCTTGCACCAAGATTTTCAGTTTTGATTGCGAATTAAAGGAAAAAAAAAAGTCGCTCCATAGATTTTGGTTTAGGTTAATTAAATTCTAAAAAAATGATTAGTTTTTCAAGCAAACTACCTCTATAGATTTTTTCACACAAAAATTGAGGTCAGATTCTAATTTAGCACCCTCAAAAACATTAAAAAACGGTTATTCAACAAAATCAAAAAATATCATTTTTTTTCACCCTCTTCCAGGAAAATGAAATTTTAAAACCGATTATTGGTTACATACCTTTAAATCGTTATTACTTTGTCATGCAATTCACTGGTTGGTATCGCTGGAAAGAGGAGGGTCTCAGCTTTCTTTTGATGTATATAAATGTAAAATTCGATGAACAAAAACCTATTAAAAAAATTGTAAAATCCGAAAAACATTTTGATTTTTAACTTGAGTTTGAAACCAGATAGGATGATGAAACCAAATACATTTCAAGCGTATTACCACCCTATATTTTGTGTAAAAAAAAAAATAGTTGATACGTATATATATATATATATATTTTTTATTATATTTATGATATATATATACATACGTTTCCTGAGTTTTGAGGGTGTTGAGATGGAATTCTAGGGCTAAAAGAATTTTCTATCACATTTTACAGTGTAAAAGCTAAAATTTTTCAAGTGAAGTATATTCAATATAATTTTTTCACAAGAACCGATATCGGATTCGAATTCAGCATTCAAGAGAACCCTTAAATACGAAATTTCATCCAAATAGAAAAATAAAAGTTTGTAAGCTTCAAAGTTTGCCTGACCAAATGGTAGGCAACTTTTGTTTAAATTGATAAAAACGTGAATTACGCTTAGACGGTTTTACGTATCAACTTTATTTTTTTACACAAAATATAGGGTGGTAATACGCTTGAAATGTATTTGGTTTCATCATCCTATCTGGTTTCAAACTCAAGTTAAAAATCAAAATGTTTTTCGGATTTTACAATTTTTTTAATAGGTTTTTTGTTCATCGAATTTTACATTTATATACATCAAAAGAAAGCTGAGACCCTCCTCTTTCCAGCGATACCAACCAGTGAATTGCATGACAAAGTAATAACGATTTAAAGGTATGTAACCAATAATCGGTTTTAAAATTTCATTTTCCTGGAAGAGGGGAAAAAAAATGATATTTTTTGATTTTGTTGAATAACCGTTTTTTATGTTTTTGTGGGTGCTGAATTAGAATCTGACCTCAATTTTTTGTGTGAAAAAATCTATAGAGGTAGTTTGCTTGAAAAACTAATCATTTTTTTAGAATTTAATTAACCTAAACCAAAATCTATGGAGCGACTGTATTTTTCCTTTAATTCGCAATCAAAACTGAAAATCTTGGTGCAAGAATCATGTCGATATCATTTTTTAAACTCGAGATAAAAAATAAATTAGTTTAATGCTATTTTATTTTTTTTCTCGGCTTCTAGGGCCCATTGGTCGGAACGGCAAAATATGTGTCTAATATTTTTTGACCAGGAACCTCCAAAAAAATTGCCAACAAGATCCGTGAGAGACTGAGTGTGTCTTCCCCTTGTAAATCAGAAATGTAAGGTAGGTTAAAATCTTTGTGGATAAGTTTGTTTGTGACGACGTGAGAAGTATTTAGGATTTTCCTAAGGATTTTGGATTGTAAGGATTGGATGGCTTAGTGGGGCCCCAAAGCTCAACTCTGTACTTCCAAATCGGTCTAGTTACTGTTATGTAAATGAGTCTTTTGTAATTAAGTGGAAGGTTTGAACGTTTGTCAAGTAAATGTTGAAGTGACTACTTCAACTATTACTTATTAACTCATATTCAACTATTATTCGACTGAAAACGACGGTCAGTTTCTTGTTTTAGTCTGGTGTGTGAGAAAAAAAAAAAAAAAAAAGTGTTCTCATATTTTATATTTTTTCTCGGCTCCCCATGCTCATTGGCAGCTATAACTCTAGTTTTGCACTATTATAGGTCCCTACAACGTACACAAAAATCAGCATTCAAATATGTGAGTTACAAGTCAAAACGTCCCCTTGTGAGTAAGAAAACCTCTCATTGAACGTTACGCTTTTGCACGATAACAATATGGAACATTTTCTCAAAAAATAAAAATCACAGCCTTCTTGATATACTTATGGTGAAAGTTACCTGATTGATAGATCTTAACCAGATTGTAGGCAGAGCTCGTTGATGTAAGTATATTTGATTGCTACGATATTACGCCTCAGGACTCAACTACGTGAATATAGTTTAAAAACTAAATATTTTCTCGAATTCGGAATCATGTGCTGATTATAGAGATCAGCTGGCCGAGTCAGTGGGTCAGGGAGGCACGAGTCGAGAAATGCGGTCAGGAAGGAACAGGTGTGCGCTGTGTAGGGAGGTTCCGTATTAGGGATCACGTGTCCATATCGATTCATATTTATCTTCGATACGATCGATTATTAACTCAACATACTACGAAATGT
The DNA here is from genome assembly GCA_003667255.2 of Euschistus heros. NCBI lineage: Eukaryota > Metazoa > Arthropoda > Insecta > Hemiptera > Pentatomidae > Euschistus > Euschistus heros. Next base: position 794,902 of record RCWM02000296.1, read on the forward strand.
AAAGAGACATTAAAACAGCTGTTTTAAAATATACCTAATACAAACAGCTGTTTAACAAACAGGAGAATCTATACGCCAAATGGAAAAGATATTTACATTTCGGATTAATGAATTACTGATTACTTCTGTTGGAATTATTTTATTTGAAAAATAGTTACGAATGTTAAACATTTATCATCAGTTATAAAAACATACAAAAAATTTTACATCAGCACTTTTCTACATAGATTGTATAAATAATGATTTTTAAAAATGTAAGACATAATATCAAACATGTTGATTGTCAGTGTAATTTAAAATACATTTCTTCTTTCTACAATTATTAGTAATGTAAATGGTCAGCCATGGTTTTCCCTGTGATTGGTCGATTTTTCTGTTCCTACTGGAAACAAATTTAAAAATGGGACTATTTGAAATATTAATAAATAATATCCTGTGATTATAACAAAAACAAACTGTGATTTGTGTTCATCATGGTACTGTTCATCATGCATTGTGTTATGACCTCTGGAGAACACACCCAGACTTCCGGATTATGTCAGTTTAAATCAAGAATTAAAGGGATACATGGTACATGTTTTTAGAATAGCTATGTATTTACACTAGCATACCCCTTCGCGGTTTCGCCCGCTCTCATAAATAAAGAACTTAGATTATTTTAATTAATAATAGAATTTAATTTGTGTATCGATAAAAATCTTGAATTGGAGAAAGGAATTTAGCATTATTTCTTCAATGATATTTTCATGCATGGCTGTATTTTTAACCTGGTTAAAATTGTATTGATTAGGTGTTTGAAGAGTACGTAAAGACATAATTAGACATTAAATATAATTAAACGAATAAGTTTTTGGTCATTGCGAGATTTTTAATTTTTTCTATGCTGACAAATCGTGCAATAAACCAAAAATCAGATGTCAATCTCAACACCTGTTATTCCAATTTAACACATTCATACTAATAATATTACATAATTTACAATAATATACATCATACAAATCCTTTATATATATATATATATATATATATATATATATATATATATATATAGTGATTTGATACCCTACTATATATATATATATATATATATATATATATATATATATATATATATATATATATATATATGTAGGGTATCAAATCACATTAATAATTATATAAAAATATCGATTGATATTTAAAGTCATAATGTATTTTTAATCATATGTTAAAATAAGAAGGTTACATATTGTAAAAAAATGTGTGAAATAAAAAGTATAAGTGAAGTTATATTTATTTCGATAAAAAGTTCTAAAAGTCTCTGAAGATAAGACAGCAACAATTTGGTGACCCCGACGTTAACAATTTGGTGACCCCGACGTTCACGATGCCGCAAGACGGGAGTGATGATGGCGAAACAGATGAAAAACAAAGAAACAGATATAAATAAGGAAGAAGTAAAAGTAGAATCTAAACCAGAATTGGAAATTTAAAAAATCAGCCAAAAGAAAATATACTCTGGATACAGAAAGTACGTTCATAAATAGATAAAATAATATTATATGAAGGAAAGTGAAACGAAAAAGAAAATAGTTTTAGAAGAAAATAAAGTTAAGCCAGTCGAAGAGAATGAAGAAAAATATTAGAAGGTAATGAAGTTAAAAACAAAAAAGAAGCCGCAGAGAGGCTAAGACAGAAAACAAAAAGCTGAAGAAGCAAATATACCAAAAGCTGAAGAAGCAAATATAACAAAAGCTAAAGAAGCAAATAAAACAAAAAGCTGAAGAAGCAAATAAAACAAATAGCTGAAGAAGCAAATAAAACAAAAAGCTGAAGAAGCAAATAAAACAAAAGCTGAAGAAGCAAATGAAACAAAAAGCTGAAGAAGCAACTATAACAAAAGCTGAAGGAGCAATAAAATTGTTGCTGTCTTATCTTCAGAGACTTTTAGAACTTTTTATCGAAATAAATATAACTTCACTTATACTTTTTATTTCACACATTTTTTTACAATATGTAACCTTCTTATTTTAACATATGATTTAAAAATACATTATGACTTTAAATATCAATCGATATTTTTATATAATTATTAATGTGATTTGATACCCTACATATATATATAACACAGGAATAAGGATATCACTTCTACCTGTACCTGGGAATACCACTACTTTTGGAAATACCAACCCTCTCAACCCTCATTTTTTTTTAAAAATTCCCCAGTTCAGTTGTGTACTAGAATTTTTATAATTTATAGTACCATAGGTTCCAATACCATATTCACCAGTAACATTATAAGTAGTTTCCTGGGTCATTATCAAATAAAGTGGCAATTTAGCTTTCCAGAAAACCCAATAATCACCAAAAAAAAGTTACTTATTCATGTCCTATGGCATACTATGATATTGCCAAACTACTTGAGAATATATACCTGAATTGGTTCCTAAATTTTCGCTTCCTTTATTTTTTATGAATTTTAAAAGAAATAAAATCTTTATTAATTTGACATACGTAACCGGGTTTGTAACTTTTCAGCATTATGATTTTTATTCAGGTTTTGGTAGAGGATTCTAAAGGTTGCTAATTTATAATGTTTTTTTCCAAAACATTTAACGCACGTACCAACTTTTTTTTGCGCTTTGTTAAAAAGTTTATGGATTTTATTACTCCCCCCCCCGCCAAAAGTTAATAATATCTGTTAAGAATGTCAAGACCCTTTCAATAATCCTTCATTACGAAAAAATTATTATTAACTGATTAATTTATTTATATTTAATCGTTGGTAACGTACGTCAAAAATACGTTCACACTTAATGGTGATTAAGAGAAACATGCAGACAATTTGAATTTTAAGAAAAAGTCAATAAAAAACAATATTAAAAGTATTTATTGCATGTTTTAGTAGGTGTGGGCTCCTGTAACAGCCAAAAAAAAAAAAAAAAAAATAGCTTTTAGTCTGAGTGACATCAACATTATAAAATGCTAGTACCTAATTTTAATTTCTAGCTATCACAGTATTTTCCATTGTGTATGTATATATAGAGAGAAAAAAAAGAGCTTTCTTTCATAATTCTTTCTTTTTTTTTTTTTTACCATAAATTTAACAAATGGAACCCCAGATTTAACGTACGTTACAAAAAATTGAACTCACATTACCATAGCCGTAACGTATGTTAAATTTTAGGAATCGTAACTAAAAAAAGATTATTTAACTAAATTTTTTTTCAAATATAATGGGATCGAAACATTTGTAATGTAAAAAACTACGAACTGTAAAAAGTTATATTGGAAGCGATGAATTTAATGTGAGAAAACAATGGTAACGTACGTCAAAATGTATTAAGTCACTCACTATGTTTTGAGAATCAATGTCGTCTTACTTTGGTTAATTCAGCGACCTGGGCCGTTGGTTGGGAATGGTTACAATAAATAGTCTGGAGGGTGTTGGGACGTTATCCCGACTCTCCTAGCTCCAGAACTTACTCTTCTACTCCCGTTCACGTACATCAAATGAATAAATTCGGAAATTCTCGGACACAAAGAAAATCTTCTCTCAAGCCCCCAAAATTTCATATTTTCGAAAGAAAGTTCTATCTTCATTCAATATACACATAATTTTATAAGAAATAACAAAGAGAATAAAATGAAAACAAATTACTATACTCTTTGTGAAGGTTAGAAGTTGAAAACTTGAACTGTGGACAGTAACGTACGTCAAAATTTTTAACAATTAATTTTGTTTTTTTTCTTTATCAAATATTTGAAATTGAAGTTTTAAGGCCTACATTAATTTAAACAAATGAACTTGACAAGATAAAATCAACAATAGTTAAATATTGGTTATGTTTTTTTTTGCAACCATTCAAAATGCTGGGACAGCAAATTGCCATTTTATTTGAAAACAGCCCTCCTACTCCTCCATATTTTGTAATAATATTACACTAGTTAATTATTTGAACACATGTTTTTATATATTTATATTGTAGCTAACTTTAGGTTTTGAAATAACCTGTATAACTTATATACTCTTATTGTAACCTGTTTTTTCACTGTAGGGCATGATTATACCCAGAACCTTACTAAACATGTAACAGTAATAGTCTAGAAGTATATATATGTGTGTGTGTGTGTGTGTGTGTGTGTGTGTGTGTGTGTGTGTGTGTGTGTGTGTGTGTGTGTGTTTAGTAAGGTTCTTGAGGTTCACTCAATAAATAAAAACAACTATTTTGGCGACGTTTCAAAACTATGTTGTTCTCATAATCATGCCCTATGGAGAAAAAACAGGTTACAATAAAATTATATAAGTTATACAAGTTATTTCAAATCATAAAGTTGGCTACAATACAAGTATATAACCACATATGTTAGAATAATAAAAATATATATAATTACAGAATATAGAGGAGTATGAAACTACTTACAATGCTACTGGTGGATATAGTATCAACTAATTAATATACATGTTATATTTACATTAATATACATCATGTAAATCATTCATTCATTTATTAGTATATTACACTGCAATATTTTTGTACCTGCATCTGGGGAATACCACCAGTCCTTTTAACTTAATTTTTCCTAGGGAATCCCCCATAACCTTTGTAATTTCCCCAGGTCAGTTGTGTACTATAATTGTTAGAATTGAGTTAGTCAATATCATATCCACCAGTAACATTGTAAGTAGTTTTATACTCCTCTATATTCTGTAATTATATATATTTTTATTATTCTAACACATGTTTTTATATACATATTTATATTGTAGCTAACTATATGTTTCGAAATAACTTCGTTGTATAATTTTATTGTAACCTGTTTTTTCACTGTAGGGAATGATTATGAGAATAATATAGTCTTTATTTATTGACATTAAACATCTAATAGTAACAGTAAAAAAAAAAAAAAAAAAAAAAATATATATATAATATATATATAAAACAATAACACAAGATGGTAAAATAATTAGTCATTAACAATGAGATGATAATGTTGAACCGACCGTTACTGGGACAACATTAATTGATTCTTTTGTCCTGTAAATCTGGGGTGGGAATATCCTCGGCTCTTCCTCCTGCGCACCAGCCATACTGAATGAACGATAAGGATGATTGCGCGTGGAAAATGGAAAGTGTTTCACTATCGAGCTGCGCAGGCACGAGGAACAATGAACATTCCTAGAGACCTATAATAAAGATTGGTTGGATACACCAATATTTGAAGAGATTGCAGACATTATTGTGGACGAAGATAACAGTACACCGATGAAGATAGCCCTCGAAGGAGGTAAGGCAAGGTTTAGGGGTCAAAGAAAGTACTAGTCAGGAGACTTTCTTATCAACGGTCTTCGATGTTCTCGACTTCTTCGGGAAGTGTCCATTTACTCCTTAATGGGTCTTTTCATTTTATTATTATATTCAAGTTAATAATAAAAACAATAATGCTTATTTTATATGTTTACTATTCAATACTCAGTAGCTCAGTAGGTAGGCAAATTGACTAATATGTAACATCTAACTTCAGCCATGGATCGACTTTGATGACTGGAGAACTTCGCGATTTCTTTCAAATTTACCACAATTCACTACCGAAATAACATAAAATAACTTTTCTGGTCGGATTTGAACTCGGGTCTTGTCTAGTGCTTTACCCACTGAGCCTTCACGCCTACTATATTATAATATACAGTCAAAATAATAGTAGAAGTTTAAGGGTGAACAAATTGACTTCAAGTCTTTAATTTTTCGAGATATCGAGTTCACAAATAATATTTTTCAAATTATCGTGATTTGTATTAGGGTAATTAATTTTATATTTTGTTATCCTTAAAGTTTTATTAATTTTACTAGTATAAGTATACACAATAATTTATTCTAAGAAAAATGAACTTACAGAAATACTAATGAAAAAAACTAAACAATAAGATACATAAGTAATAAATTACATAATTAAAAATAGTTTGCAACTTTCTTCTGCATATATGTAGGGTTGCGACGATCTATAACACACTGAATTGGGTGCAAAGCTGCAAAGACAATAGCTTCTACCCCTGGTAGACATGGTTTATTAAAAAAAACAATTAACACAATAAATTTCTGTCTTGTCCCCGAAATGTAACAGTGTTGAGGATGGTTGAAATAGACGAAACATATTCATGGTTATAGGAAACTTGGACTTATAGAGCCTCGCGCCTCAGGAAATCAGGCTTATAGATTCTAGAGAAATTTTTATTAAAAAAAAAATTTACTTCGACTTATTGTTGGTTCGAGTAAACGAATACAATACATCATATAAACGTTAATTAAATGGATTAAAGGTCACAGTGGGAACATGGGAAATGAACTAGCCGACAAGTTGGCTAAGGCTGCTTCGAGAAACAGTTTCCTCCCAATTACATATGACAAAGTCCCTATAACCCATATCAAGAGATGTATTTTGAATGACGTGATAAATGTTTGGAATCAAAACTGGCAACAAACTACAAAAGGACGACCTCTACGCAACTTTATTCCAGATATCACACTTACCAATTACGATAAAATTAAAAGTGCACATTACAAAGTGACCCAATTCTTGACCGAACACGGACAAAGTAATGCCTACTTGAACCGATTTCATTTAACTGACTCATCTACATGCCATTGCGACAGACAAACACAACAGACTTTTCATCACATTCTATACAACTGCCCTCTATTTGACAACAAGAGAGTACACCTAATAAAATCCATATTATTAAAAGGAGACGATTGGCCGCTTCCGGAGAAGGATATTTTCAAAAAATATCTCAAGGAAATGAAAAAGTTTATCACTGAATGTGATTTAGAACTCCTCAAAGAAGTAAAGAAGACGACCATCGACGTGGAGCCGATCTCATTGATGTTTATTTTTTGTTTTTATTTGTTTTGTGTTTATTCACTTATGTTTTGTGTTAGTTATGAAATTTTCACTTAATTTTGTTTTGTTTCTTTTTTACATTGCTTATTGTACCGATTCAAATTCAACATAAATACTTCAATGTAAATTACTTCTAAATTTAAAATATTTAATAAAATACTAAACATGTTTGATACATGTAATATGCTAATTGCATGGAGCATGTACAAATATCTAAATACACGCCCCTCTTACAGGGTTACTGTAAGAGGGAAAACAAGAAAAAAAAAAAAATCATATAAACGTAATCGGGAAATGGGGTACACTTCGATTTTCCGAGTTTTTTGACAAAACGAGTTTCGCCTAATCGAGTTTTGACTGTATATAGGTAATAATAACTTAAACATAGTATTTTAATAACTTGAGGTACACATGATGGTATAGAAGGATCAATACAATTAGGATTGATGAATTAATTGCCACTTCTATTGGAATTATTTTATTAGAATACTAGTTTCAGGAGATCTAAGGGATAACTCTTATTTCCAGGAGATTTAAGAGTTATCTCTTAGATCTGAGAAACTGAAAATGAATGTTTGACATTTGAAACTAGTATTTCATTATTTTTTTTTATTTATTTATTTACATTACAATCAAGCTCTTTTCGAGCTTATTAGCAATTTTTTTCTAATAATAATAATAAAAATAGAATACTAAAACATATATACATAAAATATGGTTTTATTTTTCAAAATTAAAAAGCTTTAATTGTCAATAGCTTAGAACGTTATACACAACACCCTATATTAGGTCATGGGGCTTCCTTCTTTTTAACCTCCTCACCAGTGCATTGGAGTCCAGGAGATGGGCGGCCTCGTCGTTAACGTGTTTTCTTGCAGGCGATCCTGATGCGACTGGGCGTATTTTTGGATTACCTCTTCCACGGTTGGCACCCGAAGATCTCTGTGAAGATCATCATTTCCTCATGTACCAAGGTGCATTTACGATGCCCCTTAGCACTTTATTTTGAAATCTTTGGATTATTTTTCTGTGGAGTCCCTGGTGCATCCCCACAGCTGGATTCCATATGTCCAGATTGGCTTCAAGACCTGGTTATATATTAGTATTTATTGTTTACTGACAGTTTGGATTGCCTGCCTAGGAGCCAATACAACTTTTGATAACTCAAATTGAGTTGTATTGGTTTTTTTTTTAACGTTTTCTTTCCATCGGAGTTTTGCGTCCAGTGTCATCCCGAGATACTTAGCCTGATTTGAAAACGGGATCACTTTATTATTCATGGTTATGGGTTGATAGTTTATTTTTTTGTTAGTAAAATCAACATGTACAGATTTTGTTTCATTTAGTTTAATTTTCCATTTTGAGGTCCATCTTTTTATATTGGCTATTGTTGTGTTTAATTTTCTTGTGGTTTCCTGATTGTCATTTCCGATGGAAAGAACAGCTGTATCATCGGCGAAGGTGGCCATGACGCCTTCTTCAACTTCTGGGATATCGGCGGTATAGAGCAGAAATAGTATGGGGCCTAATACACTACCCTGCGGAACACCGGCACCTATTTCATAGAGCCCAGAATATGCATCTTCTTGCCTTATTCTGAAGTACCTATCAGATAAGTAGGACTTTAAGAGTAGAACATAATGTCCGTGAAGAATTTTCTTAAGCTTATCGAGTTGCCCTTGATGCCAAACTTTGTCAAATGCCTGTGTTACGTCCAGAAAGACAGCTGAGCAGACCTTTCCTTCTTCAAGTGCTTTCTCAATTTGATATGTAATTCTGTGTACTTGATCGATGGTTGAATGTTTCTGCCGAAAGCCGAACTGATGATCAGGTATCAATTTTCTTTCTTCGATGAGGGGCATTAATCTCTTGAGGAATAACTTCTCGAAGAGTTTTGACAATACTGGTAATAAAGATACGGGACGGTACGATGTTACCTCTTGAGGTGGCTTTCCTGGTTTCGGAATCATGATGACTTCTGCAATCTTCCACATCTGTGGAACGTAGCTAAGTCGGAATGCCGCATTTATCATTATTTAAATATTTTACAAATAAATAAAAATAATCATAAACAAGTATTAAATGTTTAACAAAATAAAAATTTAACACAAATACCAGCGCTAGAAAATAGGCCACTGCGCCGAGTTCATTCGGGGTTATCCGTCCGCTATAAGGTCTAGAGGCACCAACAGGCCACAAGTGTACAAGGGAAGAATACTAATCAACTAAACATATTTATAAAGAGCAGAGAATATAAAATCACAATATTGTTCAAATTAATATAAATCATATAATACAAAATAAGTTAGAAAACGAGAAAAACATTAATTGTTGAGAAAGTCACTATTTCAATCATGGTTCAGTGAAAAGACACCTCTGTTTGTATACAAAATCCTTTATTGATATCCTGATGTTTCGACTTGATTTCAGGTCTTCTTCAAGACGAAAAATAACATAAATAAAAGGTAAATAATATCAAATTTGTAATTAATTAAATTAAAACAAAAATGGATAATAGGTGAACGTTCGTGGAATAGACCGAAACGTAGATAGGAGGATCGCGTGAGGGCATAGATTGATGGTCTCGACATCTAGCCTTCATGATCTCTAAGCCTTCTTAATTATTTATTTGGTAGCGCTTACAACAGGCGCTCCAGCAGATCGGCCTGACGCTTCACTTCGAGTTTACATTTATCGATAGTTCTTTCCTATAACGTCACATGTAAACAACCGCTTCTATAGTTTCAACTTGGATTGTGTTGTTTAGCGTGTTATATTGATATTTAGTCTTCTTAAATGTAAATAAGTGAAACAGAAGTTAACAACATAACTTTTATAATGGATTTAGTGTTTTATATGTTGATGTTTACTTATTTCCTCTTCCCTAATGTTTAAAAGTATTATAAAATTTAAAGGAATTAATTTCAACATGAATTCGGTGTTTTATATAATTATATATGTTATATCAATTTAAGTGGGAAATTTTGAGTATACATATTTTGTGACTGGATTCTTTGTCGTCTATATCACTTATTGCTAAAGTGAGACAGATTGTAATATTAATTTAATAAAACACATTAAATATGAATGTGAGAAAGTATAGCAAAAGTTTAATATATTCTGATTTCCACTTTCCTTGAGAAAATATAGCAGATATTAACAAAATAACTTTAAACATAGATTTTAATTTGTTATGTCCTGAAAAGTTTTTCAGACGTTAAAATGACTTATATACTATGGATACGTAGTATATAGAGGACTGTCTGATGAGCTCGAGATGAGATGTAAAAGAGTAATGAACTGTTTTATTAGATTTATTTTCGGGATCTCCAGACGTTCTCACATATCTCACAGGTATTCTGAATTTGGGTGGCTGTACCCGGTTTTCGACGTCAATACTTCCTGGGTGCTCTCATATTTCAAACCTTGAAAACCAAAAACCCACCTATATCCATGACCTCCTTACTCTGCGCTCCGCCATTCACCTCTTAAATACTAGAACCCAACCCATCAACCTATACACTCCGGCGCATCGAACTGCATCCTTCGAGAAATCCTTTATTATCCGTGCTTCCTCGTTATGGAATTCATTGCCCATCACAATTCGAAAAATATCCACTCTTACTTCCTTTAAACATCATTTATTCCTTTACCTCCTTAATTTTCAATCTTCCGAGCTAATGTAAAACATGAATATTTATGTAATATACATTATAATATTTTTATTATTATCTATTGTTATTATTTATTATAATTAATTATCAAAGCCAGACGATTGTCCTATGTACTGTAATCATATGTTATTCTTAGGGGACAAGTAGTGTCAGAATAAAGTTCATTTTCTTCTTCTTCTTCTTCTTCTTCTATATTGACTTGATTTTGCATTATATCAATTCTGATTTAGTATAATATTAATTCAACATTGATTTAGTGTTTTATATTTTGATATTTTCTTATTTCCACTTCAGTATATTTCTTATTTTAATATCTGAAGGTAAAGTTAATACTAGTTTGAACATGGATTTAGAGTATGTGAGTAAATAAAATAGTAAAACCTTTCCCCTCGAAAAGTAGCGACTAAAACACCGAAATAAATCGGAAAGAGGTTAGGCTCGATACAAGGTATTTTTTTTAAATATGCTGTTATTAACTACACCTGTATGTAACGGAATCTTTCATCGTAATTTTCACCAATTTCCAGCAATCTCATTAACTTGAAAATTCGAACACGTTCCAAGGAGCAATGACAATACAATTTCACAACTTTGTTCTAATGTTCTCAATTAGTCTACTAAAATTAATCCCCTTGCAAAAGGTGAAGTAGTAGGTTTTACGCTTTTATATGGTCCAGATGGGTCCTGATAATTAAATATCAAAAAATAGAAATTGTTGATGGAATCTCAACTTCAAAATGTTAACCTCCTCGAGAGGGGTAGAATATCAAAATGTTTTTATTTTCATAAATTTCACATATAAGAGTTTTACGGTGTGTCAAATCGAGATTTGAGGTCAGTTGTTCATGAAAAAAAAAAATGTCCACTGATTTACATTCGAATTCTGTCATTGTTTTGGAGTTTTTGAGCGCCCTAAAGCCGGGTCGTGTCTTGAGCATAACGAAAGTATTTTTATTTCGAATATCATACAAAACTACAATTTAACGTGAAAGAATCATTTCTCTATCTTTACTGAGAAAAAAAATTAAAACGTGGTTTTCATTTTTTTTTTTTCTCGGCTCCCAATGCCCATTGGCTTCTATAACTCTAGCTTTGCACTATTTTAAGTCCCTACTACCTACACAAAAATCGGCATTCAAACCAGTGAGTTACAACTCAAAATGTCCCCTTGTAAGTTTAATTAATTAATAAGTATTTTTCCTATTTTAGATTTTTAATATACTAAAAAACCAATCCTTATCCGTATTAGAAATATAATATTCATGTTTTCCCATGTTCCGCGGGATACAGTACGTAATGCCACTAACCCTGCGTGACTGCTGTTAGTTCTAGCTAAAGAGAATCGCCTCCTCTAAATGGGGCAATTCTAGAACGAAAGTAAAACTGAAACACATTCCACGGCAGGGCAGCCGCCCCAGATACCTATATTACCGCCTCATATAATCTATTCAAATAAGACGTCTAAGAGTATTAACTACTATAGATTTTAAATAAATTTAACTAAACAAACTATTCGGATTAGGTACAAAAAAAATAAAACAATGGAAGCTAGTGGTGCTTTAATAAGATAAGTCGGATAAGGAATACAGACCAAGATGTAGATGGGAGGATAAGTAATCCTCTTTGCTAGGTTCCGTGAATGGAGATGAAGTCTCCTTGTTAATATTGACATCAAAACGATAACCTTAAATTAAATTAATTATGATTTAGCATATATATGCTCCATCCATATATATAGTTCATAATAAAAACTTTGAATATAAATGTATAAATTTAAATAAATACTTGATTCAAAAAAGGATAAACACTGAAATACAGTCAAAACAGTCGAAAGATAAAACCCCATTTCCCGATTAATCCAGTCAATGAGTGCTGAAATGAGGGGTGTGGGTTGCATGAAATATGTGATTATTTAAGACCTCAGTGCTTCGTTAGAAGTAGTTAGAAGGTAAAGATACTAAAAGTCCCCGCCCCTAGCAGGTGAGTTAAAGGTGGGGTTATATCTCAAAAACGTTGAGCTCTAGAAAAATATGTTTCAAATAACAGTTAAAGCTAGTTAAATTTCCTAAAAAATTTATTTTATACATTTTTGTCGAACTGTCAACGGTTTTAGAGATATACGTATTTAGAAATCGATAATTTTCGAAAACAAATAATTTTTACCTCACTTTTTGTCAAACATTTGCTTCAAATGCCAAAATGTATATATGAAATTAAAGTATATTAATTTCTCTACAAAACAATGATTCTGACATTTTTTTTTCCAGAGAAATGATCGTGGAAAGCACTAGAAGCAAATGTTCGATAAAAAGCAATTTTTTTTTTTTTTTTTTTTTTTCGAAAACTATTCAATAACTTACATCTCGAAAACCGTTGGATGTTCGACATATACGTATAGAAATAATTTTATAGGAAATTTAATTAGCTTTAAGTTTTAGTAGAAACATATTTTTCTAGAATCCACTGTTTTTAAGTTATAATCGAAAAACCAAAACATCGGACATTTTGCCCTCCGCCTCCACCGTAAGCTCACCCCCCCCATGGGCGGGGACTTTTAGTATATTTATTGACTGGCTAGATTACGTATATATGATTTATTGTATTTGTTTACTCGATCAGACAATCGTTGATTGGAAGTAAAATTTTTGCCTAACTCCCATGACTTTTTAAGTTGAATTTCCTGTGGTGGAAGGTTCCTTGAATCATAAACATATACTAACTAACCCATCTCAACCATGTCCTCACTTATCCTCCGTACTGTTTCATTTTAGTGGCAAGACATTTATTGTGTTATTTGTTTACACAATATAGACTCAGGACCATATCTTCTCTCTCAGAACAATAATAGATAAGTCATGGGACCGGGGAAAGAGTATTTATTTGGCATTTATAGATTTGAAGGCTGCCTTTGATTCGGTTCCTAGGCAGGAACTGTGGAACGCTCTTTCAAGAAAGAACATCCCGCAAGGATTGATAAAAGCTATTAAGTCGACCTATAATGATTCCAAAGGAGTAGTGAGGATTAATGGAAGAGAGTCGATACGTTTACAATTAATATAGGTGTAAAACAAGGAGATAGTTTGAGCCCCCTCCTGTTCATTATATACATGGATGAGATTTTGAAAATGTGCAAACGTAGAACAGCCCGTACTACTATTGGAAAGTGGAATATGAGGACAATCCTTGCTCAAGTAATGGTATTCGCGGATGACATTGTCCTTATAGCTGATACCAAAGAGAGCCTACAGCAAGCTGTAATTGAATGGGAGGCCGAGCTTGAAAGGAAGGCAATGACCATTAATTTCAAGAAGAGTAAAATAATGCAAATTGGTCGGGAACAAGAATACGTTGAGGTATTTTGCAAGGGTGAAGCATTGGAAATGGTAGACGACTACACTTACCTGGGAACAGTGATAAGCAGGAATGGAAAGGTAGACCAGGAGATATCGAACAGAATAAAAAAGGCAAACTCCATCTACTACCACCTCTGCAACACGGTTATAGGAAAAAGGGAGGTGGAGAACAATGTTAAGTTACATATCTTCAAAGCTGTTTACCTGCCTACTCTTCCATATGAAAGTGAAAGCTGGGTACCATTAGGGAAGTACCTAAGCAAAGTTACTGCAGCGGAAATGAGGTACCTACGGAAAGTAGCGGGCCGAACCAGAAGGGATCTGATCAGGAACGATAGAACTAGAGAGGATCTAGGGGTTGTCTCTCTAAAGGATACCCTTGAAAAGAGGCAACTTAGATGGTTCGGACATCTCTGCCGGATGAATGAGGACCGAGACCCGAGAAAGTACTTTGAGGCCAGACCAACAGGAAAACGTCCCAGAGGGAGACCCAGAACTCAATGGATGGACTACATCTCCAAGGTGGGAGAGAAGAGAGGCAAAGACTGGAATGCCATGAGGGCGCTGGCTCGGGATAGGGAGGATTGGTTTGCATGGACAGAGGCACCCCCACGCTGAAAGGCACTAAGGAGGAAGAGAAAGAAGAAGAGAAGTTTACACAATATACATATTATAGGAAAAACTCAGAAACTCGAAAAAATATTTTTTATAAACTCGATATCTCGAAAAAATGGCAATCAACGAAATTATCGACACTTATATACCTATTCACAATTTACGATCATTTATTTTTGGAGTCGGTGCCAACCAAAACAAACAGAATTGGAAAAGAAATGGTAATTTTAAAGATCCTCCCACTGTTTCATCACCGCCACACCGCTGTCTCCGGCCGCTGGCTGGCACCGACTCCAAAAATAAATGATCATAAATTGTGAATAGGTATATAAGTTTCAATAATTTCGTTGATTGTCTTTTAATAGTTTTTGTCTCGAAGCAATTAAAATATTACTTTTTACTTTTTAGTAGTAGTTTGTATATGTAGGTTTAATCTTGAAGTCGGTTTTTTTTTTTCCTAAAAATTATTTTTATTTTATGAAATGTCATTTTTTATTTCTGTTTATTTTATCGTTTTAGTAATTCAACCACTGCTCTACCAAATTCGTCTAACCCGCATCACTCTTGCAGATCGATTACGATGCTTCACATCGAGTTTTACATTTATCGAGACCTCTTTGAGAATGTGTAACCCAAGTTAACATAACTTTTCACATGGATTCAGTGTCTAATATATAGGTATTTTGTTATTTATATTTCCCTAATGTGAGAAATTTTCATAATGTGTATACAGTATTTGGGAGAAAAATTATTGGACTATCAAAATCAAAGTATAGTATATACACACAATATATCGGTGTATATACTGTATACTTAGATACTTGACTGATTTTTTTTAACAGGTATGCTCTTCTAATTTAACGAAATCTTTAAAGGTATTATAAGTTTGTTTGTTTTTTTTGGCTTAACGTCACTTTATGCTGCTATGGCTAATCGGACGATACTACGGCGGGAGTCCTAAATTTTGCCTATCCAGGTATAATTAGGATAGGGATCTTTAACGAGTACCTGACATCGCACAGGCTCGGGACCCCCATTTTACGTCCCTTCCTAAGGACGGCATAGCTAAGGATTTTTTACTCCCTTTAAAAAATCCTAAGGTCATCTGCCGGGCTGTGGACCCGCGATCTTGGGTTTAGCAGGTTGCTATGCTAACCACTACACTACAGGTGTCCCAGGTATTATAAGTTACCTATTTGTAAAATTATTGCTTCTTTCTTAGATGATATGATATGATATATATATATATATATATATATATATATATATATATATATATATATATATATATGATTATGTTATTATGACTATTATACAAAATCAATAAAGAAAAAATGTTAGTAATGATATTTTTATAAAAACGAATTCTTCCGTTGGTTAACTAATTAGTAAAAATCAAGATTAATGAATCCATTCATCTAACTTAAAGTAACTTTTAATTTTTAATGATGCTTTTCGAAAGGGAACCTCGCGGAGATGATTGGCAGAAGAAAGTCGCGATTAGGACTCAGATTCGGAAACCAATCACCGCAGAGCGAGGAGAAATCACATCGTATAGCCAATGGCGGTTGTCCTCTATTGAGGGAGCTCTGTGACATTTTGCGGAGAAATGGCAGTCACCAATTAGTTATCTGGTAGGATAAGGTTGGTATTTAGAATTGGCGTAAGGATGGGAGAAGGGAAAGAGTTACAGGTTAGTTTCTTCGTGAGTGTTTAACACCTGGAATCCGACGTCGTCTTTAATGCTTTCAAATGTAGGTTTACATTTTTTAGAACAACTAAGGTTTCCGACTATTCCAACATATACTAAACAATCTTTCAAAGCTACCAATTAATTTAAAAAAATACTTACATGGCTCTAGTCTTTTGTTTCCAACATTTTTTTTCACCTTTCGCTACACTTTTTAACGGCCATCTAAGCCAAAAATGTTAAATCGACTTTCGTCCGAAAAAATAACAGATTCTCAGGGCGATGGAGGCTTTTTTAAAAACTTTTCAACAATTTTCAAACGGATTGATGAATTGATTGCCACTTCTATTGAGATTATTTTATTATAAAACTAGTTTCGAATGCTAAACATTCATCTTCGGTTCTAAAACATACACATGCTAAAAAAAATCTTTTTCAACACATCAGTAAAACTACTATGTTACACAGATTATATATACAAGTTTTTAAAAAGGTAAAACAAGAAATCAAACATGGGCACTCACCGTCGAGGTAACAAAAACACTGAATTCATGAGCAGAAAAAGGGAGAGCAGGTAGGTTACATTTTTTATTTACAATGGGGTTTCCCTTATGACTCATTGGATTTTACCGTTCCTATGGGAAACAAATTTAAAATGGGGCTATTGGATATGTTAATCTGAAACTCCATAAGAGAAACAAAAATGTCTAATCCCGTTTTTTTTTTTTTTTTTTTTTTTGGGCGCGAAACGGCCTTGTAGACCACGCGAATATTATGATTGTATTCTCTTCTTTTTGTTCTTTCTTTCCACCCACTTTTCCTTCATCAAGTTCGAGTGCTTCCTTCTCCTCTCCTCCGTCCAAGCCACTCCTCCACTGGTCCTCCTTGGCCCCTCAAGAACTGCAAGCCCCTGTAACTTTTTCCTGAATTCGTCCCTATCCAAGCAATCCACGTCCCTGATTCCCAACCTTGCTGTTTCCTCCCCTTTCAGTTGTTCGATGTAGCCCCGTGGACTCCGGTATCCCCACAGTTTTTCCATTATATTCTTATTCAATCTTTCTTTCGGCATCCTCACCATGTGACCATAGAACCTCAATGTCCTAGTTCTTATCTCCGTTTCCATATCCTTTATCTCCCTGTAAATTTCCTTGTTTGGCCTTAGCCTGTATCCTTCCTCCGTTTTCTTAGGACCATAGATTCTTCTCAGGATTCTTCTTTCAACTCTTAGCAGTTTCTCCATACTGGGGAGATTCATTGTTTCGGTTCCATACAAAATTACTGGTTTCACTACAGTGTTGTAGTGTTTGATCTTTGCCTTGATGGAGAGATTCTTTTTATTGTTGATGTTACTCGTTGCGAAACTCAGTCCTTCCAGTCTGGCAACTCTTTCCTTCACACCTTCCTTTTCTGATCCTCTGTTACAAATGGTCTCTCCCAGGTATTTAAATTTTCGCGTCACATTTACTGAACCATATTTTGTATTGACTTCTTTCTTTCCAAAATTTTTGTTCGTTGTCATGAGCTCCGTTTTTTTTTTTTTTTCGAACGATATCTGTAGGCCCGTTTTTTTTCGGCTATTTCCTTTAGGGTGTTTATTTGATTTATTGCTTCTTCCTCTGATTCTGCCAGAAGTGCTAGGTCGTCTGCGTATGCAAGGCATTCTACTTTGATGTGCTTATGTTTGGTCCCTACCTTTGCTCCTGCTGTGTTTACTTTCCAAAGTTCCTTCATGACCTTATCTAAAACTGCGTTGAAAAGTATCGGTGACAAACCATCTCCTTGTCTCAACCCTGTTTTTATCTGAAAGGGCCTACTTACTGTTCCCTGAAACTTTACTTTTGAGACTGTGTTGTTGAGTGTTAGTTCTATTAATTTCCTGGTTTTTCTGTCTATCCTATATTCTTTTAGAATCTCCAGCAGTGTTTCTGTATCAACCGAATCGTATGCTTTCTTGAAATCCACAAAGGAGATGTAGAGGTCTTTCTTGGGGTTCTTCTTGTATTGTTCTATTAAAAGTTTCAAGCTGAGGATTTGTTCCGGGCACTATCTTCCTTTCCTGAAGCCCCCCTGATATTCTCCAATTTTTGGGTCTAGCTGTGGAGTGAGCCTATTGAGTAGCGCTTTCGAGAACATTTTGTAGTTAACGGGCAACAGTGAAATTCCTCTGTAATTATTGACGTCCGTTCTTGCTCCCTTCTTGTGCAGGGGGTGTATTAAAGCCGTCTTCCACTCTTCTGGGATTTCCTCCTTAATCCAAATATCCATCATTAATCCCGTTTTTTAATTTTTTTAAACAATAATTTTTTTTTTTATGATATAGTTTTTCTGTGTAAAGGAGAGCTATCATTTTCTCAATGATTTTTCATTATTTCCTAGTGCCTTTGAGATCGGTATTCCCGATTCAGTCAACATTTTGGTGTAGTAAGGGCAATTTTTAAACATATGCATAGGTCTATTTGTGACAAAGTAAGGCGCATTAAGGATTTTGGATTTGATGCAAGAAGAATTGGAAGGTTTAGTGGAGCCAAAAGCTCAATTCCGAATGTCCAAATATGACTAATTACTGTCATGTAAATGATTCTCTCCCAATCTCTCTTCGTTTCAGTCTGGTATTTCAATTTATAAGCAAACCGGTCAGCGATTCGCCAATGTTAGTAAAATAATCATTGAAGAAAACAGAATAGCATTAGTCCAAACCAGAATTAGTACTAAAGCCAAACCAAACATGGAGATTACATTACTTGTAAGCAATTTAACACATATGTAATTTTATCTAAATATAAGCTCGATAGGAAAAAAAGGTCTACTTTCATTTAAAGTGAAGCTATTAATTTTTTTTTCTGCGCATATTATATAAATATCTAATTGGATTGAAGGAGCGTTCCAGCGTCCAGTGCGCAGCGAAAGGGAATGCGAGTTTGATACCGGAGCATGCCGCTCCACTGGCATATAAAACAGGTTTCACCTCTTCGTCAACTCTGCGCCCGGGGTTGCATCTCTACCTGGCTGGGGAAGTTCGGACTTTCTTTGACCGAAAAACCCACGAGTATCTCAAGAATGGGATTTTTCGTGAGCGGATTAAAACATTAATAGTTTCCTAGAACCCATTCCAAACATTTCTCTGGAACAACAGAAAAGTATTAGCTTGTCTTTCTGACAAGGGGACGTTTGCAGTTGTAACTCACAGATTTGAATGCCGAATTGTGTGTGGGTAGTAGGGACCTATAATAGTGCAAAACTGGAGTTATAGCCGCCAATGAGCATTAGGAGCCAAAAAAAAAAAAAAAAAAAAAATGAAAATCACGTTTTATTTTTATTTTTTCACAGCTCTCAGTCCAGATAGAGAAATGATTCTTTCATGTTTAATTGCAATTATGTATGCTATTTGATATAAAAATACTTCCGCTATGCTCAAGACACCACCCGGCTTTAGGTTGCTCAAAAACTCTAAAAAAATAAAAACATTCCAAGGAAATCCGCTGTAAATCAGTGGAAAATTTTTTTCATGAACGACTGACCTCAGATTTCGATTTAACGCACCATAGAACCCTTATATGTGAAATTTTATTAAAATCAATAAAGATTGATTGTTTACCCCTTACGAGGAGGTGAAAATTTTGAAGTTGAGATTTCATCAACAATTTCTAACGGCCATAACAACTGCTGTGTCCAACCGATTACAATAGTAATACCATTAATAGAATCAGCATACCTTCTGCTTTTTATCCATGCATATAACATTGGGATTACTCCAGATTTTAGTGGAGAAAAACTGACGTGAATGAAAAAATCCGAGGTCAGCTATAACTTGAGATATCTCAATAAGGGGAAATCCTGCGACCTCCGGATTATGGCTAAACTGTGCAGTTTTACGGCTTCTAGACGACCTTAAAATTTTAAAGGTAAAAAAAAATTATTTTTGATTTCGACAAAATTTAGTTGCTACATGTTGTTTGAGATGAGGAATCTGAAAATAATATCAGTTTTTAGTTTAAAAATGTTCCTCATCTATATTATATAAATAAGACGTTCTAAAATGATCTTTTTCTATTATTATTTTAATTTTTACACAATAAATTTCAAATAAGACCATTTTTTTAAAAATATAGGTAAGGGGAGTTTTTTTTTTTCCAAAACCTGATATTAATTTTATATTATTCATCAATCTTAGGGTTTCTATGCAATTTTAAATTTTTAAACTAAAAACTGATATTATTTTCAGATTCCTCATCTCAAACAATATGTAGAAACTAAATTTTGTCGAAATCAAAAATAAATTTTTTGTGACTTTTAAAATTTTGTATGATCTCAGAAGGCAAGATGCTGTCAATTTCTGAAAAATATGTAAATAATTTGCGCTATCTCACACATTTCGCCACCGATGAAAACCAAATTTTAAGGTCATCTAGAAGCCGTAAAACTGAACAGTTTAGAAACGGGATTTTCACATTTTATTTTTTTTCTCGGCTCCTAATGCTCATTGGCGGCTATAACTCTAGTTTTGCAACTATTATAGGTCCCTACTACTTATACACAAATCGGCATTCAAATAGTTACAACTGCAAACGTACCCTTGTTAGATCAATGCAAGATGGAGTTGAGCCATTATTTACAGATGATGGAACATGAACAGGAGAGAAGAATAACGTTGGAGCTATCTAAATACGAGTATAACGGTTACCTGTAGCAAAAGTAGGTTATGTGGATAAAAATAATTATCAGAGGCCGGAAAAAAATAATATAAAATATTACATAAAAGGGCAAGCCATTATTCGTTTGTGATCATTAACAGCGAAAGCTACTGAACCGAACTGTACCAAATATTAACCACACCATCTTTTTAGTTATAGGGAGATTTAGCAATAATAAAATCTACTGGTTTTAAATTGATTTGTTGATAAAAAAAAAGAGATAATATTTGGATAACAGTGAAGTTTGAAAATTGACCGCTAAGTGGCGAGTGCCATTCCATGTAAGAGGTTACAAAGAGGAAAATGAAAAAAAAAAAAAACTAGAAAAACACTAGCTTTTATAGCAAACCTAACTAAAAAGCTAAGTGTGGTGAACGATTTGCAGCAGTCATACCTTTTAATATTTTGAGTTCAAAGCTAATTTCCCTGCAGAATTCGTGATTTTTATCCAAAATCAACCAACAATTTTTGTTTTTCTGAAATATCTCATAGTAGGAGTGGGCAAAGGGGGTAGCGGGATAAGATAGGTCTGATGGCCTCCACGGATTTTATTCAATCGAGCCCAAAACCTTGAAGAGGGCCAAAAAAAAAAAAAAAAAAATTGAGATTTTTTACGACCCCCCCCCCTTCTCTCCCCTGAAACAACATAAGGGGAAAAACGTGTTTTTTTGATATTTGAATTTTTTTGGAGACTTCAAATAAATTTTTAAGCGATTCCAACGCAAGTAAAATTTTGTTTGGGATGTGTAGATGTTTCCCGTTTTTTAAAAGATTTTATTGTAATGTAAAATTGAATGAAACATAGCTTAATATCCAAATAAAAACGTAAAAATCGGGATTTTTCAGTAAGACCTCTATGGTATTTCGGTGCAGACTCAATGAAAAAAAACGGCCTAAATAGCATTGAAAGATCCACTCTTCCTCTTCAATATGGCGCCGATAAACTTGAATTTGGTTGCTTGTAGTCCGCGACAAATCGATTTTAGTAAACCGTAAATTTTAAATTATGCAATTTAGGCCTATAGAATAAGTCAATATTTAATTAAATATATGAAAAATAGTTCATATAGGGGTTTTCGAGGTCGCTGATCACGAATTTGATATATTTATAATTAAAAAATATTTTGCATTTGACAGCTGTCAATTTTCAAAATATATATTTTTTTAATATATACGAAATATATTATATTCGTGATCAGCGACCTCGAAAACCACTATATGAACTATTTTTTTTTCGAAAAACACTATATGAAAAAATCTCAACTTTTTTTTTTGGCCATTTTCAAGGTTTTTGGGTCGATTAAAAAAAATCCGTGGGGGGCCGCCAGAACTATCTTAACCCGCTACCTCCTTTTTACTTTAAATATCCTATCTTGCACAAAATGTTATGATATACAACTTTTATTATATTAAATTTTTTTTAATGAATTAGCCATTTCTGCGTTATAGACTCTTATACATGACTAAAACTTACTTTTTAAAGTGTGCTAAAATCTTCGGTGTTTGCAATCGATTGTGGTTGAACTGCTAAACAAAACTTAGCTTAAGGGATGTCTTTAGACGCACAATTTAATAAACTTTAATTTTGTAAATAAAACATTTTTCTATAAGTTTTTTTTCCAAAATCTGAATACAGTTCAAAAAGTTTGGGCTTTTCCCCCCTCCCTCAAACATTTTTTTTTCTTATACATATATCAATTTTTTGAAATTTAAAACTATACAAATATGTACATCAAGTAAATGAGCTGATAACGATTGCAATGACATGTAACAACTTGAAAAGAGCTACTCGTCAGTAGCACTTCAATAAAATTCTACACTAGAAGATCTTCTTTTCAGACGCCTCGGAGGATTATCGGGAATGGAGTGGGAAGCAAGTTGAGAAACTAATGGATTTGAGTGGTTATGAAGCTTACTATGAAAGGATAGGCATCTGGTTTGGGCTAATTCAGCAACTTTATTAAGCTTATTGGTGACAAAGTAAGGAACATTGAGGATTTTTCGAAGGATTTTGGATTTTAAGGATTGAATACGAGATGAATTGGATGGTTTAGTAGAACACCAAAGCTCAACTCTGTACGTCCAAATAGGTCTAATAACAGTCATGAAAATAAGTCTGTTGTAATGAATTGGGAGGTTTGATCTTTTGTCTAGTAAATGTTGAAGTAGTCTGTAACGACGAGCAGTTTTTTGTCGCTTTTGTCTTCCACTTACATTTAGTTTCATTTTTGATATTTTTTTTCTCAGGATCCATCAGGACCATATAAAAAGATAAAACCTACTACTTTACCTTTTGCGAGGCAGACCCCCATTTTTGAGGTAATATAACTAGACTAAGTGAGAACATTTAAACAAAGTTGTGGAATTATTGTATTGGCATTGATCCTTGAAACGTGTGACAATTTTCAAGGTAATAAGATTGCCTGAAATTACGATTAAAGATTGCGTTACATACAGGTCAAGTTAATAAAAACGTATTGAAAAAGCTATAAATATGTTGTGCAACTTTATGGGATGTTTTATACTTTTATAGTTATCAATTTAAATTCAATCAGATGATATCAATAAAATTATATCTGCTGAATAAAAATTATTGCCAAATCAAAATGTCGATTCTTTGATATTTTGTGTAAAAATATGATTCATGAGCCTTTATAGTACCCATTGGTAGTACTCTAATGAAATATCTACAAAAGAAGATCACGAGGCCATATTCTTTTCAGACGCCTCTGAGGATTATCAGGAATGGAATAGCAAGTTGTGTAACAAGTGGATTATGATAAGTAGTTAGTTTATTATGAAAGGAAAGGTATCTGATTAGTACCAAATCAGCGACATAAGGGATATTAAGTTCATTGTGGATACGTTCATTTGTGACAAAGTAAGGAGCGTTAAGGGTTTTTCGATGGATTTTGGATTGGAGTGATTGGATCCGGGACGAATTCGATGATTTGGTGGACCCCCATAAATCTATACCGTCCAAATAGATCTAATAACACAGGTCTGAAAATTTTTTTGTCAGCTGCATGAGATAATTTAACTGAATTATATGTTTTAAAATGCGCTGATTTCAGATGTGATGTCTTATTTTGGTTTAAAAAATAGTAGTCTATTTAAATTGGTAAAAGCACTTGTTTATTCAAAACTAGTTGAAAGTACCCTGCTCCGCTACGGTTTAATATCATTAGGATGAAGGAAAACTTAAATTAGTAAAAGTTAAGCTTAACGTTCATAATTATTATTACCTAAATAAACCTAAATTATTCTATTCTTAAAACTATTTCAATAAGTAAATTTGACAATAGAAATAAAACAATAAACGTTAATTTTATATTATTTTGATAGTCCTCCAATGAAGCTTCGAGGCAGCATTACCATCTTACCCAGCTCTGATACCAGAACATCAGCTTTTCTTATGGCATACTTTAAGTCTCAACTTCTTAAGTTTGTTGATTTTTTCGAATAAAGTTTAGTCTTTACTGTTTCTATTTTTGCGTAAATATCAAGCATAAATGGTTGAGGAGATTACGAAATTAAAGTAAATAAGGTTCTTCACCTCCTCGCTCCATCAACATTTAGGCGTAAAAATCAGTTGCAGACACAGTTTTCTTAAGTGGTGCATTGGTGTTTGGGTCACGCTGAGGGATGTTAATACTGTAACCATCTTCTCCATGGTAGAACATGAGGCGATACTGAAGAGAATCATACACTTGATAGAACTCACTGATTTTTATCAGTTTTTCATCCCTACATCGAACTGGCCTTACATGTCATCACCAGAGAACATAAGTCTTTTAGCCTCCTCTTTAACATTAGTCTTTTAATAGCTTCTCGTCACGAAACAACTCAAACTTGTAAGGGTCGACTTCTGAAGCCACCATCACAGTTCACAGAAAAGTACCATATTATAAGGTTTCGACATCGATCGTATTTTTGTTTGTTTACAACTATAAGGAACTTAATTTGTAGTCAAAGTGTGCGGCTTAAACATCTAACCTATTTTTAACTTAGCTTATATCCATATGACAATTAATCTTTTATTATTCACCCAATGAAAATTGTAATTGCATTTTAGGCGAGTTAGCCGCGATCCAGGCCGATTTTTTTTTAAATTCCTTTCTTAGCGGGCACCTACGGCCCTAGAGGAAGCTACATATCGAATTTCATTCCAATCCGTTCGGTGGTTTCTGGGATTTCGTGTTAAATGAGTGAGTGATATTTGACAAATGTAAAATAGATTATTATCAATCAATATTTTTTTACAACCCATGAAACATTATTTTGAGACATAATGTAACAATATTACACTTTTTCTAACAATATGATACTTTTCTGATTTCCATCTTTAGTTTCCCGCTTAAGCATCCAACAGTAGTATGCAAGCATAGTGGCGTCCCATCTTCCTTGGTACCTTCTCTCGTTATCACATCCTGGTGAACCTCCCCCCCCCCCCTGTTCTTCACTGCAAGCTCCCAGGTTTTCTGGAAAATAGTCTATGTGGGAATGTAAAAAATAGACCTTTAACCTCATCATGCAGCCTTGAGCTTCGTATGCTGTTACCATTCGTTGATGAATGATTTTGTAGTCAGGATCCTTAGTATTACCCAAAGCCTTTCGCACTACAGCCTTGAACGATAACCAAGCTTCTGTTTCCTTCTCATTCATACTTTACACAAAGAGGGTGTCGTTTAAAAGTTCTCTTAAGTCGGGGCCAGTGAAAACTTCCTCTTTCAACTTTGCTTCTGATACCTTCGGGAATTTTTTACATATATTTAAAAAAGTCCCCATCCATTTCTAAAGATTTTACAGATTGTTTCATCAACCTCAATTTGATATGGAGAGGGGGCAGCATAACCTTTTATGGTGGTACCAAAGTAGTATTGAAAACAGTTTTCTCTCCAGGTTTTAAAGTTTCTCGGGGTGGCCAATCACTTTTAGTCCAGTGCGGTTCTTCAGCTCTATAATCCCACAAGCATAAGAAGCATGGGTATTTAGTATACCCAGCCTGCTGACCCAAAAGCATCGCCACTAACATATATATAATATTAAACATAATACTGCAAAACACATAAAACCTATGTGATAGACTTTTTTGAATATTTTTCATGTTTTTGGGAGGTCAGAATCTTTAAGAAAATGTTTGAAAATCCTATGCAGTTTTTTAGTCGCAGACCTGTGTTATCGTGAATAGGGAGATTTGAACGTTCGTCAAGTAGGTGTAGCAGTCGTTGGAAACTTATCAATAATGAAATTCCAGTAGAAAAAGAAAATAAATCATCCATCCATATTAACTTGGCCATTGAAAACATATCCTCCTACTATAGTAAAACTACAAAAAACAAATACATATATTTAATTGTTATTTATTTTTGGGTAAATAATTTTGTTTAAATTATAAATTACAAACCTATATACGAGGGATTGAATTACTCGCCATTATTGAATCTATTGAGTTTCGCTTTTAGCGCGAACAACGCAATCGACGAGAAGAAAGTTTCAAGATAAGGGCAGTGTTCGCTTTAAGTGGGCGGAAGTTGGCGAAAGCAGGCTGAATGTGTCGTTCACTGAACGAACTAGGTGTAGGATCTAAAAACGGCTCGTTCTCTACTTACCATACTCTAAATGGTTCTCGAATGTGTTGTAGGAACAAGGCGGAACATGAAGTTTTGTCGAAATAAAAAGTAACTTTCTTTGTTGTGTATTATGAAGTGTACTGTACTAGAATAATGGGTAAGCAGAAACAACAGTAGGAACTTATCTACAGTCAGAGTCAAAAGTATTCGTAGACTAGTATAAGTTTTATTTTCTTTCGTTTAATTTTCTATTTACTACATATTTATTTAATTTAAACAGATATTATATTGCATTCATGATTATAGAATAGATTTAATATTTTTTCATGAGAATATTGACTGAATTTAGCTTAATATCTTATAAATTATAGTAAGATGCCTCATTTTTATGGGTCAAAAGTACACTAGCCTTTAACTGTTGTTTCTAACCCCTATCTTAATATTTTGAAGATAACCTGCAATCATAGAACGAGAGCCCGTCAACCCCAGACCTTATTTTATAAAAGATGAAAATTTGTCAGTGCATGCTCCTAATAGAGGTACGAACGATGGGCCATGAATGAAGTTTGCGTTATCGTGGCCTTGGCAGGTAAACGGTGCTAAAGGTGGGTAAAATACCAGACTATTATCGTCAATTATAAAGCGTGATTTTTTGATATTTCCTTCAGAAATTTACTTACGTTATAGTATAAAAGCTGATCTTTATATATATTACTTGGGTAAAAATTAGATCATCAGCCAGATCGTTCAGACAGTTCCAACCCCTTGCCAGACAAGCATGAAGGGTAGTTGTAAGAGCGAGCACGAGGCAAGATACATATGGCTGGGTGTGAGTGAGATAGTGAGTGATGTCTGTCGCGATCCTTCACCACGCTCTTGTATTTTACTGCACATGTATTGTTTATTACTCAGTGCGTGTTTACATCATCTAATTATTACCTAAGTAATATATATAAAGATCAGCTTCTATACTATAACGTAAGTACAATTACAAATAAACGAGCATTAAGGGTGTCTGGCAAGGGGTTGCCACGATGGTAAGTGTCTGGCTGATGAGGAGACATCATCTAATCATTGCCCGAGTAATATATATATATATATATATATATATATATATATATATATATATATATATATATATATATATATATATATATATATATATATAAATCAGCTTCTATACTATAACGTAAGTACATTTCTGAAGGAAATATCAAAAAATCACACTTCATAATTTGACGATAGTAGGCTGGTATTTTACACATCTTTAGCACCGTTTACCTGCCAAGGCCACGATAACCCGAACTTCATTCATGGACCATCGTTCGTACCTCTATTGGGAGCATGCGCTGACAAATTTTCATCTTTTATAAAATAACGAAGGTCTGGGGTTCACGGGCTCTTAGTCTATCAGTCTTTACCTTGACGTCATTTGTAAAGCTTTAGCGATTATTAGTGCTTATTATTGCTGTACAGCAGATACAATGGAAGAGGAAATGCAAATTATTATACGCCTACATTATAAGTTACACTTGAGGTAAGCAAGATAGAATAGAATAGAATAGAAAAATAATTTTATTCTGGGACAAAGTCCCTTAAGAATAACAGATAATTGCAGGTATAACTAAATTAAATCTGGTTAGAGACATAATGAGCTACAAAAAAGAAAAACAATAATACATTAATGACACTATGTACATAGAAGAATCTTTAAATAAAGAGAAAAGAAAAGAAGATAACATTTTACAGATTAGAGGAGATAGAATTAAATAAGAAAAAAAATAAAAAATAAAATGATATAGAAAAATCTTATGGTACAATGATATGATTTGTATGTACAATAGAAGTACCCAATGTTATATTCATGGAAAGTTAAACTTTTATTAAGAGGAATCTCAATTATTCCAGAACTGAATCCAGCAATGCAATAATAATTTTTGACTAAGTAGTTAGATAGTTAGCAAGCGTCAGTCTGGATGAGAAGGAGTTATTGGAAATATAAATATTTGAATGTTTTCAGGGATTTAGCTTGTCTGATGTGAGGAGGGATGGAGTTCCAGAGGATTGTTGAATATATATATATATATATATATATATATATATATATATATATATATATATATATATATATATATATATATATATATAGTTATATATATATAGTTATATATATATAGTTATATAGTTATATATATATATACATATATATATATATATATATACATATATAGTTAAGTATGCCTAAATGGTATTAGAAATATAAATAAATAATTGTATCTTAATCCCTCTTCCTACCTTATATAAACCTGCCCCCACCTAGCTTGGGCAGACATGCTTTACGCGTCCGTTGTGACGTATAGACATACTATGCCCGT
Organism: Euschistus heros; assembly: GCA_003667255.2. Lineage (NCBI taxonomy): Eukaryota > Metazoa > Arthropoda > Insecta > Hemiptera > Pentatomidae > Euschistus > Euschistus heros. The sequence continues at coordinate 823,752 of RCWM02000296.1, forward strand.
CAATCTTGCTGTTAGGTTATAATTTTTATACTTGTACTTGATGTCAATGTGTGTTATTCAAAATAAAACTTTTTAAAAACTTCATTCCGAGGTATCTTTATTTAACTGTATATGTATGTATATATATATATATATATATATATATATATATATATATATATATATATATATATATATATATATATATATATATATATATATATACATTCATGTGTGTGTTTTAATATGCTCTACCTGCGCAATAAATCAAAGGAAAAAAGCAAACACGAGATATAACAAACAATGAGAGAAGGTATGCAGGACACGTCTATGGAATAACTGCAAGAGAAACGGCTGTTAACGATGAGAGATCGAAAACTGCATACCATTATCGAATGTTTGTTTATCCTCGAAGAGTAGTCCATCTGATCTCACAACTGTTGCAGTCTTACTATATCTGACCTGGAGGCCCTTATTTATTACTAAGGGACACATATCATGCCCTAGATATATTTTATGTCGTTCATTTCAACGATAGTATTGAGAGGAAATGGAATTCCTGCTGAGTTACAAAAAATGAAAAATTTTAAACCTAAGTCATGTAACCGCCTCAAATATTATAACTCGGTACAGTTTCAGAACGTTTTATAGTGTAAAGCCTCGTTCAGGGCGCCCACAAGTTCTTTCGGCATCGGATGAATGGTTAATTAATAGCGTGTATAAAAAAAAAATTACCATTTTTTAAAGAAATATTTGTATTATTATTTCTTTGATATAAAATACAATTAATACACAAAGTATAGTCCATTGCTACCCATCTGCTAGCCAATTGCTCGATGCCACGCTAATACCATTCCTTGGGATGGCTGTCAAAGAACTCTTGGAGCAAAATTATCAAATTTTTTTCCTTGAAGAAAATGGCCCATGGATCGAAACAAGTAGTAATCCGAAGGTGTGAGGTCTGGACTATATGATGGATGGGGCAGGAGTTCAAACCCATGAAGTTCTGTAAACTTTTCTACTGATTGTTGAGGGATAAGTTCGTGAGGTCTACAGGTCTTTTTCACCTTCCCCATGGAGAGATGATGGCGACTAACAGTATCTTTCGACACACTAAACTCCCTGGCAAGTTCGCGAGTACTTGTGGACGGATTTGACTCAACAGCTTCCTTCAGAACCTCATGAAATCGGAACAAAATCATTACGTTTAACATATCATTCGAAAGCTTATTAAATTTACAAGTTTTAGGGAGATTTGCAGTTTTGAGGATAGTTTTTTTCGAAAAGTGGTGGGCGTTGAAGTAATTAAGATATTGTGACTTCCTCAAAAAAGTCTTTGATATATATGGTATTTTGCTATATTTATGATCTAGTTCCTCCCATATTTTTTTTTTTTTTTTTTTTTTTTTACACTTAGAGATACTCACCCTGTATATTTAATCTAGAGTCTATTCCCATTGTATTGACACCAGCTGTGCACTCTCCGGAAATTGATTCTAGTTTAAAAACGAGTAAAATGTTTGGTGGTGTTCCAATACTGTCTACACTTGCTGTAACTACTTTTATTAAAAAAATATATTTAAAGTGTTTTTTTATTATCCATTCCTCTCATATTATTTTTTTTTTACTGACAAGGGGACGTTTGAAGTTGTAACTCACAGATTTGAATGCCGATTTTTGTGTGGGTAGTAGGGACTTATAATAGTGCAAAACTAGAGTTATAGCCGCCAATGGGCATTAGGAGCCGAGTAAAAAAATAAAATATGAAAATCAGATTTTTTTTTTTTTTCTCAGCTCTAAGTCAAGATAGAGAAATGATTCTTTCACGTTTAATTGTAGTTATGTATGCTATTTTTAATAAAAATACTTTTGTTATGCTCAAAACACTACCTGGCTTTAGAGTGCTCAAAATCTCCAAAAAAAACGACTACACTCCAAGGAATTCCGCTGTAAATCAATGGAAACTTTTTTTCATGAACAACTGACCTCAAATCTTGATTTAACGCATTATAAAACCCTTATATGTGAAATTTTATCAAAATAATTTTTTTTTTATTTTTTACCCCTTAAAATTTTGAATTGAGATTTCATCAATATTTTTTACCGGCCATAACAACTGCTGTCTTCAACCGATTACAACAATAATAGCATCACTACAATCAGCATACATTCTGCTTTTTATCCATGCCTATAAAATTGGATTTACTCCCGATTTTAGTGGAAAGAAACTGATGTGAATGAAAAAATCCAAGGTCAGCTATAACTTGAGATATTTCAATAAGGGTAAATCCTGCGACCTCCGGACTTGGGCGCTACTATGCAGTTTTATGGCTTCTAGATGACCTTAAAATTTTGTCTTAATTGGTTGCGAAATATGTGAGATAGCGCAAATTATTTACATGTTTTCAGAAATTGACAGCCCCTTGCCTTCTAAAATCCTAAAAAATTTTAAAGGTAAAAAAAATTATTTTTGATTTCAACAAAATTAAGTTTCTACATGTTTTATGAGATGAGGAATCTGGAAATAATATCAGTTATTATATTAAAATAAGACGTTTTAAAATGACATATTTTTATTTCAAATTGAATAGAAATAGAAAGGTTTTGGTGGGAAAATATGTATTTTTTTTTTTAAATGGTCTTATTTGAAATTTATTGTGAAAAAAACAAAAAAATAATAGAAATATGGTAGATTATTTTAAAACGTCTTCTTTATATAATATAGGTGAGGAAAATTTTTAAACAAAAAACTGATATTATTTTCAGATTCCTCATCTTAAAAAACATGTAGAAACTTAATTTTGTCGAAATCAAAAATAATTTTTTTTTACATTTAAAATTTGGTAGGATTTTAGAGCCCCTTGCTCTCAATTTCTGAAAACATGTAAATAATTTGCGCTATCTCACATATTTCGCAATCAATTAAGACAAAATTTTAAGGTCATCTAGAAGCCTTAAAACTGCATAGTAGCGCCCAAGTCCGGAGGTCGCAGGATTTCCCCTTATTGAAATATCTCAAGTTATAGCTGACTTTGGATTTTTTCATTCACATCCGTTTTTGTCCACTAAAATCGGGAGTAAATCCAATGTTATACGCATGGATAAAAAGCAGAATATATGCTGATTCTAGTGATGCTATTATTGTTACAATCGGTTGAACACAGCAGTTGTTATGACCGGTAGAAAATGTTGATGAAATCTCAACTTCAAAATGTTAACCTCCTCGAAAGGGGTAAAAAAAATCAATATTTTTTTATTTTGATAAAATTTCACAAATAAGAGTTTTATGGTGCTCTAAATCAAGATTTGAGGTCGATTGTTCATGAAAAAAAGTTTCCACTGATTTACAGCGGATTTCCTTGGAATTTTGTCATTTTTTTGGAGGTTTTGAGCACTCTAAAGCCGGGTAGTGTTTTGAGCATAACGAAAGTATTTTTATTTAAACTAACATACATAACTACAATTAAACGTGAAAGAATCATTTCTCTATCTTGACTTAGAGCTGAGAAAAAAAAATAAAACGTGATTTTCATATTTTATTTTTTTACTCGGGCCCTAATGCCCATTGGCGGCTATAACTCTAGTTTTGCACTATTATAAGTCCCTACTGCCCACACAAAAATCGGCATTCAAATCTGTGAGTTACAACTGCAAACTTCCCCTTGTGAGAAATTATTGTCGAAATATTTATACAAAAAATGTCTGTAGGTTTAGTTTTAAAGACGTCTTTATGTTCGGATAATCGGGGACCGGACAACTTGAATTTCAGAGATCTTCTCCACTTTATTACACAAACAGATAATCCTGTGTTATGCGGAAAAGAAACCTACCTCTTGTTACATGTAGTCATGAATTTAAATGGTTTGATAGCTTTACCCGGAGAATGGCTAACAGTGAGTTGAAAGAGAACGTCCGTAAAAATTTCTAATCGAGTTAGATAATCGATATGAGCCATGTTCTTTTATGATCAGCCATCACTGCCATTAAGATATATATATATATATATATATATATATATATTTTTTTTTTTTTTTTTTTTTTTTTTTTTTTTTTTTTTTTTTTTTTTTTTTTTTTTTTTTTTTTTACATATGAAGAGTTTCTTTACATATGAAGGTTTCTTCACCCAAACTCCTCGTCCAACGCCCTCCTCCATTCTTCCCTATTGGCTGCATCTTCCTCCCTCAACCCGTGTCCAGCCATGCTCTCCTCCACTTTGTCCCTCCATTGGGTACGAGGTCTTCCTCTCCTTCTCCTTCCCTCGGCCTCCCATTCCATTAACATTTTCGGGATCCGTTCCTTGTTCATCCTTCTCACATGGCCATACCACCTCAATCTTCTCTCCTCGATCACTTCCAACACACTCCCTCTCACATTCATCCTCTCCCTTATATCACTGTTCCTAATGCGTTCCACTCTCGATATCCTTGCAGCTCTCCTCCAGAAATCCATTTCGACCGACAGCAGTCTTTCTTCCTGTGCCCTGTTAAGGGTCCAAGTCTCAGAGGCGTATAACATTACACTTTGGACTAATGCGCTATATATTAGTTTCTTTGTTCTTTCAATTATGTTGCTACTCCAGAGAAGAGAATTCAGCATGCCCACAGCTTTCCTGCCATTTGTTATTCTCTTTCTAACCTCGGCATTTGTGGTTCCATTTCTTTCCAGAATTGAGCCAAGGTAACAAAATTGTTCCACTCTATCCAGGCTCGCAATTTCAGGCTCTAATATTTCCTCTCTGTCTGTGCTCATATATTTGGTCTTTTTATAGTTAATGTTCAAACCCCAGTTCTTATATTGCACCGCCACTTTCCTAAACATATAGCTCGCATCTTCTTCGTCCTGAGCGATGATTACTTGATCATCTGCAAATAGTAAATGGTCTAAATGCATGTCATTTATCGGTATGCCCATCTGACCACAGTTCCTTGACCATCCCTTCAGACAAACATCAATGTATATTTTGAATAATGTTGGCGACATACAACATCCTTGGAGCAATCCTTTGCTGTTTGGGAAAACTTCTGATAATGAATTTCCTATTTTTATTTGGCATTTATTACCTCTATATATTTCTTTGATTACTCCCGTAATGTTACTGTTTATGCCAGCCATATCCAGGGCTTCCCACAGTAGCTTCATACACAGTAGCTTCATAGTGTTTCGAGGAACACTATCATACGCCTTTTCAAGATCTATAAATGTCATGTCCAGTCTCCTCGCCTTGGCTGTTTGCTTTTCTTTTGTCGGAGGGTAAAGATTTGGTCAATACAGGATTTCCCTGCTGTGAATCCACATTGTTCCTCTGCCTGCGAGAATTCTTTTTCCAATTTACCCTTTATTATTTTACCCAGCAAATTATTAAGATATATAAAACAATATTAATTAAAAATTTAATTTAGTCAAAATAAAAGGATAGTATTTTTTCTACACTACTCTCCATACATATTATCCGTTTTCTAAATACAAGTTATTACCATTATAATGAAATTAAAAAAATAATCTTTATTCTGGGACGTATTGTCCCCTAAGAATAACGGAATTGTGTCATAAAATAGTACAATGGTCTGGCATATATATTTTCATACAAAGGTATTTATATATGAGGAACAATAGACATTTACAGTTAAGTAAATAATTGTCTAAATAACTTTAGTAAATAAGATAACATAAGAAGGATAAATGAAATAATACTAAAAATAAAATAAAATAAATAAAATAACCCTGAGAAAATGAGAAAAGATATATACAGAGGATGAACTATGTCTATATGTAGATTGGATGAAGAAAATATTTACAGAGATTACGATATATACTTATATACACTGCACTCATTCACTTATACACCTATACACGCAACTATACACATATGAATTGTCGATTATAGTTAAAATGTTTAGAAATTTCTCAAATCGACTTATCAAATCATCAAATTTTATTTTGATATTTTTGGTTCATCATAGAATAATATACACGAATTGTTTGGCAAGAAAAGAGAAACATTACTCATGCTATAATCCAAGTTTTGGTAAGCCGTTGGCTTAAATCTTCGTGTTATAGACGTTCCGAAGTTGTACCCCAGAGCTCCAGATGCGACGTGAAGAAGTTAATGGTGTCACCTGGTGAGAGAGTTAAAGACCTCTTCGAGTCGATCAACTCCCAGTTCCTGGTGCAGCTGGGAATTCCTAAAAACTATGTTGTGTTAACCGTCTTTTGAAATGTTTTTTTTTGACGTGTTATACCAGACAGAACAGGAGTAGTGTAATAGAAACAGCAACATGATTTTGTAGACCAAAATAGCAGTTCTGTAACGGATTAATGATTTTCTATGTAAAAAAAAGATAAAAAAAGTTCAAGTCTTAATTACTCTAACTGGACAAACTTCAACAAACCTGTAGCACTTACAACCAATGAAGGGTCTCGGGTTCAGTACTTAGGTAGGCTGTACTGTTTCTAAGCCAACGGTGGTGAAAGGAGGTGATTTGGCTAGAGTTCACGCACAACCGCCAGGTTTTTCCCCAATTAAGGGTACCCACTTTAAAGGAGACTAGGTGTGCCAACCTCGAATTCGATCGACGGCCGAAATAACAGAAAATAAATTTTCTGCATTCAGCCGGACTCGAACTCGGGCCCGGGAGCATGGTAGTCAAGCACCTTACCCACTGAGCTACCGCGCCTCCTTCACCAAAGATAGCCATAAATTTTCTTTTATTAAAGGGAGGCTCGATGGCCGATTGAGTTTGACAAGGGTCTCAGCGTGCTTGGTATTGAAGATCGTGGGTTCGAATCTCACCTGGGCGGGTTAAAATTTGTTTCGTGGCGCACCCACGAATGAATCTCGACCTTCTCCCCTACTCTACAATAGATAAGGTAACCTGTAGGATAACTCTTCCTTCCTGTTTTAGTTGGAGTACATAAGGACGTTAAGTCCAAATAAGCCATCTTTTATTAAAGTTGTATAATACTCCGAATAAAATTGAACATTATGCATATTTACCAGTCTCTGATTTTTTACAAGATACTCAAATTAGAAAACATATGATTTTCATTATTCGTCATGTATTTAGCAGGACTGCCGATTGGGGGGTAATTTCCCCCCGGGGGGAAATTTTGGAGGCCTTTGCACTTTTGGGGGTTATTCGGGGGAAATTCGAGCAAATATTGGAGGTTATACGTCATCAGTAGGGCTGCCGATCTGGATATTTTAATCGTTATAAATTTAAAGAAAATGATTCGCCTTGTAGCGTATAATTTAGCTATAATAAGTATTATTTTTTATTTTATAACAATATCTAATTACATAAATTGCATTAAATATGCGAAGAATATCTTAATTTCTAATTTAGACATAAAGATATTTATAAAGTTAATGCCTCATTATTAAAGTTGATAAGCAACATTAGTCATTTTGTCATTTGGGGGAAATCAGGATGAAGTTTTGAAACGGTTGGAGGGAAATTTTATTTCAGAATCGGCAGCAATGATATTCAGGCACAACAAAATATAATCAACTTTCGACCTTTGAGTCGGCTAAATTTAAATCAGGTTAATAGAACAGTTATTGAAGGAGAAAAAGAAGAACTAGCGACGGTAGCGCCGTGGCTATAAGGTACACCAATGAGGTACCAGCTACCAACAGGTGTCGTGTTTCATCTGCAACACAAGATGGCTATCCGTAGAAAGCCTACGTACTAGAACTCGGGTCCGGTTTGGCCATGTCACATCCGCGCTTTCATGAAACCTAGTTCGTGGGAGTGACATCTGAAATTTTAACAATATTACTTTCCACAAAGTAATGTAACTGTCATGCAATGTACATTCCTAGCCACGGTCTCTTTAATATGAAAAGAGTAAAAATGGTTTCCGTGATGTTATCCGAATTTTCATGTTGAATTCATCATGCGATTCGAAACGAGAATTGCATAAAAAAATAAAATTTAAGGTGAAGTAAGCTTATGCTAATTTTGCCGAATATAAGACTTTAGAGTCAAAACCTGCTAAGTCCGTATTTACAAATTGTTTAGGAGGTCAAAAAACGTGAAGACTTATGTTCTCTGGTGATGACATGTAAGGCCAGTTCGATGTTGGGACAAAAAACAGATAAGAATCAATAGTTCTACCAAGTGTATGATTCTCTTTAGTATCGTATCATGTTCTACCATGGAGAAGAAAGGTACAGTATTAACATCCCTCAGCGTGACCCAAACTCCAATACATCACTTAAGAAAACTGTGTCTGCAGCTGATTTTTACGCCTAAATGTTAGTGGAGCGAGGAAAGTGAAGGTGAAGAACCTTATTTACTTTAATTTCGTAATCTCCTAAACCAATTTATGCTTGATATGTACGCAAAAATAGAAACAGAAAGACTAAATTTTATTCGAAAAAATCAAAAAAGTTGAGAAGTTAAGACTATATTCACTTAAAGTATGCCATAAGAAAAGCTGATGGTCTGGTATCAGAGCTGGGTAAGATGGTAGTGCTGCCTCGAAGCTTCTGGAAGGCTATCAAAATAATATAAAATTAACTTTTACAAATTGTCAAATTTACTTATTGAAATTATTCTAAGAATGGAATTGTTCAGGTTTATTTAAGTAATAATAATTATCAACGTTAAGCTTAACTTTTACTAATTTAAGTTATCTTCATCCTAATGATATTAAACCGTAGCGGAGCGGGGTACTTTCAGCTAGTATTTATAATAATTGTTAATTAAAATTAAACAAAAGCACTTTCATTTGCATCTCCATTGTCCGAATGACTTATATTTGATTCTTTTTTATCATCAGCATTTTGTAAGGTCGTCAAATAGTACCCTAACTTTGGATTCGAAGTCCACTTATCGCCAAAATGTTTTTTTTTAATAAGAAATCTACGTAGCGCTCTTACCGTCTCCTTGGTTGTTGTTGTTTGTTTTTAAGGGCAAAAAAACTGCTATGGTTATTATTGCCCATATACCCGAACTTTACTATACCACCTGCATTGCAACAATGACAATAACAATAATAAATTTCTAATAAAATTTTATTAATGTCAACCATAAATAAGATTTACTAAAAAAATAAAAAATCAATAAAAAAATAAAATAAACAGAATAAAAGAAAATAAAATAAAAATAAAGAGAAAAAAAAATAGTAATTAATAAAGTAACGAACATTAAATACAATTATATAACTTAATTTTCTTTATAAATTCTATAGTACTAGAAATGTACTGTTCACTATCGCCTAAGAACATACAGAGCTGACGTGGTACACCACATCTATCCCTATCTCTCCTGTACCGAGGACACTCCTCGAAGATGTGCCTCAGTGTTAGAGCAACTCTGCAGAGTTGACACTGAGGAGATATCTCTTTGCCATCAGGTAGTCATGCGTTAAACAGCAGTGTCCAATCCTTAGCCGTGTGATTATCACCTCCTCCCTTCTACATTGTCTTGATGAAGAGACCCAGCCACCGATGTTCGGTTTGATTTCCTTTAATTTATTACCTTCCGATGCTGACCATGCACTCTGCCATTCATCCAAAATCTTCATGTGGAGTGGTCGAAACATCTCTGCCGCGGACAAGAAAGTGGGTGTAATGGTTTCTAATTGGTGGGCTTCTCTTGCTGCTTCATCCCCATCCTCATTTCCGGGTATACTGGAATGGCTGGGGATCCAGAATCTTTTTTTGGATCCCCAGCCATTCCTTCTCCTTGGTTAGATGAACTTAAAATACGCGGATTTAAAATAAAATTTACGTTAACGGAAGTTAACTAAACTTAACATTTATCTTTCAAATGTTCATAATTAAGTAACTTGATTTAGACAGCTGGTCAGCACAAAACAAATTGTGCTTGAATGGTTAACTAAGCTTAACTATGCTTTACTGGGCGTACATAACTGATGGACTTTCTTTAGGCAGTTATTCACTGAAGTGTGTGATCTATCTCACACTGAGTGTGTGAGATAGATTAAATCTACTTTTACAAAACTCAAGATGGATAAAAACGCAAATTACAATAACTATGTTTTAAGATGAATATTTCACTTTAAAAAACACTAGCTGAAAGTACCCTGCTCCGCTACGGTTTAATATCATTAGGATTAAGGACAACTTAAATTAGTAAAAGTTAAGCTTAACGTTGATAATTATTATTACTTAAATAAACCTAAAGAATTCCATTCTTAGAATAATTTCAATAAGTAAATTTGACAATTTGCAAAAGTTAATTTTATATTATTTTGATAGTTCTCCAGTGAAGCTTCGAGGCAGAACTACCATCTTACCCAGCTCTGATACCAGACCATCAGCTTTTTTTAATAAGTAAATAAGGCTAAATTAAAGTAAATAAGGCTCTTCGCTCCACTAACATTTAAAATTAGCTGCAGACACAGTTTTCTTAAGTAATGTATTGGAGTTTGGGTCACGCTGAGGGATGTTAATACTGTACCTTTCTTCTCCATGGTAGAACATAATACGATACTAAAGAGAACCATACACTTGGTAGAACTATTGATTCTTATCTGTTTTTTGTCCCTACATCGAACTGGCCTTACATATCATCACCAGAGAACATATGGTAAGTCTTTTAACCTCCTCTTTAACATCAGTCTTTTAATAGCTTCTCTTCACGAAACAACTCAAACTTGTAAGTTGTAAGTAACCTCTGCAGCTACCATGATTTCACAGAAATTACCATATTATAAGGTTTCAACATCGATCGTATTTTTGTTTGTTTACAACTATAAGGAAACGGTGGTCAAAGTTTTCGGGTTAAAGATCTAACCTATTTTTTAACTTAGCTTATATCCAAATACCATATGATAATTAATCTTTTATTATTCACCCAATAAAAATTGAAATCGCATTTTTCGCAAATTAGCCGCGATCCAGGCCGATTTTTTAAAATTCCTTTCTTAGCGAGCACCTACGGCCCTAGAGGAATCTACATATCGAATTTCATTCCAATCCGTTCGGTGGTTTCTGAGATTTCGTGTTAAGTGAGTGAGTGGTATTTGACAAATATATAATAGATTATTCACCATGAAGAATACATTTCCATGTTGATTTTTAATAAGCTTTTATTCATTCACCTGTATGTAAGGGAATCTTTTATCGTAATTTTTACCAATGTCCAGTAATCTGATTAAATTGAAAATTTGCACACGTTTCAATGACTAATGGCAATACAATAATTGCACAACTTTGGTCTAATTTTTTCAATAGGGCTAGTTAAATTACACCCAAAAATGGGGGGTCTGCCTTGCAAAAGGTGAAGTAGTAGGTTTTACGTTTTTATATCGTCCAGGTGGGTCCTGAGAATAAAATATCAAAAATGAAACTAAATTTGATTAGGGGAAAATGTTTGGGGGACCAAAAAAAACCCAAACTTTTTTTAATTTTTTCAGATTTTGAAAAAAAAAAAAAAAAACACAGCTTTCAATCGAAAAATGCTTTATTTACAAAATTAAAGTTTACTAAATTGTGCCTCTAAGGACATCCTTTAAGCTAAATTTGATTTTGACGTTTAGCCACGATCGATTTTTAAAAATCGAAGAATTTTGCCAACTTTAAACAGTAAGTTTTGGTTATGTTTAAAAGTATATAACGTTGAAATGGCTAATGCAATCAAAAACTCTTATATAATTAAAGTTGTGGATTACATTACATTTTGTGCAAGATAGGATTTTTAAGGTAAAAATTTGCCCATTCCTACTCTGAGATATGTCAAAAAAACAAACATTGTTGGATGATTATGGATAAACTGTGTTAAAAATGCAAACAAATAACGAATATTACAAGGAAATTAGCTTGGAACCTTGAACTCAAAAAATTAAAAGTTCTGACTGCTGCAAATTGTTCACCATATTTAGCCTTGTAGTTAGGTCTGCTACAAAAGCTAGAGTGTTTTTCTAGTTTTTTTAAACTTTTTTTTTTTTTAATAACAATTTATTGAAATTTACAACTGTACAAGATATATACATCAAGTAAATGTGCTGTTAACTATAAGAATAACGTGACAAAACATGAAAAGTACTACCCATCAGTAGCACTTTAATAAAAATTCTACACTAGAAGGTCCCTGGGCCATGTTCTTTTCAGACGCCTCGGAGGATTATCAGGAATGGAATGGGAAGCAAGTTGAGAAACTAACGGATTTGAGTGATTATGGAGCTTACTATGAAAGGATAGGTATCTGGTGTGGGCTAAATCAGCAACATATGGAACATTAAGGTCTTTATGGATAAGTTTATTGGTGACAAAGTAAGGAGCATTGAGGATTTTACGAAGGATTTTGGATTGTAAGGATTGGATACGAGATGAATTGGATGGTTTAGTGGAGCCCCAAAGCTCAACTCCGTAAGTCCAGATAGGTCTAATCACAGTCATGTATATTAGTCTTTTGTAATTAATTGGGAGCTTTGAACGTTTGTCTAATAAATGTTGAAGTAATCTGTAACGACGGGCAGTTTCTTGTCTTTTTAGTCTTGTATGTGGATTCCAAGTAAGACGTTTGTCCAAGTGGAGTCCAAGGTAGCGGATCTGTTCAACAGGGATTAGTGGAATATCATTAAAGGATACTGTAGGACAGGAAGTCGTGGGCTTACGGCGAAGGGTAAAGGTTATTTGGTGAGATTTTTTTGGATTTATTATGATTCTCCATTTTTGACACCATTCTTGAAGGGTTAGGATGTGGGATTGGAGTGTTTGGGAGGCAATGAAGGGGTCATTGTTTACTGATAACACACATGTGTCATCAGCGTAAGTGGTGAGGACAGTGGTAGGATGAGTTGAAATGTCAGCTGTATACACCGTGTAGAGGATGGGGCCTAGGATACTGTTTTTTTTAAACTATAATTTTGTTTTAGTCATTTAACTCATTTTAGTCAAAATGCGACTTAACCACTTATTCACCAGGATGACAGAAATGGGTGATTTTCAGATTAAGGGCAATTTTTATTCCCATAAGATTATCAACCAATTAACTAAGTCCTACCTTAATTTTTGCTCAATGATATTAGAATGGTGAAACATTTTTTTATAATAAAATATTAAACATGAAATAAAAACGTGTGATTTTATTTGAAAATTGTTTATAAACAACGAAAATGTCATTACCACGGAGTGTCCCACTCATAGTTTTTACTAAACATTCGCCACTTTGGTTTCGTTAACTATGGCGAATTGTGGTGAAATTTATTTCCTCGCATTAAGGATAATCTAAAGATCCTAAATGTTTTCATTTTTGTGTTTTTGGTATTGTTAATTTTGCTCCAAACTTGGTCCCAACACTATGGTCATTACCAAGCAAGAAATAAATTTGTAGGGAAATCAACTTTAAGAAATGGAACAGTTGGGAAATTTTTTTTCAAAATGTAGTGGTACACCTTCTGCTGAAGACCAACCACCAGCGGCGAAGCGATAGTCAGTTTGGTAGTTCCCTCACACGTGTTAACCTGAGAAGTAAGTCACGTACCTTTATTGTTGTCATTACCACGACTAGTATTATCACTCTTGCTTTTCAAATTATTTCGTTGCCTTTATTTTTATTTTGACTGTCATTTGTTTCTAAGCAGTTGGCACAAGCAATATTTTTTTTGTTTTAATCGTAGCGGTTTGTAGCGAACAAAATGCATGCAAATGTCATTACAAAGTTAAAACCCATGTCATTCTCACGCCCGAATTATTAGCGCGGTAATTACATAAATTTTTTGGTAAAGAACATTTTTAATTAATTTTTAGTTCTTTTAGTTATTTTTTCTTTAACCTAAGCACCTAACGACAAAATGACTCGTCCCAAGCCTAAATTTACTGCTACCGAAAAAAAAAGGTACAAAAAATGCTGCGGATTGTCATTACCAAGATCCAGTATGTCATTAACGTACTTTATTAATTTTAAAATTCTAAATTTCAATTGAAAAAATCTGTTTTGATTTTGACCAATTGTATTTTTCAAAAGCTGAGAGGCAATAAAAGCCGTCAGTAGTTATAAATATTTAATTTAATGAAGTCTAAATTTGTAAAAATTTGATACTCGAAATTGACCGTAATCTGAGAATCACCCACAGAGGCAGTTATGGAAATTAAGTTATCTAGGTATCTATGGGAACCTCCATGTTGATAACTGTGTGTCGTTTAGTTCTTGTCGAATGGACAAATTATAACCTTATTGTGGAAAAGTGCCTTCCTTCGTTCTCTGAAGGAAGTCAAGATTAAAACTTACAACATTATACCTCACATAATCCTCCCAACTACGTTTCGGCCTACGTCTTCTGATTATCCTTTTAGTGAAAAGCTGCCTTTCAAGGATTCTTCTGCAGCTGATAAAAAAAAAAAAAAAAAAAAAAAAAAAAAAAAAAAAAACAGATATGCTGTCTTCCTATTTTTAAGATTCAGACGCTGGAACTCTCTCATATGCAACTTAACAACTCGCACCCCAAAATTTCAACCAATTATTTAATCTTTGAGCGTTCGTATAACCTCTATCCATTATCAATCGACCGTTTTGATCTAAATCTACCCACAACCAAACAACTCATTCATTCGTAAACAAACTCATTTTTGATTTCAACTGCTATATTTGAAAACCCAAATATCCAAGAAATAGGTAATTGCAACAAGAAAACTCTAAAAAGATACGAACACAAATGGACAAAACACATATTACTCGAAGGCTAAAAAACTAATTTCTATAAATTACAAAATATTACATAAATTAGAGTAGTGTAAATATCTTTTGACACCAAAAGTTATTAAGTAAAAGTTTGATTTTTGTATTATTTCACAAAAGTAGTTTTATTATCTTTTGTTTGTATTTTGTAATTTTATAAGTTTTATATTATTATCCTTATCACTCCAGGCTTGGATTATAATTTGACTATTATTTATAATTATTCATAAATTGTTAATTTAACTAGTATTGTTTATTTTGCTGTGTAGGTTTTTTAAAAAGTTTTCCTACTGTTTTATCTCGTTAGCATTATACATTGGTTTATAGATTCCTCTATTATTATTAATCATTGTTTATATGAGATGGATGTGTATCCAAACATGTACCTATGTTTTTATTAGCCTAATTTGGCTTTATGTAATCAATTTTTAATAAAGAATTTTAAAAAAATCAACTGTTAAAATTTAGGATTTGGGAGACATGGACTCGAAGCTAGGCTTGGGAAGTCTTTCCCGCTTTTAAAATTAATGTTATGCTATTTCTATAAATAATCCTAAAAACCAAAGAATCAGATCTTGTTAATGTTTTGTAAGTTTTTATTTCAAACGATTGATACCTCTTTGGAATGTTACCTTATAACCTTGACCATATTGTTAGAAAGTATGTCAAATAGCTCCGATAGCACAGACAGCACCGACGAACAGAACACAGAAGAATGCTGCATCATGGGACTGGTTCGATCCTCTTTTCGCTTACGTCTGTGGCCGAACGGAGCAATCCCGAAGGAGATGTTCAAGCCACCTCCACCCACTTACACGTTCGGTGCCGAATCGGAATACACCTTGTACATGATCTTCCACGAGAAATGTCTTGCATCGATTTACGAATCATGGAAAAACATGATTGATTGCAGCTGCGCTACGACAAGAGAAGGAAGCGAGATAGCGTGCTTCCTGTTCAAGCCTGTTTCTGATGCTCAATTCACGATTCTATATTCACACGGAAATTGCTCCGACATCGGGTCTGACCTGCCTTTTTGCGTTCGGCTGGGTCTCCTTGTTGAATGCAACGTCTTCACGTACGACTATTCTGGATACGGTTCTAGCTCCGGATGTCCATCGCAGAAGAACGTTCTGGCTGACATAAAATGTGCCTGGGGACATTTGAAGAAGAAGTACGGCGTGCTAGAAGAAAGGGTTATCCTATACGGGCGTGGCCTGGGGGCGGTTCCGACCGTTGAATTAGCCGCGAAGAAGACACCAGCGGCGGTGATTCTTCTTTCTCCATTGACTTCGGCGAAGAACGTGGCGGTCCTGAACCTGACGCGGAACCGCAATCGACATCTCTTCAAAAGCATCGATAAGCTGTCGATGGTGACTTCTCCCATCCTCGTCATCCACGGAGTCAACGACAGGGTGATCAACCTGTCACATGCCGTTTCCATTTACAACAAGTACCCGAAAAAAATTGACCCGCTTTGGATCCATGGCGCTGGCCACGAAGACGTTCAATTCAATGTCGAGTATCTGAAGCGGATGATGAGGTTTGCCGAGGAACTGGGGGTCAGCCTCTATCCAAGGAGCTTGAAGGCCAAGGTGGATTATATGAGGAAGACGAAGCTTTTTATCTAACAAGTAACTGGTCGCAAAGAGTTGTCATAGCTTAAAAAATAAATAAGTAATCTATATCTAAATCTATACTAATATATAAAAGAAAAAGCCATTTTTTGTTTGTGATCAATAGGGCAGTGAAATATATTTCTTCTAACTAACTAAAATATCTAGTATTATCAAAATATATATGTTTTGAGGGATTTGGAATAAATTTGAGCTATTTTTAATTTGCATATTTTGCCATAAATGCATATTTTTACATATTTTGAACAACAGTCATGGTCATAGAAATTGCATCACTTAAATAAAATGGAGGATATCCTTAAACCACTGTTATTCTTACCTTTTGATAATTTTAAATTGTTTTGCAAAGAAAAAGAGTATGTTATTAGGCATAAAAAATGGTTTAAACCCAAACAAAAAATAAAAAATATTCATAAAATGATAAATAAAATTTTTAGTGTTAAAGAGGAATTTAAAAAAAAAATTGTTTTTTACGTACTCATATGAATTTATTTATAAAACATATTTATTGAAATATTAATATAAGCTACTGTTTAGTCGAACCACCATTAGCCCTGATAACTAAGGTGATCCTGTTTGGCATTAAGTCATCAAACTTTTTATGATTTCGTCACTAATCTCCTCATTCCACACCTTTTCGATTGCCTGTTTTAGCTCATCTCTATTCTTAGGCTTTGCAATATTAGTTGTTTTGCTGTCTGGCCCTGGCAGTGCGGAGATCTCGTTTCCTGTTAAAAACTGCTTTTCCTAAGGCTATAAAGAATAATGTATCTTACAGCTAATACATTTTTTAAAATAAATAAATAATTAATTTACGAATTTGGCTCTATGGCATGGAGCAGAATCGTCTTGAAAAATGAAGTCTCCGCAGTGTGTTAGAAGTGAATTCATTGAGGGAATAAAACTCTCTTCCAAAATTTTTTTTATATTTTTCTGCATTATCCGTCCCATCTATGAAGTGTATTTGGCCAACTCTAAAGTAGGAAAAACATCCCCAGAACAGCACACTTACCGGATGTTTCACTGTTTTTATAGTACAGGATTCATCCAACCTTTCATTTGGCCGACGTCTTACGTATGGAGTACCATCGGAACTGAAGACATTGAATTTACTCTCATATGAAAAACATCACTTTCCTTCTGTCATCAGATGTCCAATTTTTAAAATGCTGCGCCCAATTTAGGCAAAATTGTTTCATTTTCTTGTTAAGAAATGGCTTTTTGGCTGGTTTTCTTGCCCATAAACCTTTTTCTCTTAATCTTCTACCTACTGTTTTTCAACTTACTTCTGCTAAATTGCTATCTAATAGATCTCTAGATATTTCTTTAGCAGTTTTGAAGCGATTTTCTAAGGATAATCTTATCATCATGCGATCTAAACGATTATCTGTCTTCCTTTTCCTTCCAGTCCCTTTCTTTCGTTTGGTAGATCCCTGGGAAAGATTTTTGTTTATTATTCTTACCACAGTGGATTGGTTGCACCTCACCCTCCTTGCTATCTCACGCGCAGAAAGTCCAGCTTCAGCAAATGTCACTATTTTAACTTTTTTTCTCATTAGACATTTGTTTGAAACTCAGTCTATTGGACATAATAATACAAAATACGTGCTTAGTATAAATAAAAACCTAAAAATAGCTATAAGAACTCCTCCCATTCTTTTTTTTTTTTTTTTTTGCCTAATCAATGCGTTTGTATGTGTCAAAGTGTAGCCCAGTCAAATAAGGATTTCACCTCGGAAATGAACCCATGAAGCTGAATTGTTGCATATACCTTTGTTTTGGTATTCTAAATAAGTGGTAAAACGTTACCGATCTCAGCACGTTAGCATAATTAAATATTCAAGGTCAAAGGTCACAAATATTAGTTGTTTTTTTTCAAATATCTCGATTTCTATGCCTCGGCCGTCAATAAAGAAGGTTACAAAACTTGTAGATAATAATATTCTGTTTTAATTCTATTTATTTTTATTTAGGGTTAACCGTTTTCGAGATATAGAGAAGAAGAAGCGGGAACCGGTTCGGACATACATATGTTTCTAGTGCTTTTGACATTCGTTTCTCAGAAATATTGTCAGTAACAAAGTTGTAGAGCATTAAATTGATTTTAATTTCATATATTTGTCTCTGGCACTTAAATCAAATGTTTGACAAAAAGTGAGGTAAAAATATTTTTTCTCTATAATTATCGATTTTTAATAACGTATATCTCGAACACTATTGAGAGTTGGGCAAATATGTACAGAAACAATTTTATAGGAATTTAATTAGCTTTAATTTCAATCTGTAGATTATTTTTCTAGAGTCCACGATTTTCGAGATATGATCGAAAAACCTAAACATGGTACCTTCTCCCCTTCCCCCACCATAAACTTGGGATTCCCGTTCTCCCAGGGACCGGGACTTTTAGTATATTTACCTTCTAACTACTCCTAACGAAGCTGTGAAGTCAATAGTCACGTAATTCATGAACTCTACACCCCTCATTTCAGCACTCACACTGGGATCGCGCTTTTCCGCGAAAACACGTTTTGTGGTACTTTTTTTGCCGAAAGTTATAGTTCGATCCAAAATATATTTTTACCATCTGAAAGCTGGTTAAATTTACTGTAAGAACTTGTATATTAAATGTTGATCAAGTCCCATAAAATATCAATGTTAGCACCCTCAAAACTGTTTTGAAATCCAAGTTTTTTTGGCACATTTTTCACAATAACTCCGTAATTGTTTCTCCGATCTGAACTTTCATTTTATCAACTAAAATCTGGTTAAATTTACTATTAGGCCCTTTATATGAAATTTTGATTAAACCACGTAGCCAGCGCGCTGAATATGTATCTTTTTGGCAACACCTGACGATTTTGTCCTTTGTTTATTGTTTATTTTGTTTAATTTTGTCATTTTCAGTGGCCTTACTTGGGTATACTACGGAG
Source organism: Euschistus heros (assembly GCA_003667255.2). Taxonomy (NCBI): domain Eukaryota; kingdom Metazoa; phylum Arthropoda; class Insecta; order Hemiptera; family Pentatomidae; genus Euschistus; species Euschistus heros. The sequence continues at coordinate 842,949 of RCWM02000296.1, forward strand.
TTTATACTGGAAAATGGTTAATCCTAAAAAAAAAAAATGAATACAATTAAAATTATAGAGAATATTATTATCTACAAGTTTTGTAACCTTCTTGATTGACGGCCGATGCAAAGTTCGTGAATCTAGCGGGACAAAAGTTTGAAAGCGATCGTATCGATAATTTAATATTTTTTTATCATTCAGAACAACTTGAAATGATTAAAACAAGGTTATTGAAAGGTTGATAAAACATTTAAAATTTTATTTGTGACTTGTTGTTTTATTAAGAAAAAAAAACTTTAAAAAACCATTTATTGATGATTATATAAACTGAATTTTTAAAAAATGAATATATCTACTTTATGATAATAATGTCAATATTATGACTGGAAAACACCTCTGTAACAACTAACAATTTCTCTGAAGTTTTGTTCAGTAATAATAAATAGAATTTATAATATATATAAATCAGGACAATATGTTATTAAACTATAAGCTTTAACACTTTAATACTTAATTTCTATCTTAAAACGAGCAGAACTCAGACACATTATATTGTTTTAAACTGAAAAGAAAATTATAGTCTATAATGTCATCTTTGATCGAGATTATCACTATCATTACTATGCTGTTCACTAAGTAAGGGTACCATACTCGTATCTGCGTCTGATATTACAAGCAATTGAGAACACTATTACCTAAAATTTTTCTCTGGTAGTAGTCCGTATTAGGTAATTAAAGGATCAGACGAAATAAACAAATTATTCATTATGTCGGTATTGGTTACTGTGCGAGACATTTTCCGAGGGAAATGTTCCCTGTATCTTTTTATCTCTTTGTTTTGACTTTTTTTTTCTTCCTGGGAATTATTAAAACTGAAACCTCCAGCCCGTAACCAATTCCAATCGCGCAACTGAGAGTAACCGCCTGAAACACAATTTTTGGTGCTACTGATTAACGGGCAAAAACGGGAAGCCAAATACAATATATTCACTAAAATTTAATGTCCCCACACTCACAGAACCATAATTTAAGACCTACCTTCACCTACCTAAAAAGTTCCAGATTAAAACATGAATATGTTTTTTTACATGTGGACTTTTTAATTGGCGTACCGTCTGAGTATCTAAAATGCCGTAAAATTAAAAATAAAATGTACTGATACTGAGTATTATGAATGCAATTCATCGTAAAATGTAAAAAAAAAAAAAGAAAACTTATTACGATGTTCACTGTCGAGAGTTTAAAAGAATACTAACTTAATTCTTAAATCGTACAGAATTAAAGTGGTATTAGTTCGTTGTTTATTTAATTGCTTTATTGACATTTCCTCTCCCTTATTCAGTTCGTTTCATATCTCCCAACATTTAGCCTGTTAGATCAACCACTTTCTGCATCAAAAAATCAAACTTCATTTTTGGACTTTTATCCCGCTAGATTCACGCCCCACTGTGCGATGGATAGAAATCGAGATATTTGAAAAAAACTAATATTTGTGCCCTTTAACCTTGAATATCTAATTATGCTAACGTGATAAGATTGGTGACTTTTTTACCACTTATTTAGAAGACCAAAACAAAGGTATATGCGAAAATTCAGCTTCATTGGTTCATTTTCGAGATTTGCTGTATAAAACACCTTATTTGATTCTTAGGCCCAATTCACACAGAACGGGTGTAGCGCGGACGTGGCGGTTTTGTCTCTTCGGATATAAAAACAACATTAATAAAATTTGATATTGGACTTACATACATATATATCAACAATTTAATAGGAGTGAATCATCAAATTTTTTTTTTTTTTTTTTTTTTTTTTTTTTTTTTTTTTTTTTTTTTTTTTTTTTTTTTTTTTTTTTTTTTTTTTTTTTTTTTTTTTTTTTTTTTTTTTTTTTGGGAGGGAGAGGGTGAATCGGATATAAAAACAACTTTGATAAAATTTGATATTGGAGTTACATACATATATATCAACAATTTAATAGGGGTGAAACATTACCGATTTAATTTTTTTTTTGTGGGGTTTTTCGGAAAATCTGTTGAGTTTTTTATGTCCGGTTCACTCCCCCCCCCTTTTTTTTTTTTTTTTTTTTTTTTTTTTTTTTTTTTTTTTTTTTTTCCACATTGCAGTAACCCTGCAATGGGTGCATGTATTTCTACGCGTACCATCTCTCGACATAACGCGTATTATCATTAATATTTGTACAAACATGTTCAGTTATATATATTATAACATATATTATATAATTATATATATTATAATATTTTAAAATAATATAGAGATTAGAATGAAATATAAAGAATAATTACTTATAGGTATTAGAAGTTAATTAATAAATACAATAAAAAATAATCCTCCCTTCCACACTCCCCCCTTCTCCCCAAAAACAAAATTATAAAAGTGATGTTTCACCCCTATGAAATTGTTGGTCCATGGTTATGTAACGCCAATATAAAAATTTATGAAAATCGGTTGAGTTGTTTTTATGTCTGATTCAGTTCAGTTCTCCGGACTTTTGTCTCTTCCGTGCCACTCCTATTAAACAAACGTTCCAATTCACACTGAACGGACGGGGCGGAGACGTGGCGCGGACTTTTGTCTTTTCCGTGCCACTCCTATTAAACAAACGTTCCAATTCACGTACTTTTTTTAATAGGACAAACGTGGAAGAGACAAAAGCGCCACGTCCGTTCTGTGTGAATCGGGCCTTAGGTTTCAGCGAACTTTCGACCGTATTTGCTTCTCTTGGAATTGTTTGATCATATTAATTTCTCGTTTACACTTTGCTCAAGTACGTGGAATATTATGACCACTTTTCTTTTCACCCTTCTACCTTCCATCATTCCATCACACAGTCTCTCACACAGCGTTCATCGAGACATATCATTCGTAGACTGTTCTTTTGTGTTAACCTAAAATACCGAAAGTCACTCCTTCAAAGACAAAAGATCTTGGAGCTTTCAAGGGTGATGGAGAAGTTTTTATATTTATATGATGTAGAGGTGGTTTTCTGCGATTCAAATCTACAACAGTGAATAAGTGGCATGAAGTCGGGAGAGTTTCTTTATGGTCGCTGCTTATTGTTTTTGATGTACATTGTTCTGTTTTAAAGTATAAGTATTTTTGTTGTGATTGTTGTTTAAGTTTTCTGGAAATTAACATCATAATATTTTTTCGTTTTTAATGTCCCCTATTTAATGTGTTTTATTTATATTTAATAAAGGTTTTTAACATTTGTTTTTGTTTTTAAATATTAGATTTTACAATGTTTTTCTTCCTAATGTTCCCCTTTTCAACACAATTAGTTATTTAAATTTGGGTTTGTACTTAAGTATAGGTATACAGGGTGAGTATCTCTTAGTGTAAAAAAACAAATTTGGGTGAAACTAGATCAATCTGTAGCAAAATGCCGCAGACCTCACCTTTTTATTCCAATCCGTTGCAGGTATACAATAAATCAAATACTTTTTTTGAGGAAACCACGTTTTTTTCCCTTAAAAGCTGTAATATCTCCATTTTGTTTAAATATATTTCAAATTTTGACCACATTTTCGGGTTTAGCATTAGATTTTCTATAATAGCTGAGTACCTGTAACCTTCAGTTTTACAAACTTGGTATCTGAAGAACAGCTTTTTTACAATTTATTGAAATTTACAACTGTACAAATATACATTAAGTAAATGTGTTAAAAACGATTACAATAACAAGGTAAAACTTGAAAGTAACTACTCATTAGTAGCACTATAGTACAAATCTACACAAGAAGATCTCTAGGCGATCTTCTTTTCAGACGCCTCGGAGGATTATCGGGAATCGAGAGGGAAGAAAGTTGAGAAACTAGTGGATTTGAGTGGTTATGAAGCTTACGGTGAAAGGATTGGTATCTGTTTTGGCTAAATCAGCAACATATGGAACATTATGATCTTTATGGGTAAGTTTATTGGTGACAAAATAAGGAGCATTGAGGATTTTTCGAAGGATTTTGGATTGTAAGGATTGGATACGGGATGGATGGTTTAGTAGAGCCCCAAAGCTCAACTCCGTAAGTCCATATTTGTCTAATCAATGAGTCTTTTGTAATTAATTGGGAGCTTTGAACACAATTTCTTATATTACTTCAACGCTCACCGATTTTCGAAAAATCTGTCCACAAAACGTCAAATCTCACAAAAGCTTGAAAATTTACAAAGCAGAATAATACGAATGATATGTTAAACGTAATGATTTCGTTTCAAATTCATGGAGAAATTCACTTTTGAAACCGAAAAAACATAGTGTTCTCATTTGGTATACTAATCAGATACTTGTGTAAATAAAACATTATGACAATCTCTTAATGAAAATGTGCATTTTAAACATAATAAACTCTTCATTGGAATAAAAAGCAAAGAAAAAAATTATTGTTTAACAGAAAATAAAGGAAAACTGACAATAAAGCGACACCAGATCAAAGTATCTTATGCTATTACATTTGTTTATTTATTATTATTATTTAGGATTTATTTTATTAGATTTTCAATGTAATGTTTAAAACCCAATGATAATGAACATAGACCTCAATTTTGCCGTTAGCTTCTGGATTCAGATTGTGTTGAAGAATACTACTTTTTGAGGTGGATTTTGGGGGCATATGAGTCTGTTTTTACAGGGGAAGGCATTTCTACCGTTTCATGTGGTTTATCGTTGGTTTTTATAGTTTTTACACTATTATAAGAGATACTCACCCTGGATATTGCGATTGTTTTATTTCTCTAATAATGCAGATAGTTCCATATTTTCGTTATTTAATTGCATATTTTACCCAATATCTCTGCATATGTGTGTGTGTGTGTGTGTGTGTGTGTGTGTGTGTGTGTGTGTGTGTGTGTGTGTGTGTGTGTGTGTGTGTGTGTGTGTGTGTGTGTGTGTGAATATTTTTCAGTTTTTATCGCAAATTCACAGCCCTAGTGATCAACAAATCGGAAACCACTGAACCAATCTGTACCGAATTTTAGCCATGTCATCTTTTAAGTTCTAGGAAGTTTTAGCAATAATAAAATCTACTGATTTTTAATTAATTTGTTATAAAAAAAAATGTGTGGATAACAGTGATGTTTAAAGTTTGGCGAACACCATTCCACATGACAGGTTACAAAGGTGTTATATAGATCTTGAAATTGATGATAAAAGCCGGTTTACACGGTCAAGCCATTTGCGCAAATTGGCTTGCACAGGATACGAGATGAATTGGATGGTTTAGAAGAAACATGTGAAATCGGTTTTGTTTCATGTTCTTATGTTTATTTAAAAATAATTTTACTATGATATTAGAAAAGCGGAGATCTTAAGCTACTTTTTGAAGCACACCTTTAGTCACGCACGCTTTCAGGCCACATGTGATAATGGCCATCTTACTTAGGTGGAGTTAGTATAAATGTGGGTACCCTTTCTTAGTGTAAATATGGGTCCCTTCCATTTACCCCCGGTAACTTTGGCATATCTCACAACTTCCATCTTTTGTAATAGAATGTTCTCTGAAGACATTCGGGAAGAGGTGTGGGTAAAATGTTCCCAAATGTGGGAACTCAGATCGTGCATGGGCCGAAAGAGCCAGTTATGATTACGATTTCTGAAAATATATATATTTTATTTTTGCTGTAATTAATAAACTCTTTACCGTTTCGAATTGTTTCGTCCTGTTTTGAACTATTTTTTGTGACATTTTTGAAGAGGGCCCAAATTTACAACACAATTTTTCAGGGGCTATATAAAAGCTTTTTGTAAATCGTCGTTTTTGAATTGAAATAATTGATGTTAATTATTGTTATATTTTCTCGAATTTAAGAAACTTGTTATAGTTATTAATGAAAGACAAAAATCTAGAATTTTTCATGTTAAAAGTAACTTTAAATAAAAAACAAAAGAGGGTGCCCATATTTGCACTTTTTCTTCTATTAACCCGGCGTTGGTCGCTGCGTGAGCGTTTCCCTCACCCATATAAAATATATTTAATAAGTTCGTCAGAATTTAACTTTCATCGCTGAATCTCAAATAGCTGAGTTTAGGGCATTTGAGAATAATAATATTCATTTTTTAAGAAAAACGGATGCAGGTGGTCTGGATATTGGAAGATTTGTACTGAAAATTGCTAAGTCCACACTCTTCAGTATCAGATTATCTCTCGTGCAGTTTATCCATGACATTTAACTGAGCGAATTTTCTTATTTCTTTCGATTGATTAGTGATCCTGCTTTCGACAAAACACGGCGGATCTAGACTGGGAAGTCAATAAATATCCCTGGTGTGAGGCAGCAGTAGCACCAGTACTGACATGGAGCCGAAGACAGTAGTAGTCGGCTGGGTCCATGTCAAGGTATCATCAGGCGGAGCTGGAGACCACCAGAAAGGCTGATGAACTGCGAGGGGTAGATGGGGCTCCTCAGCCGTAGTGAAGGCGATCCATCCAGGGTTCCCTGTTCCCGATATAAAGAGGACCCTGTTGTCCCAAGGTAAAGGGGCCTTTGGGGCTTGGGCTAATCACCCCCACCCAAAGTATAGCAGATTCAAAGACGATTGAATAGCCTCGGAACTGGACAGTCTATTAGTAACGGACACGGCAGGGATAAGGACATTCGATTGGGAATATGGAACGTTAAGACCCTTTCTGGTAAAGAGATTGAGCTCGTTGGAGAAATCAAGAAGTACAGAATAGATATTATAGGCCTCAGCGAAACTAAGAAGAAGGGAAACGGCATCACCAGACTGGCTAATGGATTTACCATGATTTACTCAGGAGTGAATATGAGAGAGAGGGCCAAGGGTGGAGTGGCATTGGCTATGAGAGATGAGCTGTTTGACCGGATGGAAAGCTGGGAAGCTGTATCACCACGCATTATTATAGCTAACGTACAGCTCGCTGTTGGTAAAGTATCAATCATCCAGGTTTATGCTCCTACGGAAGACTCATCGATGGATGACAAAGACCATTTTTATGAAGACATGCAAAGGTCTGTAGACAAAGCCCGTACTGAAAACAAAATGGTTGTTATCTGTGGAGATCTGAACGCCAGGACAGGCCAGGACAACACTAACGCCCATGGAGTTTTAGGTATATGGGGTGGTGAAGAAGCTCTAAATGATAATGGCCAGAGACTGATCGAATTCTGTATTGAGAATGATATGCTTATTGGGAATTCTCACTTTAATCATAAGTTAATCCATAAGATTACTTTTCAAGCGGAAGGAAGGGAGGCCAAAAGCATAATAGATTACATTATCTACGACAGAGGAATGCGTAGATATTTTACAGATGTAAAAACCATTACAGGGGCAGAGTTAGGCACTGACCATCGCCTGGTTGTTGCAGATACCAGAATAATTAAACCACGGAAGAAACAATTTAAAACGTATGAACGGATTGCGGCCGAGAAGCTTAGAGATCCAGAGGTGGTTAAAAGTTATAGAGAGGTGCTACAGACCAATATGCAAGAAGTAAATTATGACATGACACTCGATGACCTATGGCTTCATATCAAAATAGCTATCCTTTCTAGCGCAAATGAGGCATGTGGTATTAAGAAAATTAAGCCTCAGATCAAAAATACTAGATGGTGGAATGACCAAGTGCAAAAAGCGGTTAAAGAAAAGAAAGAGGCATGGAGTCAATATAGGCGGAATAAATCCCAAGCTTGTTGGGAAGAATATGTTAGATTGAGAAACAGGGCCAAGCAAATAGTCAGAGAAGCCAAAGCTAGATCCTGGGAGGAATTTGGAAAAGAGATCCAAGGGAACTTCGAAGAGAACCAAAGAAAATTCTGGAGTACCATAAGTGGACTGAGAGGAAGGAAAGGAAAACAGGTACGGAGTGTCCAGGATAACAATGGAAATTTAGTGACAAATGAAAAGGAAGTTCTTAAAGTATGGCAAAAGCACTACCAAACCACCTTTTCCCTTCAGGAATATAGACAACATCCACGACATGATTGCCGCAGAAGACCTAGGATCCGAGAGAACCAGGCGGACAGTGATGAGAATGTTGAAGACGTGATAGAGGAGGACGAGGTTGTCATGGCCATTGAGAAAATGAAATTAGGCAAAGCAGCAGGCAGAGATGGCATAGTACCTGAATTTGTGAAATATGGAGGAGAAGAAATGGTCAAGTGCCTTCAAAACCTCTTTCAAAGGATCTGGTCGCAAAAGAAAATTCCCCAGGACTGGGAAAATAACATAATAATACCAATTTTTAAGAAAGGCAGCCAGACAAAGTGTGAGAACTATAGGCCAATATGCCTTTCCTCTGTAGTATACAAACTATATACAAGAATATTGGAACAGAGGCTTAAGAGGTTGGTGGAGCATGACCTGGAGGAGGAGCAGGCAGGATTCCGACCTGGGAGGCAACCCAGGATCATATTTTCTCATTAAGAATGGCTGTTGAGAAGGCATGGGACAGAGGAAGAAGGTTGTTTTTGGCATTCCTGGACCTGAGGGCTGCCTTCGACTCCGTCCCTCGTCAAGAGATTTGGAATGCTCTACAGGAAAAAAAACGGGTGCCATCTGATCCCATAAGTGCAATCAAATCAGTGTACCAGGATCCCAAAGGAATAGTACGGCTTAACGGATCTGAATCGGACCCATTTAGGTTTTATAAGGGAGTAAAACAGGGCGAAAGCCTAAGCCCACTACTATTCATCGTCTGCATGGATGAAGTATGGAAGGTCTGCAAGCGAAGGACTCCCAGGACAACAATGGGATACTGGAACTTGATTCCAGTACAGGCACAGGCTCTCCTTTATGCGGACGATGTGGTCCTGATTGCCGACACCCGAGAAAAGCTACAGGCCGCTGTCGATGAATGGTCTGAGGAACTCCTGAGGAAGGGAATGGAAATAAACCCTACAAAAAGCAAGGTGATGCTTGTGGGACGAGAAGATGAAGACCATCCTCTCATTACATGCAATGGTGTCCCACTGGAAAAGGTGGATACCTACCAGTACTTGGGCACAATTTTCAGCAGGGATGGAAGGATCGACCAGGAGGTGCTGAATAGAGTAAAGAAAGCCAATGGTGTGTTCTACTCCATCTGCACAACGATAATAGGGAAGCAGGAGATAAAGAAGGAAACCAAGATAGTCCTGTTTAAAACAATATTTTTACCTGTCCTCATGTATGGTGCAGAGAGCTGGACGGTCCTAGACAAACATGTCAGTAAGATAACGGCGGTAGAAATGCGATACCTCAGGAGAGTTCTGGGGAAAACAAGAAGGGACCGCTGGAGGAATGAGAGGGTAAGAGAAGAGCTGAAGGTTAGGCCTGTAAAACAAGTTCTTGAGGAGCGCCAACTGAAGTGGTTTGTCCATGTTTGCCGGATGGGTGATGACCGAAAGGCGAAATGGTGCATGGAAGCGAGACCAGAGGGAAGGCGACCTAGAGGCAGGCCCAGGCTGATGTACCTGGACTGCATGGAGAGACTAGGGCGAGCCAGAGGTTACACCATGGTCGACATGAAAAGGATGGCCAGTGACAGGGATCGGTGGACCAGGTGGGCCGAGGCTGTTCCTCCACGCTGACGGCACTGAGGAGGTAGCAAAAGAAGAAGAAGATTAGTGATCATTTGGGTTCAAAATGAGCCGTTGATCTAAAATTCTTGAATTGTTGGATAAAAAGCCAGTTGAGAAGATAAATTGTAAGTAATTAGTTGGTAAATCATCGTGAATTGTATTTAAGTCATTTTTTTAACCATTTAATAGGAATCTGAAATTTTTACTATTCCAGATTCTTGTTCGTGGCTGCTCGAGGCAATACAACATTGATCTGGTATAGGTATGCCGAGCAAATAAAAAAAGAAAAATGAAAAAAATTGTAAAAAGTGCAATGTTCCAATTCACAATGAACACACTAAATATACTTGTAATAATGGAATAGAAATGGAAGCTGATAGAATGATCTAGCTGATGAATAACACATTATTATGTAAATAGTAAAATATTTAATTTTTTTTTTTTTTTACAATAAATCTTTGTATATTTTAAATATACATACTTATATTTTAAATCCTTATGCTCCATACAAAAATTATTAATACATTATGATGATATTTATTTACCATTTATAATTACATATTCAGTAACATCAAACTGCATTTTTAATGAAAATCAAAGAGGTGAGGGAAATGCTCACCTAGCGACTAACGGTGTACCAGATCGGCTAGCGAACAACGTTGGATTAATTTCCTGACAACCTAAAATTTAAAAAAATTATTAATTTGGTATAAATTGACGTAATATTATTAAATGTTTATGGCTATATGAAAATTATAAGCGTGAATAATTCAATTCACCGTAATTGGATTACAGAGACGGAAAGTGAATCAACGAAGGCAGTTGTTGAGCGTGGCCGCGGTGTAATGGTCCGCAAACCGGAAGCTCACAACTTTCTTGGGGTATTTACCCGGATGGCGCTTCATATCCCGGCTCTAGAAATAATTGTAAAAATGGGAGAAAGTACCATTTAGCACGGATTTGAAAAGCCATTTTCACGTTTATAAAAATTGCTTTTAAAAAATAAATTAAGAGAAAGCAAAAGTATTCTTAACGCAATTGTCTTTTAAAACAATAAAATCAGCTGACAAAATCTACTTCTCTGTTTCACCTTTTCACATTTACCCGCCTGTTCAATGCTTGGAACATGTTTAACTCGTGGCCTAAATGGTCAAAAGTAATACGTTTTTGAGGAACGCGAAGATCTTTATGGATGAGTTTGTTTGTGACGAAGTAAGGAGCATTTAGGATTTTTCTAAGGATTTTGAATTGTAATGATTGGATGGTTTAGTGGAGCCCCAAAGCTCAACTCCGTATGTCCAAATTGATCTAATTCCTGTTATGTATATGAGTCTTTTGTAATTGATTGGAAGGTTTGAACGTTTGTCAAGTAAATGTTGAAGTAGTCGAAAACGACGGGCAGTTTCTTGTCGTTTTAGTCTAGTATGTGGATTCCATGTGAGACGTTTGTCCAAATGGAGTCCTAGGTAGCGGATCTGTTCAACGGGGATTAGTGGGACGTCATTAAAGGATATTGTAGGACAGGAAGTCGTACGTTTACGACGGAGGGTAAAGGATATTTGATGGGATTTATTTGGATTTATTTTGATCCTCCATTTTCGACACTATTCTTGAAGGTTTGTGATATGGGATTGGAGTGTCTGGGAGGCAATAAAGGGATCATTGTTTACTGATAACACACTAGTGTCATCAGCATACGTGATGAGGATGGTGCTAGGATTTGTCGGGATGTCAGCTGTATACACCGTGTAGAGGATTGGACCTAGGATACTTCCTTGAGGATCACCTGCAGATTGGGTAAAGAGAGAGGAATATGAAAAGTTATGATTAACTTTAAAAGTTCTATCACTGAGGTATGAGCGGAATCCAAATATTTAGGCAAATAATAAAATTTGATAATTTTTTTGACAACGATAGGTCGAGATTATTTGTCAGGATTAATGATTCGTGAATTATTTTATTGAGTGTAATGAGTAGAATTTTATCGGAGATTGTTTTGAAATTTTTTTTTTCAAAAATAACGACTGTTTTTCGAAATATCGATAATTTGTTGTACTAAAATGCTCCAAACATTTTCCCCAAACACTGTGACTAAAAATAAAATAGAAATTCGGAACAAATATTTTTTTCCAGTTAGAAGTGCTTTTCGGCCCACTTTGTCCTGGGGGATGAGCTAATGTTAGGGGGGAGAGGGCAGAAGGTCCCATTTTAGGGTTTTCTGATTATATCTCGAAAAATGTGGAGTCTAGAAAAATATATTTCAAATAAGAATTAATGCTGATTAATGAAAAGAAAATGAAAGACTTCTGGAAGAGAAAGAAGTAGTTCCTCGCCGAAAAGTAGCTACGAGCCAGTGGTCCGTAGTGGCCAAAAAAAAAAAAAAAAATTCTGATTAAATTTCCTATACAATTGTTTATATACACATTTGTCATACTTTGAACCGTTTTCGAGATATACATAATTCGAAAAAAATAAATAATGTTTACCTCAATTTTTGTCAAACATTTGCTTATGGTTCCTTCCATAATCATTTCTTAGTAAAAATTACTGAATAAAAGTTTCATATTTCATATATATTTTTCTGGTACTTGAAGAAAATATTTTTTAAAAAGTTAGGTAAGCATTATTTTTTAACAAAAATTATTGAGATTTAATGACGTGTATTTAAAAAACCGTTGAAACTTCGACAAATATGTATGTAATCAGTTTTATGGGAAATTTAATTAGCTTTGATTTGTATTTGTAACATATTTTTCGAGATATAATCAAAAAAACAAAGAATCCTCTCCCCCCACAGTTAGCTCACCCGTTTGGAGCTTTTAGGGGGACTTTTAGAAAGTACACTTATCTTCTAAATACTCCGAACGAAACCCTAAGGTCAAAAATAATTCTAAAATATGTTTATTGGCTGGACTACAAAGGCAGTCGTAAGTAACAGGTTTGTTCAACATGGATCAGTCAAAACCAATTAATAATAAATCTATTTTATCAATGTTTAGTAAGGTTCTTGAGGTTCAGTCAATAAATAAAAACAACTATTTTGGCGACGTTTCGAGACTATATTTTCTTATTATCATACCAATGTTACAGGTGGATATGGTGTCGACTAACTAAAAATTAAAAAATTAAATTAAAAAATTTTTTTTTTTTTAGTTAGTCGATACTAACTTTTTCAGTTAAGAAACTCATGCAGATTAGTTAAGTCTATCGCATCATCATTTCTAACAAATAAATTTCTATGATCAGTATTTTTGCACACCATATTAAAAAGCAAAGAATCGACATTTTAATTTGAAAGAAATACATATGTATATATAGAGAAATAATTGATATCATCTGGTTGTATTCTAATTTCTATCCATAAAAACACTTGACAGTGTCGCAAACCTCGTTTTTGCCACTCAAAATTGAAGATCTAAATTTTTATTATAGCTAAACCTTTCTCGAACTATGAGGTTAATGTAGTAAAAATTTACTGCCTTTGGATTGAATAGTTTTCCATTGCAAACTCCGTTGGAAAATAGTGCTATTATCGTTAAATTTTTAAACCTCACTGGAATCCATATGCCACACCAGATATTTATAACTTTTTATAACAATTTAATCGAATTAAGCAAATTTTATTATCAATTTCTAACTATATAACACCTTATCTTTGTAACCTCTTTTGAATGGCGCCACCTATCGGTCAACTTTCCAATATCACAGCGCAACACATACAGATCGCATTTTAAACAACAATATCATTGAATATATATTATTTTTATTATTGCTAAACCATCCTTGAAATATAAAGATTGTTTAGTATAAATTTGGTGCAGATTGGTTCATTAGTTTTCGCGGTTAGTGATCACAAACGAAAACTGGCTTGTCTATTTATATAATAGAATAGATTAGCTTTAATAATATCTATATTCATTTATCTTAAATGTTTTGTTACAAACAAAGCAATTGAACCTAGTTGAAGAAATAAAAGTAGGAATGTGATAATTTTGACTAACAAGGGGAGGACACACTCAGTCTCTCACGGATCTTGTTGGCAATTTTTTTTTTTGAGGTTTCTAGTCAAAAAATGTTAGACACGTATTTTGCCGTTCCAACCAATGGGGCCTAGAACCCAAGAAAAAAATAAAATAGCATTAAATTAATTTATTTTATATCTCGAGTTTAAAAAATGATATCGACATGATTCTTGCACCAAGATTTTTATTTTTTATTACGGATTTAAGAAAAAATACAGCCGCTCCATAGATTTTGGGTTAGGTTAATTTAATTCTAAAAAAATGATTAGATTTTCAAGCAAACTACCTCTATAGATTTTTTAACACAAAAATTTTAATTCAACACCCTCAAAAACATTGAAAAACGTTTATTCCATAAAAACAAAAAATATTATTTTTCACCCTCTTCAAAGGAAGAAATTTTTATTGGTTACTTTTTGGTTTTTATTGGGGATTATTGGTTACTTTCCTTTAAATAGTTAATACTTTGTCATGCAATTCATTCATTGGTGTCACTGAAAAGAGGAGAGCCTCAGCTTTCTTTTGATGTATATTAATGCAAATTTCGATGAACAAAAACCTATTAAAAAAATTGGCAAATCCGAAAAAATATTTATTTTAAACTTTAGACATTTCAAGAGTATTACCGCCCTATATTTTTTATAAAAATATGAAGTTGATACAATAAACCGTCTAAGCGTAATTCATGTTTTTGTCAATTTAAACAAAAACTGCCTACCATTTATTTGGTCAGGCACATTTTGAAGCTTACGAATTTTTATTTTTATTTTTGGATGAAATTTTGTATTTAAGGGTTCTTTTTAATGCTGAATTCGAATCCGATGTGGGTTCTTTTGAAAAAAGTATATTGAACGTAGTTCAATGAAAAAATGATATTTTTTGTTTTTATTGAATAAACGTATTTCAATGTTTTTGAGGGTGCTGAATTAGAATCTGACGTCAATTTTTGTGTAAAAAAATCTATAGAGGTAGTTTGATTGAAAAATATAATCATTTTTTTAGAATTTAACTAACCTAAACCAAAATCTATGGAACAGTTGCATTTTTTCTTAAATCCACAATCAAAAATAAAATTCTTGGTGCAAGAATTATGTTGATATTTTTTAAACTCGAGATATTAAATATTTTAATTTAATGCTATTTTATTTTTTTTCTCGGGTTCTAGAGCCCATTGGTCCGAACGGTAAAACACGTGTCTAATATTTTATGACCAGGAACCTCCAAAACAATTGCTAACAAGATTCGTGAGAGACTGTGTGCGTCCTACCCTCGTAAGTTTTTCATCTATAAGATGATAAAATTACATACATATTAGTTTTAAATTTTATCTACACAGTTAGACACTGGGTTATGAAATGAATAATCTTCAACAAAACCTCGCTAAATAATCACGATTCTGACTAGTCTCGATATTAAAAACGGCATCGACAAAGTAAAAATTTTACAGTACGTTTTGTCATATGAGAATCAACAATAAAAAATAAATCACTCGATAACTCCGGCTATCCACAAAGTTAGAAGAGTCAGTTATTGAAGAAACGTAGAATCCAACCTTCTCACCGGACGACTAAATATACTGTGTGCTAAATCTGCTGCTGAATCTCCCCTCTACACGCAACAGTGAGGGATCTAAGAGGGAGTAAGAAGAGTTTTCAAACACTAAGAGAATTTATAAACCTTTTTACCAACTTTTCTTATATGCTGGTAGTTGTCGTTAACTATTAAAATTAAAAGCAGGATTTTTTTTAACTGCGTTGTGGCAAAAGGTGTTTTCAGAGCGATAACAGGATTTTGCCAAAAAAAAAAAAAAAAAAAAAAAAAAAAAATTGGCTACAACAAAGTACAAAACTTTGAATTATTAGCTTCTTCACAACAACCAAAGCAATATTTTTAAAAATATATTTATTAATACAACTGTATACAATGTATGAGGCGTCCAGTTGCAAAACGTAGCAAAACCAAATTTCTAAATTTTTCACCAGAAGCCAAAAACCATAGCAATATGATGCCCTATTGATATGAATGTAATTTGTCTTGTATAATTATCAGAAAAATATATGGTTTTAGTTTGGCAAGCGTAATAAGGTCCCCTGTTGACCAGTTTTTTTAAAGAATTAGTTTTTCTTCTGTACTTACTCCGTTTTTCAACAGTTTTGGGGACTTACTCCATTTTGCAACAGTTTGAGACTTGCTCCTTCTTGATAATGAAATAAATACATGTTCTGAGTTGATTCTATAGAAATGAAATGATGGATTAAAAAATGATTTTACGTTCAAAAATGTTACTTATTAGCTCAGTTAACAATATAAACGGATAGTAAAGTAATAAACGATATATGTACATACATGGACTACTCTATGTAATCACAGTACACATTTTCCTAAACAAATTATTATTCTTCCTCATCTTACTTCTAGACAGACTTTTAGTAAAACTTCTTTGAAAATGGTTAAAAACAATATTTGTATACATAAATGCGATTATAGAGTATTGAGGAACAAAATAAAAACAATAAAGTGTTGAACTACGTAGTAGTATCAAAATATTATTGACTCTGTTTTTTTGTAGGTAACTTTAAATTCAAAACAAATATCTATCGAAAAACTTTTTTTTTACTGTTTAAAAACATTTATTAGTTTAGTTTAACAAACAAAAAAATGAAATATAATTTAAAAAATTGACTAGTCAATAGTAATCACGATCACAATAACAGGTAACTTTTCTTAATAGCTAATTCTGTTTCTTCCACCTCGTTTATTCTCCTAAATCTGACAAATAATATGCATAATGAGGCAGCCATATTGTGAGATACTCCCTTTTGGTACTGTATGCCTATCACAGTACCAAAAGGGAGTATTACTCCCTTTTGCAACAGTACGTGGTTTTTAATTGTAAATTTGAACAGCTTTTCCTTCGTTTTCAAACCTAAAACGGATCGAACGATTTATAAAACTCAATTTCGATTTTTGGTGGATTTGCTACGTTTTGAAATTAGGCGCTTCATATATATGTTTAAATATCAAAATTATTACAATAACTTGTCAATAAGTGAAAACAATACAAATTGATAGCACTTCAAGAAAATCCACATTAGAAGGTACCTAAGTCATATTTTTTTCATACGCCTCAGTTGGAAGCAAGTTGGGAAACTAGTGGATTTGAGTGGGTACGAAGCTTATCATGGAAGAATAGGCATCTGGTTTAGACTAATTTTTCATTACAAAAGACATTCAGATAATTTCTTTCTTTATTTTTTTTTAATCAATTTATTTACATTTACAACTGTACAAATATATACATTAAGTAAATGTAATAACGATTACAATAACATGTCAAAACTTGAAAAGAAAACTACTCATCAGTAGAACTTAAATTAAAATTCAAAACTAGAAGATCTCTAGACCATCTTTTTTTCAGGCGCTTTGGAGGATTATCGGGAATGGAATGGGAAACAAGTTGAGAGACTAGTAGATTTGTGCGGTTATAGAGTTTACTATGAAAGGATAGATATTTGGTTTGGGCTAAATCAGCAACATATATGAAATTAAAATCTTTATGGAAAAGTTAATTTGTAACAAAGTAAGGAGAATTTTTCGAAGGATTTTGGACTGTAAGGATCGGATACGGGGAGAATTTGAAGGTTCAGTTGAGCCCAAATCTCAAATTCATATCTCCAAATAGGTCTGATAGCTGTCATGTAAATGAGTCTTTTGTAGTTAATCCGAAGGTTTATTCGTTTGTCCAGTAAATGTTGAAGAAGCCGAAAACGACGAGCAGTTTTCTATTGGTTTAGTCTTTTATAAAAATTAAAAATAAAAAAGATATTTAAATAAAAATTATTCAAGAATTAGATGCCTTATATTCGATGTAAATATTGCTTTCGATTCTTTAAGATTTTTTATACAACCGTTTAAAGCTTACAATTAATTTTAAAAGATTTATTTACATGACTGCAATCAGACACATTTAGACATAAGGAGTTGAGCTTTGGGGCTCCATTAAACCTTCCAACTTTTCATATCCAATCCTTACAATCCAAAATCATTAGTATTGAAAAATGATAACGAGGCTCTTGATAAATAAATAAACTAATCAAAAACGATTCACATCCTTCCATGAAAAGAGACTAGTGTATTCGAGTGAGTATGAAGCTTATTATGGAAGAATAGGTATCTGGTTTAGACTAATTTTTCAATACATGGAACATTTAAATAATTTTATTTAATCAATTTATTGAAATTTACAACTGTACAAATATATACATCAAGTAAATGTGTTCATAACGATTACTATAACAAATCAAAACTTGAAAAGAACTACTCATCAGTAGCACTTTAATAAAAATTCTACTCTAGAAAATCTCTAGGCCATCTTTTTCTCAAACGCCTTGAAGGATCATCGGGAATGAAGTGGTAAGCAAGTTGAGAAAGTAGTGGATTTGAGTGGTTATGGAGCTTACAATGGAAGGTTAGGTATCTGGTTTGGGCTTAATAAGCAACATATGGAACATTAAGATCTTTAAGATTTAGGATTGGGTGCGTGATGAGTTGGATGGTTTCGTGGGGCCCCAAAGCTCAAGTCCTTCTGTCTAAATAGGTCTGATTATTGTCACGTAAAGGAGTCTTTCGTAACTATTTGAAAGATTTTAATAAATGTTGAAGTATTTGTACACTACAAGCTGTTTCTTGTTGCTTAAGTCTATTTGGATTTCAAGTTATACGTTTGACCAGATGGAGTCTTAGGTAGCGGATTCGTTAACAGAGATCATTTTAATTTCTTTTTTTTTTTTAGTAATAAATAAAAAAATAGAAACATTTAAAACGCTTTTTTTTTAACTTCACCTGCATGGGTAAAGAACCAAAACTTTTAAAACTTTTTTTCAGATTTTGGAAAAAAACATATTGAAAAATGTTGTATTTACAAGATTAAAGTTAATTAAATTGTATGTCTAAAGACATCCATTAAGCTGAATTTGATTTAAGTGTTTAGCCATAATCGATTGTCAAACATCAACAAATTTTGCCATCTTTAAAAAGTTAGTTTTAGTCATTTTTCAGAGTCTATAACGCAGAAATGGCTAATTCGATCAACAAATGTTAAATACTAAAAGTTGTAGATCATTTTGTGCAAGATAGAATTTTCAAAGTAAAAATTTGCCCATTCGTACTCTAAGATTTGGCAAAAAAATAAAAAAATTGCAGGTTGATTTTGGATAAACTGTGTTAAAAATGCAAAAAAATCACGAATAGTACAGGGAAATTAGCTTCGAACCTTGAACTAAAAAAATTAAAAGGTCTGACTGCTGCAAATTGTTCAGCACACTTAGCTTTTTAGTTAGGTTTGTTATAAAAGCGTGCTTTCTAGTTTTTTTAAACTATATTTTTTTTTGGGGGGGGGGGGGGGGGGGGGGCTTAATTTTATTTCTTTGTTTAAATAAGGAAAAATTTTGAATGTCTTTTTTTTTTTTGCTTAGTTATATGCATTTGTTTTTTAACGTGCATCAGAATTTTTTTCAGAGATAATATACGTTGCTAAGCAACGTTTCTATGATAAATAAATTATGTTGTTTATCATAGCAACGAAGGTTAGTTCAATGTTACCAGTGTTTGTGTTCTTAATAATGACCAATAAAGACAATTATTTGTCTTGTTATATTAATCTGTTCTTAAGGAATATCAAAATACAGGGTGAGTATCTCTTAGTGTAAAAAAAAAAAAAAAAAATTGGGTGAAACTAGATCAAAAATGTAGCAAAATGCCGCAGATCTCACCTTTCTATTTCAATCCGTTGCAGATGTACGATAAATCAAAGACTTTTTTGAGGAAACCACGTTTTTTTTCCATAAAAGCTGTAATATCTCTATTTTGTTTAAATATTTTTCAAATTTTGACCACATTTTCGGATTTAGCATTTAAATTTTCTACAAAAGGTGAATACCTGTAACCGTGAATTTTACAAACTTTGCATCTAAAGAACAGCTTGACCTTCACCATATTTGGGGAAGTCACAATGTCTTATATTACTTCAACGCTCACTCTTTTTCGAAAAAACTCTCCACAAAATGCTAAATCTTACAAAAACTTGGAAATTTAATCTGCTTTTCGAATGATATGTTAAACGTAGTGATTTTGTTTCAATTTCATGGAAAAATCTGTTTTTACAATCGAAAAAACATGGTGTTCTCATTTGGCATACAAATCAGTTACTTGTGTAAATAAAACATTATGACAATCCCTTAATCAAAATGTGCATTTTAAACATAATAAACTCTTCATTGGAATAAAAAGCAAAGAAAAAAATTATTTTTTAATAGAAAATAAAGGAAAACTGTCAATAAAGCGACACCAGATCAGAGGATCTTATGTTATTACATTTATCTATTAATTATTATTATTAAGGATTTATATTATAAGATTTTCAATGTAATGTTTAAAACCCAATGATAATGAACATAGACCTCAATTTTGCCGTTAGCTTCTGAATGCAGATTGTTTTGAAGAATACTACTTTTTTGAGGTGAATTTTATGGGCAGATGAGTCTGTTTTTACTGGGGAAGGCATTTCTACCGTTCCGACATACTCACCCTGTATATTCTTTAAAACAATCAAAATCGCAGAATAGTAGATTGGTTGCAATATTTTTTGAAAATATTTTCAAGCTACCACTGAGAAGGTATTAGAACCTGTCCAATGGGAATGCTTCGATTCGCTCATCAAACATTTAGATAACTTAGGGTATTACCAACTATTAAATCAGAATTTATAATTTATTTTATTTATTAAAACCTATTTAAGCTAGTAGCAAATACAAAGTGCGTAATGAAATGAATTCTAATGTCCTAATATTTTTTAGACAGGAGGATTTCTCCACCATTATAACCTTGCCTAATTTTCCTAGAAGAGCTTAACGGGAATGAAATAAATACCGTTACTTATTAGAAATGGCAAAAATTGTCTCAGAAAGAAATTTCCAGGTAAGAATTTGTCTTCTGTAATATCTGTTGCATTTGTGAATAGTCGGTTAAGTATATTTTGTGTGTTGAGTGTGTTTATGAATTTTCTGTTAAGGGTCATTCCATGTCAAATCAACCACTTGACCTCTTCAAATTTTTAAAAGTTACATACATTTTAACTTTTCCTGGTAAAATAAACATACTAAAAGTACTTTAAATTTGCCAAGCGTATATGTGGGAAGCGTATATGTCATATACACATGTATATGAAACATGTGTATATAATAAAGGTTGTAGGGAATTTAGTTAACTTTAATTTAGTGAATGGTCATGTTTTGCATATGATGCGACGTTTTCGAGGAGATATGAGCCCAAAACCAAAAAAAGAGACCTTACGCGCCTCCTCCCTTCTTGTTCCCAGACCCGAAAACTCCAAGACTTATAGTATGTTTACTTTCTAGCTACCCTGAACAAGTTTCCAAAGAAAAACCTTGGATTACAGAAAACGCATTCTATAATACTTCATTGACTGGACTGTCAAAATATAAAATACAAAATATTTTTTTTTTTATCAAGAACCCATTTCCGTCCCATCCTAAAATTTTGTCCACATGTATTCAGTAATAGTATAAATCACATCGATTTTTTTTTCGAAAAAATCGAAGGGTACGTATTTTGGGAATTACGAAAACCGTTTTTGGATGTTTCCTTGTGAATGAACCGAAAATGTATCAAGTGATGTATCATATGAAAGGGCATTTCAAATACAAAAGAATGCCGCAAATTTGAGCTCTTTGGGAGCAATAGTTTTGTAATGACGTAACTTTGAATACACTAAATGAGGACCGAAAACAGTAGTTTTTTGAAATTTTAAAAGCTTATAACTCAAAACTAAAAGTCAGAAAATTGTAATATTTTACATTTTTACTATGTAAAATGTTACATTTTTTTTTTTTTTTTTAATACAGATTTATTCAATATTAGACCAATAAAAAATAAAACAATGAAATTAAATGCTTTTAAATTTGTATACCTGACCTGAAAAGGGTAAAGGTCATCACCAGAAATCTAATTATTTTTTCTCTTTATTTACATATATCTAATGGACTTAGTTATGAGGATATTACAGAAGTGAATATTAATTTGAGAATCATTATGGAAAAAATTCCTTCTTTTTTATCTAAAATACGATATTTGTACGTAACCGACAATTCACTAGTGACACAGATGTTATCTCATTTTCTTTCAAGTTCTGTTCCTTCTCCTTCAATCTTTTTACAATTTTAAACACTCCTAAATTCTCCAATATGCTTATCCTCAGAGTTATTATATGTTTTTACATATACATACGTATGTTACGTGTAGTATCTTATATACATACTAGGGTATTTTTTAAAATAGGCTCACATTTCATAGCAACAAATACTATTGATATGTCTGTACTATTTGGGAAAAACTAGTCAAGTAAAAAATCACAGTTTTTTAGGGCAGCGTTTTAAAGGTTTCTGTTTCAAAGTAAATCGAATTTTTTTGAAAACTGTTTTTTTCCAACCGCCATTATTCTGCGAATTCTATATATTTTATAATGGAATGTAAATGTATACATATATATTTGAATGCAAATATATGTCTAAAAATTCCATATATGTATTAAAGGATACCATTGACATTACGACTTATGGGTTTTACAGAGTATTTATTTCATTTTGGACTAAAATCGACTTGTCTAGTTTTCCCAAATAGTACAGATATTTATTAAAATTCGTTATTGTAACGGTAAGAAACATGTACTTTATTGCTATATAAAGTTGGTTATATTAAAGGAATAATTCTTTATTTAAAAAATAAAAAAGACATTTGTTAATATGAAAAATACAATATAACACTATTGGAGAGGCCAATAATCGAACATTGTAGTATTTGATCAAAATTACAATCGATGTAATGTCTTCTTCAAATCTTCTTCTACACTCTTATTCACATACTATATTCAGCTAAAGTATTTGTAGTTATGATTTATTTAATTTCAAAGAGCATATTGGAGTCAAGAAAAGCGCAAAAAAAAAAAAAAAAAAAAAAAAAAATTTCCTCTTATGAAGAGCAGACCATGTTGATCACAACACCATATCCAAAATTATAAAATTCGTTACAAAAAAAGTCAGAAATCAGATATGTTTAAAAAAAGGAAATAAAAATTAATTATGTTTTGATGCAAAAGTATCCGTCAATCGTAATCCGTTCTCTTCAAGTTTTAAGTCCTCCTGATCCTATTTATTTATTTTTATTTTTTCATTTCTTATTTGGTATGCCTCTTTATACCATATAACCTGTTGTTTAGTACGGTAATCCAAATATTATAATCATCATGGGGAGCAAAAATGAAAATGCTACGATCTCACAGAAAGTAGTGTGGTTTTTTTTTTTCGTGTACGGGCCCGTGTCCTTAATCTATTTATTAAGCTGCACTAGTAATCTGTCTAGAGTCTGGGCTTCCGTTGCTTCACGTTCGAATACATTGGACAAGAGGAAAATGGTTAAAGATGCACATCCGAGTAAGTATACCAAACACTGAGGCGTAGGTGAAGAATAACAGATATAGGCTGCTATATCTGTTATTCTTCACAAAAACTTAAAACTTGAAGAGAACGTATTACGATTTGAAAAGGGCGAGGAAAAAGCCATGTGGATAATAGAAAGAAAAAACTAAATTTTGTAAAAAAATTTATTAAAAATATTTTGTTTTCTATTATTTAGTCTATATTTGGATTACTGTACTAAACAACAGGTTATATGGTACAAAGAGGCATACCAAATAAGAAATGAAAAAAAAAAATTGAATAGGATCAGCAGGACTTAAAACTTGAAGAGAACGTATTACGATTTACGGATACTTTTGCATCAAAACATAATTAATTTTTTTAATTCCTTTTTTTTAACAAATCTGATTTCTGACTTTTTTTGTAACGAATTTTATAATTTTGGATATGGTGTTGCGATCAACATGGTCTGCTCTTCATAAGAGAAATTTTTTTTTTTTTTTTTTTGCTCTTTTCTTGACTCCAATATGTTCTTTGAAATTAAATAAATCATAACTACAAATCCTTTAGCTGAATAGAGGATGTGAATAAGAGTGTAGGAGAAGATTTGAAGAAGACATTACATCGATTGTAATTTTGATCAAATACTACAATGTTCGATTATTGGCCTCCCCAATAGTGTTATATTGTATTTTTCATATTAACAAATGTCTTTTTTATTTTTTAAATAAAGAATTATTTCTTTAATATAACCAACTTTATATAGCAATAAAGTACATGTTTCTTACCGATACAATAACAAATTTTAATAAATATCTGTACTATTTGGGAAAACTAGACAAGTCGATTTTAGTACAAAATGAAATAAATACTCTGTAAAACCCACAAGTCGTAATGTCAATGGTATCCTTTAATACATATATATTGAATTTTTAGACATATATTTGTATTCAAATATATGTGTATACATATACGTTCCATTATAAAATATATAGAATTTGTAGAATAATGGCGGTTGGAAAAAAACATTTTTCAAAAAAATTCGATTTACTTTGAAACAGAAACCTTTAAAACGCTGCCCTAAAAAACTGTGATTTTTGACTTGACTAGTTTTTCCCAAATAGTACAGACATATCAATAGTATTTGTTGCTATGAAATGTGAGCCTATTTTTAAAAAATAGGCTCACATTTATATACATATATATGAGTCTAGAAATAATCTTCTTGATCCATATTCAACTTTGTTACGTATTTTCACATCAGTCCTTAGAAAGTTAATCATCTGGGTATCAGCTGCATTTATTGTATCTACAACATAAACCCTAAAAACATACAGGCCGAAACGTCGGAACAATAAATTTATATTAAACATATAAACATGGATACATTATCCCATATTTATATGTTTCCATGACTGCACACCCCAGCTATCTACATCATCATAGTTGCAAAGTAAATAAACACGTATTATTTTTTTTTTAATTATGTTTTCTTGTGTAACGTTTTTATCATTATCAAAATTTGTAACGTTTTTTTCACACTCAAAAATGTAACATTTTGATACTCTCTAGCTCTGTTGGCGTTGCTCGGATCGAAAATTTGACGACTGTTGCCTGATAAAAAATTTAATGTTGAATATTTATTGTTATATGATATTTGTCACTAGGACCTGCCATTTAGGAGCTATTATGGTTTGAATATAAAAAGTAAAGTTTTGCCTACATTTCTTTAATGTTGTGGAATTTTTGCACATCAGAAGCAGTAAATCATAGTTCTTCTCATTCAGGGAGATAATTGAGTTTTACACATGTTTTAGTATTGGTGCTTCTAAAGAGAATAGAAAAATGTTTACCAACAAATCACAAATGAAAACTACGTATACAAATAGTGAATTTTTTTGATAATATGTTTACAACTAATGATGAAACTATGAAATAATTATTAATAATAAATAGAAATAAATTAATAATAATTAAGTATCAATGCAAGATGAGGGTTAGGGACCCATTTCCCCGGGCCGGAGCCCAAAGGTTAGGCAGGGACCGGCCGGCTGGAGAAAGCACTCCAGGACCTCGGTGGAGGGAGGTCGGTATATAAGACTCCAGGGGGTTCTGGAAGGCAGAGCAGAATTGATCTTGAGGATGTCCAGGGTACTCCTAGTGGTTGTAGCGTTGGCGGTGTCCGCGAAGGGAGCGGCTGTCCAGAACAGCGTACAGGAGGATTGCGGCCCGTGCCTAAAGTACAGGCTCTTGTCCATGGTCGACTCGGTCTTCAACAGGGCCGAAGAAGGAATATCCTTGGCCGAGGGAATCAGCCTCGTCAAGAGTCCTGGCAGTGGTGGAGCACCAAGGTGAGTAGTCTTCATGGTCAGGGTTAAGGTCGAGAGATAATGATCTTGCAGCATCAAAGGCTGTTTCGAAGTTTACAACATCATATCCATTTTTTTTTTTATTCTTATTATTGTTATTGAGGCAACGATTTAAAATATTAGAATCTTTTTCTTTTTGTTTCATTTCCAATAATAAATTAATTTTATGGGCTAAAGATTCAATTCGTTTTGTTCTGGGTTAAGGTCGAATTATGATCACTTTAACGTCGAATGATGTTTCGAAGTTTATAGTTTTCTTATCCATTTTTTTTTTTAATATATGTATTTTTTTTTAATTTTTGAAGTAGAAGTTAATTATTATAAATAAAGCTTTTTATTTGCTTTCTAATAATAAATTACTTTTTTGGGGCTAAAGGTTCAATTCTTCTTGTCTTCTTGTTCAAGGTTAATGTCGAGTAATTTCAACATAGAAGCATGTTTCGATGTTTACAGTCTCATATCCATTTTTTTAAAATTATTATTATTGATGTAAAAGACGTAAAATCATAAAAGCTTTTTATTTTTTAACAATAATAAACTAATTTCTAACGTAAAATATCCATTTTTTTTTTTTAACTCTAACTTAGTTACGTAGAAAAAAAATATATTTTCGCGTGTTTGTGTAAATGTATGATTCTGTTCAAAATCAATAAATAGTTTGACCAAAATTTAAATTTCATTTTATAGATATGTTTATTTTATAATGAAATAACAACAGAATAAATAACAGCTGATTTCTTGTATCGTTAGCTTTTATTGGTGCATGTTTCTGTTCAAAATCAATACATCGTTTCATTAAAATTTAAAGTTCAAATCATAAATATGTTGTTGTTATAAAAAAATAACAAAAGAATAAATAACAGCTGATTTCTGATTATAAACGTAAATTAACTAAACTGGAATTTATTTATATTAAGTCTTAAGGAATATTTAGAAAGAAAAAATGTTTTTTGTTTTTAATTACCAGTAAACAAATGTTTAGAATTCTCTTATAAGTGTTACAAATTAACAAGTATTTAATATTAAAAAAATTACTAAACTACAGATTTTTTTTTTTAAATATATTATTTTCTTTAAAAAATTAGGATTTATAATTATTAATTTATTTAAGATAAAATATTTTGGTGGTTTTGAAGATTTGGATAAGTCCAATTTCTGTGAGTTTTGTGAATTCGAAGATGGATTTTAAAAGATATTAGTCTTATGAAAAATTGTTTAAGTTGTGCATTAAATAGCAGAAGAAGGATAATTCCTGTAACATTGTTTGTTTTTGTTTTTTTAAATCCTTTTCAAATAGAATATTACTTCGAGAAAGTAAATTCAATATATAAATTTATTTTTTTTTTTTTTTTTTTTTTTTTTTTTTTGCTTACTTCTATTCCGCAATGAATTTTTTTTTTTTAAATAATTCAAACATAACTCTAAAATAGAAAGCGAGATACTGATTTAAGCGTTACGATTCGTGTTATTATTTAATTAAAAATTTTACACCGTGAAATAAATTCAAAGAGAATTATCCATTTCAAATTCACCTTGATTTGTTATTAGAGATAATATAATTATTTAAGATTTGTATATGAATGATGTTTTTTTCTTCGAAGTCTTAGTCTAAATAAAAAAAAAAAAATATTAACATTTAAATCGTGTGTATTTCATTCCGGATATACGAGATGTATTATATTTTGATCCAATGAGTTGGTCAATAAAATATATACCTATATTGTTTAAATTCGACATTAAACAAGATTGATGCGGGAAAAAAAATGAACATCCAAAAAAAAAAAAAAAAAAAAAAAAAAAAAAAAAAAAAAAAAAAAAAAAAAAAAAAAAAAAAAAAAAAATCAAGAGAAAAAAAAATCTGTTTACATCGTATATACACAATATTTTACTGTCAAATATTGCTATAAAACAATACTTGTTTAGATATTCTTTCTTTCCTAGGACTCAACTTACTTATTTTACATGTTAACAAACGAATCTAGCTGGTGTGAGAAGGACGTGATTCATTCCTTGGTTTCGAATCTTTAAAGACGTTTCGTTCTATAAAATGTTCAAAGATTAAAAGTCATCGTAGAAAGTTCAAACTCAAAGATCTGACTTTGGCTAGCTATGATCAGTAATTTTATTTTATAACCATTGTATCAGAAAATGTATTGACATATATTCAAAGTCATATCATCAAAGTAAATTCGCGATTTTTTAAACATACAACAAGCGTTGAGACTATAATTTCAGCTGACCCAGATAACCATAACATCCAGAGACCACTAACTGTTTATAAACATCAGAAATATTTGCATTAAAAACACATCCCAAAAACTCAAATTTACTGCGAAAAATCCGTATAATATTTCCTCAAATTCATTTTTATATTTATTTATTGAAATTACATTTGAATAAAACTAATAAAACAAGTGAATGTAAAGGATATTGGATATAGTAAACGCCACGATTTGTAAAGTAACGATCCTGAAGCCATATTCCTTTTAGACACGTCAAAGGATTATGGAAAATAGAACGGGAAGTTTAAATATTAATATTTTTTTTCAAGAATGGATATCTATTTCTTATGTTTTGAACCACAGACATAATAATGACGCAATAAATAAAATAATAATAAAAGAAACATTCAAATTTGACTAAAATATTTTTTCTTAATTCACAGTACGAAATTGTGGCATTAAAACACATTTTAGTTTAATACAGCTGAAACGACTGACATAATTTCCGTCTGTAGTTTCTTGATATTTGTCTATACATTCAGGACGGAACTCAAACCCGCCATAAGATAAAATTAAAACGAATAATATTCATCAACGATTTGAAGTTTATAAAGTCGTTTCAACAAAAAAAGTTTTGTTCTTGACCCTGACATTGAACTTGAAAATGAGGGGTCAAAAAACCTAATTATGTAAATAGTATTTCTAGTAGCTGTGTGCTAGTATAATTTGAAGGTGTTGTGGTTTCGTTTCGCAATACAGAATAATAAACTATATAACCGTAAAATTAAACTTTTAATATATTAATATCTAACTATTTTATTAAGCTTAATTCTATTAAATAAAAAAAAAACAAAAAAACTTTGTTTAAATGTAGAGACTCATTTCATTTTATCAAGAAATTATTTTCTTTGAACAAATATTTTTGTTGAAACCAGTAGGTGGTTAAGGATGGATTGAAAAATAATGTTGTATTAATTAAAATGCGTGTTTGTAGCAACACAGCGTACTCGAATTAAAAGAAGCGCCGATTCGAATCCGGCCTGAGCAGTTGAATTTTGTTAGGCGGATCCATGGAATAAATCTCGATTTAATTACTCTGGCTTACAATAGATGCTGTAATGTGTCGAAAAACCAGTATTTCTATATATCGATTTTGGGCATCCTTATACCCTAAGGATGCCCAAAATCGATAAATAAAAATGTGTATATATATCTTGTTTTTATTATTTCTAATAAAAGCTCTTAAAAATTATCATTTCTAAAACTTAGCAAAAAGTAAAAGGTAATTTTATAAGCTTTATATGTTGTTATACTAGATATAGTGTCTTCTTAAAATCTCATAGTGATATGATACGCCCATGACAATTTTTTTAAGTTCATATTTTTTTTTTTTGAAGTTTATACCAAGCGTTTTCCTTTTTTTTTTTTTTTTTCCTAAAGGACTCATATTACTATTATCGAGTATCCTTGATATCCTTCGATGATCACAGAACACTCCCGAAGAAGAAAGCTGCTACAAGGGTAGGAAGCCCAAGGTCCGAGTGGAAAGAAAACGGTGCTTTCTAGTCGCCCCGGGGTCGGGGATTGCGTTATGGGGAGAAAGTTTTATATGAGTCGGTTCCCATTCCTCGAGAAAGTCAACCGCTATACAATACGTCAACTCTTTTACTTTATTTTAATTTTATAATTATATATATATTATATATATATATATATATATATATATATATATATATATATAAAAGGAATATCTTTACTAAAATGAAAAATGAGGCCGAAAAAAAAAATTTTTTTCAATTCCTTGGCCTTCTGCTTTAACTTAGAAATATATTATATTTTATAATTTTTTTTTTATTCAAACCTGTTATAAATATAATAATGAATAAATTGACTGAGCGTGTAACATTACAGAACTTATACACATGGGAAGAGAGTTGCACTCAACAGTACCTCCTCCGGGCATAGATCAAAATATTATTGAAAGGAAAAAAAAATGTATTTGAGCAGATCTCTAACCTATCTTATTATTCAAATTTACAAATAATACTAGTAAATTTGAAGATAAAGCAAGAAACAATTAAATTTATAACTTTGAGAGAATACTATTTTTTTTTCTGTTAATCATCTTCCTCTATAATCTGTAATAATATCAAGGAATATTTGAGAGCGCTACTAAAAAAAATAAATAAAATAATAAATAAATAACCGTTAAATTGACTTGGTGAGTTGTGAACACCAGAAGAATAGATAGTCTGATGATGGGATAGAAGATCCCGAAAGATGTCAGGTGTGTGAGGATTATTTAAAGAGGAGTTATAGCTGTAATAAAGTGAATTGAATATATTAACATAAAGTACTCCTTTATTGAAGAAATTAAAAATAAATAAATAATTTTTTTTTTTTTTTAGAACTTTTATTGAGTAAATATTACAATCTGCCACAAATGTGGGCAATAAGTAATATAGATGGCATGTGATTACATTCACACATTATGTACAAAAAGAGAGAGAGAAAAAAAAATTATATATACAAAATAAAATAAATATAAAGATAACAGAAAGAACTTCCTATACATGAACAATATACAAATAAATAAAATGAAATACTAAAATAAGAAAAAATAAAATATTGAGTAAGTAAAAATAAATAAATAGTAGTAATAAAAATAAAACAAAATTAAATTATAAGTTTAAAACACAATCGTACTTTATTTACAATACACACTCATCCTAGGGACCCCCAGCTAGACCCCTCCCTCCAATTATGGAGGGACAAGCCAGGCATAGAGAGGTCCCAGCTCTTCTCTCTCAGCTGCGTCACTGGTGTAAAAAACCCAGTGGAGGCTGAGTGAGAGCGCTATAGTAATAAATAAAATAAAATAAACCTTAGAGGAGGTGAGAATAGATTATTGAGTGTCGAAGGTTCGGCCTACGTTATAAATCTTTCATAAGATGCTGATCAAACAGATAATATTTGGATTCCAATCTGTAGTTCATTTATTTTTTTCTTTACCTTCTTTGCCGTTTATACAACACGGGGTTTCCTATCTAAGAACTCAGGATCTTCAGTTTATTAGGTTGATAGTGAGGACTTTTTTTCGCATCAAGTGCTTTAACCCGTTTCGAAAATTGTCCAAAGCCTTTAACTCACAAAGACCTGAACTCGGTATGGAACCCACTGAGCTACACCTCTCATTTTTTATAACTCAACCAACTGTCACAACTATATTTACTTACCTCGAATATATTTTAGTATTATGATTTCCTTTAAGATTATCAAGAGAATCTAAATTAACGTTTAAGGAATTCATTTTAAAGCGCTTTTTAGATTTAAATTTAAAAAAAAAGAAAAAAAAAAGGAGAAACTCTGTTACCTTATTGCAATGATAAACGGTGTAATATCAGTTGTATAGATATATCAGACATACAGAATACACTTAAAAGTTTCTAGGGTCTTGAGTATTTATGAAAAACAAGCTTTAAAAAAAATAAAAATCCGCATACGTTTTTTATTTCTTAGGCACAAAACTACTCAGCTCGTGTTTACTGTGAAGAAAATTGCGGGTTCTTACATTAACGGAAGAACAACGCCTTAAAGTTTTTGAAATTAAAACATTGCATAGAATTTTTGCCCGAAAAAATGATGAGCACACTGAAGGAATTTCAAAGACTCCACAGTTTGGAATTGCGGTTAAATGTATGTAAAGTCATTGTAACACTTAAAGTACTTTAGAGCTACGAAAAGTATCTTCCTTTGTTAACGGAAGAACAACGCCTTAAAGTTTTTGAAATTAAAACATTGCATAGAATTTTCGGTCTAAAAAAGTGATGAACACTCTAAAGGAATTTCATAGGTTCCACCGTTTAGAATTATGGTTAAATGTATTTAAAGTCATTGGATTTAAAATTACCGAAATCCAAAATATCAGAATTGAACAGCCGGGTAAACGTATAAGGCGTTGACCGAAACATAGATGGGAGGATTGGGTCAAGGCTGATTCTGTGGGCTTGGGTTTTGATCGGTTGGGGTATAAGGAGGTTTGTGGTAATTTGTTTATTTATTACTTGAACTCCCTTAATAAGATTATTTCTAAACTTAATCACAATCCTCAGGTCGCTGAGCAAAACGGAAGCCGAGAAGACTGAATTGGAAGACCTCCTCGCCGACAGGGTGAAGAGGTTCGTATCCACACACACGCTGAAGATGGACCTGAGGGGAGTGGACATCGTGGACGCAGCCACTAGCGCCGGCAGAGCCATCGGTGGAGCCGTTGACTTCTTTTCCGATCTTACCGGAGAGCAAGAGGAAGGAGGCGATGAAGAATCTGCCAGGAAGAAGGGTAAGATATGAATTTACTGTATTAGTAATCACTCGTAGCATTAGTAACGTGTTTTTGGCACAGTGTAAATACAGGTTATTGTACAAAATAACAGCAATAAAGAAACCTGTTATTTACTTAGTAACTGGAACAGGTTTCGATCCTGGAGAAATAACTTGTAAGAACTCTTAGTTCATGTTAAAAGTTTGTTTAGCTTGGATCTATTCATTCAATGTCAATATAAGAGCAGTGTAAATACAGGTTATTCTACAAAATAACAGAAACAAAGGAACACGTTACATAATTAGTAACTGGAACAGGTAATGGTCCTGGGGCAATAACTCCTATGAACTTTTAGTTCGTGTTGGAAAAAGTTTCTTTAGCTTCAAACTATTCATTCAGTAACCGGTTCTCCATCCCTTTTAAAGAAGATGTATTAACTATGGGCAAAAAAAAAAAAAAAAAATGTTGCTCTTTGAAGAAATCAAATCAACATCATCAAAAATTCGAGATCTTTATCGTAAATACCTTCTTTTTTTTATAGCTATTTACTGAAACTTACAACTGTATACAATATGAAAATAATCTACAACAAGTAAATGTGATGATTATCATAAAAGATGACATGTCAATTGCTTGATAACAACTAGCCTCGGATGGTTATCTGGGATAGAGTGGGAAGCGAGTCGTGATACTAATGGATTTGAATAATTATGAAGTTTGCTATGAAAGGATAGGTATCTGGTTGGGGCTAAGTCAGAAATATAAGAAATATTAAGATCTTTGTGGATAAGTTTGTTTATAGTAAATTAAGGAGCGTTGAGGATTTTTCTAAGGATTTTGGATGGTAAGGATTGGATGCGAGATGAATTGGGTGGTTTAGTGGAGCCTCAAAGCTCGATTCCGTATGTCCAAATTGGCCTGATTACTGTTATATAAATGAGTCTTTTGTAACTAATCGGAATGTTAGAACGTTTGTCAAGTAAAAGTAAAAGAGGCGGCTAAAAGTAATTTGTTACCTTCGTATAACAAAGTTCCATTATCATATATAAAGCGGGACATAAGTTCTGATATGGTTAAAAAGTGGGACCAATTGTGGGTGACCTCATCAAAGTCACCCAAGCTTACACAGATTTATACCTCACATTACACACAACAATTACAAACACATACAAAGTAACAACTACAAACTAACACAACTAATGACAGAGCACGGAAACTCTAAACAATATCTCAAACGATTTAACATAATACGATCTGACATATGTAATGGAGACGGACAGACTCAAAATTTCAGACATGTACTTTATGAATGTAAAGCATTTGAAAGACACAGGTTTAATCTAGTAAAAAATATTATTCTCAAACATGGAACATGGCCAGAGACAGAACAAAATTTGTTCTCTAAATTTAAGACTGACTTACGTTTATACGAAAGATCGACTTTGACAAACTGACAAATGATGGGCAGCGAAGGTAGTTTCTTGTTGGCTTTTGTTTTGTTTTTGTTATTTCTTTTCTTTTTTTTTTTTTTGTGATTTTGTTTAAATATTTTTGTTATATTACAACGTTATGTACGTTATGCTAAACTAATCATGTTAACTTCTAATATCATTGTAAAACATGTAGTATGCCTGTAAGGCATGGAACATGTTAATATACAAATAAACAGTCCTTATATGGGGATACCATATAAGGAAAAGAAGGGAAAAAAAAAAAAAAAAAAAAAAAAGTAAATGTTTAAGGAGTCGAAAACGACGGGCAGTTTCTGGTCGTTTTAGTCTTGTATGCGGGAGTTAAATTTAAATTTCCTTTTCGTCCTAGTAAACTCCTATTATCTGTTAAGCGTGTTGTTACAGTTCTACTAGCTCAATGATCCCTGTTGCATGTTTTCTCATCTCCTGGTGCATCCTCTTCCTGTCAACGTTTTCCAATATAGTCGTTGTACATAATCCTGTTCACATATTCCTGGATCTGCCATGAGATGAATAGTTATCTCATGATTGTTATTCTCAAATTTAAGAAACGCATAGGTCCTGTAAACGAAACTCAATTAGTAGTAGTGACTAGCTATGGCCCTTATTTCAGGATCTTGTCCTCCTCAACAATCCTTGTCTGTGAAGGAGTGCAGAGTTTTATGGTTCATGCAGAACCTTGGTCTCTTCCACTATCCCTCCAATTATTCCAGTCACCAACCGCTCTCTTCAACCTCACACCAAGGGTCTTCCAGGGCCTCTTCAGTGTCTTCCTTCCAGCGTAACCTGGGCCTTTCTCTCTCTCTCTTCCCTCCTCATTCTACGAACATGGCCTAGCCATGTTAATCATATTTGATCAATTGTAGGAACAATATCTGGAGCTTTATACAGGCCCCTTAGCTCATGGTTGCTTTTCATCTTCCATACATCTCCATCTTTAGTCGGGCCATATATCTTCCTTCTTCAGAATGCCTTCATTCTTCCCAGTGAGCGTCCAGATTTCATTCCCATACAGTACGACCGTTCTAAGAATGGTTTGGAAGACAGCAGCTGAGGTCTACCTCTTCCTCTTTTCTTGCATTTATTTTCCGTGGCAGTCTTTCTCGATGCTAATCTTCATGTCCCAATCATTTTATACTTCCTTTCTTGATATATTAAACCAATTTTGGGTTTCCATACAGTTCTCTAAGTTCCCCGTTTGTTTTTATAATATTTTCCTCTGTCATGTATTTCTTTCTTTCCTCTTTACCATATACTAATAAAACAAACACGCGGACATTGCAGTGAAGAAAGCCGGTAAGATGCTACTTCCCCTCCTCCTGATGATCAAGATGAAGGCAGCCATGATGGCCAAGTTGGCCTTCGCCGCCATCGCACTCATCGCCGGTAAGGCCCTCCTCATCGGCAAGATTGCCCTCTTGCTGTCCGGCATCATCGCCATCAAGAAGTTGCTGTCGCAGCAGCATAAGTCCGTCACCTACGAGATTGTCCCGCACCACGCCGAGCACCATCACGCTGAGCACCACCACGAGGGCTGGTCCAGCGGCGGAGGCGGAGATGTCAGCGGAGGACACCACGGATGGGGAAGGTCCGCCGATGAGATGGCCTACAGTGCCTACCAGCCACAGCAGCCAGCGGCAGCAGCGCCACAGCAGTGAGGTATGTAACCAGTTTCATGTAACTATGTGTAATTTTGACTCAATACGGGTACATATATCTTAAACAGTTAAAAGATAAGGATATTTCAAGATTATAAGCTTTTGTGAGGACATTAGATGATCCTTGTGAAACGGTACTTCTAGTTCATAACTCTAAACTCAGGTCTTTGAAGGACCTTGGCCCCTTAAACACAAATCCATTCATTGAAGCCTTTTTAGTCTTCCTCTCTCTCCATCTAAATTTTCTTTCATTCGCATGAGGAATCTTTTAGGATTCATACGTTTTACAAAACACAACCATTTTATTCTCCCACTTCTTATTACAATAACTATATATAATTCACTAGGATACCCCGTCGCGGCTTCGCCCGTTCTCATACATGAGGAACATAGATTATTTTAACTAATAATATAAGTTTTATTTGTTTTTCGATAAAAACCTTGTATTGAAGTATGGAATTTAGCATTATTTCTTCAATGATATTTTCACGCAGTAATTTTTAACCTGGTTAAAATTGCATTGATTAGATGTTTAAAGAGTTCTTGAAAGCATAATTAGACATTAAATTTGGCAAAAATAATTTTATCAATCCATCTGTTTGGATTTTAATTTCTAAACATAAAAGCATATGACAGTTTGGAAAACCTCGTTTCTGGCACTTAAGAATATATATTTTAATCATTAGTACAGTGAACTTTTCTAGAACTATGAAGATGTAGTTAAAATTTAGTAAAGTTGGGTTTCATAGTTTTACCATTGCAATTTCTGTAGCAAAATGGCCAGAAATCGGTCGATTTTTAAAATGCACTAGTATCCACATGTACATATATTATATATTACATATATTAGCTGGATTAATGAATAATTTGCAACTTATATTGGTATTGTTTTCATTCAAAGACTTGTTTTGAATGTTACACATTTAAAAAAGACATGTTAAACACATTATAAAAATTCATAATATCACAACACATATTAGATATAATAGTTTTAAAAATATAAGACAAGAAATAAAGCATTTTAATACTTAAAGAGGCAGAAGTGGAATGGCTTCTTGAAACAATCAATTTCAAGATTAAACTTTGGAGTAATAGAAAGAAATGAAGTGGATTAATTATATTAATAGACATTCCCCTTAGATTTTCCTTATAACTAGTCAGTTTTTCTGTTCCTGCTGACATAACACTTGAGTTTTTGTCGAAGTTAGGATTATTTTCCAAACTTATAAATGAAGTAGGAAAAAAAAATTCACCAATCCTAACTGTAAAGATCCTTTTACATTATCATGTGTACCTCAACATATTTTTTATCACAGTACTGATTATGGCATTATTTTTCTGTTTCAGATGGTAGAGCGGTGCTCTTTCAGCCATAATTCGTCTTCAACAGTACAAAAGACAATTCAGTAATTTATGATTATTTATTACAGTTTAGCGTAAGGAAACAAAATAATAATATTTATTGTGACTACTGTTTACGACTGTGTGACTGTGCGACTACAGACATGAACTGACTCGACTGGCATGGTGACTCGAATCGTCTCCCAAAACCAAAGACTATTTTTTATTTATATATAAAATATATTGAGTTTACAACTTCAAGTCTTTATTTCTTTCTTTATTTATTTATTTATTAACAACTGATTATTTATATATTAACACAAGACTTGATCAGGGAGGGTTGGGGACACGTGAAATCAAAACTAAAAAAATAGACTACGTGCCATTAGATTGCCATAATATAATCTACAGTAATTAATTTTTTAAAAATCTACTGCAGTTATCGAATCGATTAAAGTTGTTCGAAAAAAAAAAAAATACGCTTAATCAGTAAGAAAGAAAATCGATTAATCGAAATGATTCTTGAGATTCACAATCGTTGTAAAAACATTTTAGTTGTAGTATCTTGCCAACTTAAGGACACAAAAATAATTCCAATAAATATATTCATAAAATTATTGATAAAGTTTATTAAAAGATAACTTAACTTAAAACTCGTTGTACTTAAGTATTTCCCCTCACTACAAACATGAATCACTGAAAAACTGACAAATTTCAAAATAGTTGAAGACTTGAACTTTTTGATCTCTGAATGGCATATTCAAGACTGCTGAATTTTTATACGAATTCATTAATTTTTAAATAATTAAAACTATGTTTATATCGTCTATAATATTTATATGTAATTAAAATGAAATAACAAAATTAGATAAGTATCCATAATCAAAATTTAAATATATAACTCAAGACTCCTTTGGGTTAATTATTCGAAAATTACATTACAAAAAACAAATACATAATCAAAAATTATCAAATATTTAGTTCGAATTAAGACTGACTTAACAATACTTAATTACTTTTTTTAAAAATAAAATAAATTCAAAACAGTGTTAAACAAAAGACAGACTAAACTCATAAA
Organism: Euschistus heros; assembly: GCA_003667255.2. Classification (NCBI taxonomy): domain Eukaryota; kingdom Metazoa; phylum Arthropoda; class Insecta; order Hemiptera; family Pentatomidae; genus Euschistus; species Euschistus heros. Next base: position 880,436 of record RCWM02000296.1, read on the forward strand.
ACAAAATTCGGACTAAGTACTACTACTACCAAAATATTATGATTCCCATATGATAGACAAGAAGAATGAACACGTAACATACTTACACATACTGAAGAACTAAACCATATTTTAAAATTTAGATATTGATTGCATTTCGGTACCACTGACATCAACAAATCAAAAATTAAACAGACAATAGGAATAACCGCTAGAAACAAAATTGTACTTAAAAATAAACAGAGACAATGAGACATATCAAAGCCTAAAAGGAAGTTAATTTTATTTAACTTTCATAGCTACTACGCCAATTATAATTGAACTTAATTGAACTTGAAAACTGTTATTTTTTCATAATTTATCAATTAGTAATGAGGTAACTAACGTGTGATGACTTAAAGACAGTTTAAACCTTTCGACTATTCTTACGAATTGACCTTACTAAAAATTGAACTTTTGAAATTACTTTTTATATTTTTTTAATTTATTTTTAAAGATAGTAGTTAGCAAAGACTTATTGCCCAAACTATTTAAACTAGCTATTATATTTTTCATCTCATTAGTATACAGACTGAAGTTACTGCAGGAATTACTGACATTCTGGTTACAAGAAGAATTACATACGAATTTTTTTACATATCTTGAGAATACATACTAAAACAATTACTGACAACAGAACTTTTAAAGTACTACGTTTTCATGATTTCTACACAGAAGTTGGCACTGACTTTTGAAGTTGTTACTTTTATTGAAATTAAAGTTACTAAAGGAACAAAATACAGACTGGTAAAACCTTTCGACTTTTCTTATGAATTTCAATAACATCGGCAACTGAGACTACAAATTTTTAAACATTTTTCAACAAACGCCTAAGTTATCAGTTTTAGTTAACAAATGAATTGCATACAGACATCCTCTTGACTCATTTAACGTAAATACATTAAGGACTTTACGATACTAAAATATCGTGAACTTACTAGCAAAACAACATTGAATATCCTAGTTTTTAAAGATTTGTCAACTATGTTTGACACAGACTTAGTAAATTATGAAATGAAAAATAGATTTAAAATACCTCATAATATTTCTTACTAGCAACTGAACTTTATATCTAATATTTCATTCATTATTTCTTTTCTTACAAATTTAGATAAAAAAAGGACATTTGCTAAAATATGCATTTACTAGCTGAACTTTGAAAGTACTATTTATTAGATTATGTTTTTCTTTTGACAAGTTACTAAGTCTATGGACTTGAGGAACTACAAACAAACTGACGAAACCACTGACAAACTGAACTTTGAAACTACTATTTCTTTCATTTGTTGTTTCTGTAGACTAGTAACTAACCACTGACAGTAACTTTAGGTATTACGTATATACTGACGAAACCTGTGGACTTTTCTTACAAATTTGGATAACATTGAGACATTTACTGAAATATGCACTTACTAGCAACTGAACTTTGAACTTAGTAACTTGAGGAACTACATACAAACCGACGAAAACTGACAAACTGACTTTAACACTACTATTTCTTTCATTATCTGTTTTTATTGACTTGTAACTGATCATAGACTTAATAACGAAAGAGACGACATACAAACAGACGAAACAACTCGACTTTTCTTACAAATTTCGATCGTATCTTTAGGACATTTGCAGAAATATGTGACTTTGAAACTAGTAACTGATCATAGACTTATTAACGAGAGACGAACTACATACAAACTGACAAAACTACTGACAGCACTAGAGGTATGTTGAAACATACTCGACTTTTCTTACTAATTTCGATAACTTTAGGACATTTACCAATATACTTGCTGATAATTAAACTTTGAAACCACTATTTCTTACATTATGTGTTCTTATATACTATAACTAAACCAGACTTATTAACTTGAGGAACAACATACAAACTGACGAAACGAAAACATATTTTTATAACAACAATTTTATAACTTTGGAATTCATACTAAAGTGGAAACTCACAAACAGCTAAACTTTAGACGAAACCATTCGACTTTTCTTACAAATTTCGGTAACTTTAGGAAATTTACATAAATATGCAATTACAAAGAACTTTGACCTTTGCAACAACTGTTATTAGATGACTTAGTAAACCAGACACGTGAGAACTACATGCAAACAAACTACAAATTTGACGAAAACTTTGAAACTACTACGACGAAATTACAGACTTAGTAACTTGAGGAATTACATACAAACTGACGAAACCACTCGACTTTTCTAACAATTTCGATAACTTTAGGAAATTTACTGAAATATGCACTTACAGCAACTGAACTTTGAAATTATTTTTATTTCTTACAGATTTTACTAACACAAGATTTAGTACTTGAGGAACAACATACAAACTGACGAAACGAAAAACTGACATTTTTACAAACTTTGGGATATTTACTGAATGAGGAACTACTGCAAACTGAACTGTAAACCACTTTTTCTTGAACTTTTTACTATAAACTAGCAACTAAATCTTCTAACAGACTTAGTAACTTGAGGAACTACATACAAACCGACGAAACCTTTTCTCACAAATTTCGATAACCTTAGGAAATTTACTGAAATATGCACTTACTAGCAACTGAACTTTGAAACTACTATTTCTTTTATGGTCTGTATCAACAGACTGGTAACTAATAATGGCACATAACTAGACAGAGGTATTGCTTAAATATTGAGGAAAACACTCCACTTTTCTAACAAATTTCAATAACTTTAGGACATTTACTGAAATATGCACTTACAAGAAACTGACCTTTGAAACTATTGTTTATTAGATTATCTAGTTTCATAGTAACTTGAGGAACTACATACAAACTGACTAAACCACTGACAAACTGAACTTTGAAACTATTAACTCGTACTAACGAAACCACTCGACTGTTCTTACAAATTTGGATAAATTTCGGTTATTTACTGAAATGTGAACGTACTAGCAACTGGACTTTGAAACTACTGTTAATTAGATTTATTTTTTTTTCTAATGACAAGTAACTTGTCGCAGACTTAGTAGCTTGAGAGAATTACATACAAACTGACGAAACCACTCGACTTTTCTTAAAATTTCGATAACCTTAGGAAATTTACTGAAATATGCACTTACTAGAATCTGAACTTTGAAACTACTATTTCTTTCATTTGTTTCTTAAGAAAAGTAACTAATCACAGACTTAGTAGCTTGAGAACTTTACATACAAACTGACGAAACCACTCGACTTTTCTTACCAATTTGGATAACTATGGGACATTTACTGAAATATGCACTTACTAGAATCTGAACTTTGAAACTACTATTTCTTATTATTTGTTTCTATAGGCTAGTAACTAATCCACGGACTTAGTACCTTTAGGAACTTCATACAAACTGTCGTAACCACTCGACCTTTCTTACCAATTTCGATAACTATGGGTCATTTACTGAAATATACACTTACTACCAACTAAACTTTGAAACTACTATTTCTTTTCATTATTTGTTTCTATAGGCTAGTAACTAATCCACGGACTTAGTACCTTTAGGAACTTCATACAAACTGTCGTAACTACTCTCGACTTTTCTTACCAATTTCGATAACTATGGGTCATTTACTGAAATATACACTTACTAGCAACTGAACTTGAAACCACTGTTAAACCACTCGACTTTTCTTACCAATTTGGATAACTTTAGGACATTTACTGAAATTTACACTTACTAGCAACTGAACTTTGAAACTACCATTTCTTTCATGGCTTGTCTTTAAAGACTTGTAACTAAACACAGACTTAGTAGCATGAGGATCTACATACAAACTGACGAAACTACTCGACTTATCTTACCAATTTCAATAACTTTAGGACATTTACTGAAATTTACACTTACTAGCAACTGAACTTTGAAACCACTATTTATTAGATTAATTTTTCTATTGACAAGTAACTAGTTCATAGACTTAGTAACTTGAGAAACTACGTACAAACTGACGAAGCCACTCAACTTTTCTTACCAATTTCGATAACTTTAGGAAATTTACTGAAATTTACACCTACTACCAACTAAACTTTGAAACTACCATTTCTATCATGGCTTTTCTTTATAGACTTGTAACTAAACACAAACTTAGTAGCATGAGATCTACATACAAACTGACAAAACTACTCGACTTTTCTTACCAATTTCGATAACTTTGGGACATTTACTGGAATATGCACCTACTATCAAATGACCTTTGAAACCACTGTTTATTAGATTAACTTTTTCCATTGACAAGTAACTAGTTCATAGACTAGTAACTAGAGGAACAATGTACAAACTGATGAAAAAACTTGACTTTTCTTACCAATTTGGATAACTTTAGAACATTTACTGAAATTTTCATCTACTACCAACAGAACTTTGAAACTACCATTTCTTTCATGGTTTGTCTCTAAAGACTTGTAACTAAACACAAACTTAGTAGCATGAGGATCTACATACAAACTCACGAAACTACTTGACTTTTCTTCCCGATTTCGATAACTTTGGGACATTTACTGGAATATGCACTTACAAGCAAATGACCTTTGAAACCACTGTTTATTAGATTAGCTTTTTCTATTGACAAGTAACTAGTTCATATACTTAGTAACTTGGGAAACTACGTACAAACTTACGAAACCACTCGACTTTTCTTACCAATTTCGATAACTTTAGGATATTTACTGAAATTTACACCTACTACAAACTAAACTTTGAAACTACCATTTCTTTCATGGTTTGTCTCTAAAGACTTGTAACTAAACACAAACTTAGTAGCATGAGGATCTACATACAAACTGACGAAACTACTCGTCTTTTCTTACCAATTTTGATAACTTTGGGAAATTTACTGGAATTTACACTCACTAGCAACTGAACTTTGAAACCACTATTTATTAGATTAATTTTTCTATTGACAAGTAACTAGTTCATAGACGTAGTAACTTGAGAAACTACGTACAAACTGACGAAACCACTCGACTTTTCTTACCAATTTCGATAACTTTAGGACATTTACTGAAATTTACACCTACTACCAACTGAACTTTGAAACTACCATTTCTTTCATGGCTTTTCTTTATAGACTTGTAACTAAACACAAACTTAGTAGCATGAGGATCTACATACAAACTGACAAAACTACTCGACTTTTCTTACCAATTTCGATAACTTTGGGACATTTACTAGAATTTACACTTACTAGCAACTGAACTTTGAAACCACTATTTATTAGATTAATTTTTCTATTGACAAGTAACTAGTTCATAGACTTAGTAACTTGAGAAACTACGTACAAACTGACGAAACCACTCAACTTTTCTTACCAATTTCGATAACTTTAGGAAATTTACTGAAATTTTCATCTACTACCAACAGAACTTTGAAACTACCATTTCTTTCATGGTTTGTCTCTAAAGACTTGTAACTAAACACAAACTTAGTAGCATGAGGATCTACATACAAACTCACGAAACTACTTGACTTTTCTTCCCGATTTCGATAACTTTGGGACATTTACTGGAATATGCACTTACAAGCAAATGACCTTTGAAACCACGGTTTATTAGATTAGCTTTTTCTATTGACAAGTAACTAGTTCATATACTTAGTAACTTGGGAAACTACGTACAAACTTACGAAACCACTCGACTTTTCTTACCAATTTCGATAACTTTAGGACATTTACTGAAATTTTCGCCTACTACCAACAGAACTTTGAAACTACCATTTCTTTCATGGCTTGAATTTAAAGACTTCTAACTAACCACTGACGTAGTAGCATGAGGATCTACATACAAACTGACGAAACCACTCGACTTTTCTTACCAATTTCGATAAATTTAGGACATTTACTGAAATTTACACTTACTAGCAACTGAACATTGAAACTACCATTTCTTTTATGGCTTGTCTTTAAGGACTTGTAACTAAACACAAACTTAGTAGCATGAGGATCTACATACAAACTGACGAAACTACTCGACTTTTCTTACCAATTTCGATAACTTTGGGACATTTACTGAAATATGCACTTACTAGCAAATGACCTTTGAAACCTCTGTTTATTAGATTATCTTTATCTATTGACAAGTACCTAGTGCATAGACTTAGTAGCATGAGGAACAACGTACAAACTGGCAAAACTACTCGACTTTTTTTACCAATTTTGTTAACTTTGGGACATTTACTGGAATATGCACTTACAAGCAAATGACCTTTGAAACCACTGTTTACTAGATTAGCTTTTTCTATTGACAAGTAACTAGTTCATAGACGTAGTAACTAGAGAATCTACGTACAAACTGACGAAACCACTCGACTTTTCTTACCAATTTTGTTAACTTTGGGACATTTACTGGAATATGCACTTACAAGCAAATGACCTTTGAAACCACTGTTTACTAGATTAGCTTTTCCTATTGACAAGTAACTAGTTCATAGACGTAGTAACTAGAGAAACTACGTACAAACTGACGAAACCACTCGACTTTTCTCACCAATTTGGACATTTTACTGAAATTTACACCTACTACCAACTGAACTTTGAAACTACCATTTATTTCATGGTTTGTCTCTAAAGACTTGTAACTAAACACAAACTTAGTAGCATGAGGATCTTCATACAAACTGGCGAAACTACTCGACTTTTCTTCCTAATTTCAAGAAGTTTGGGACATTTACTAAACGACTATTTAATTTATGGATTTGTCACTATAGACAAGTGATTAATCAAGGACTTAATAACTAACGGAACGAGATAGTAACTGACGAAACTGCTCGATTATTCTAATAATCTGATTATAATTCCGGAATTCATATTGTGAATTAATAATAGGAACTAACTCGCAATTAAACTTTTCTTGATTTGACTAAAAAATAGTTTCGACTTGGTATTTAGAGAAACGATATACAGTTTGATGAAACCTCTCTACTATTCTTACACACTGAAGTACGAACAAACTAGCAACGAAACTTTTAAATAGACTTTATAACTACGGTCATACATTCAATATATCCGTATTCTTAAACCTACTAAACTTTGAACTTACTAGTAACTGGACTTTGTAACTAGTATTTTTCTCTAGAAACTAGAGTTAGCGCAGACATTTTAATTAAAAGAATGACTTACTTATTAATAGTTAACCTTTGAAACTAGGCATGCTTTCATCTCATTTGCTTACAGAATGAAGATACTAGGATGACATACTAGGACTTGCTACTTAGGAATGACGTACAAACTGATAAAACCTGTCAACTTTTATGAATATTTACAACTTTAGAATACATCCTGAACTATGAACTTACCAACAATTTAAACTTGAAAATGCAATGTTTCCTTGATTTTACCACAAAAACTACAGTCGGCACTGACATAGTAACTTAAGTGAAGACTAACTAACTTACTATCCACAAACATGTAGTATAATTTCATCATTACCTGCAGATTGAATTAATCACTGACTTCGTTACTAAAGGAATGATATACTGATTAAATCGCCGCTTCTTAAAAACTATCACTTCAGAATACCTACTGAACGATAAACTTACCAAGAACTTACATGCAAAAATAAAGGACTTACAGACGGAAGAAACCATTCGACTTTATTTATAAATATCGATAACTTTAAAATTCTTGACATTTTCTCTTAAGTACCAATTAAGGTGAGATATTTACTCAGGTACGAACTTACTAGAGACTTATCTTTTAAAAAACTACTATTTTTTTCATGAATTGTCTGTGGACTAGAGTTATCACCGACTAACAATACGAATGACGTACAAACTGAAGAACCCAACAGTTTGTTTACAAGATAGGAGATAAGACCAACATACATACTTACAAAACCTCTCGACTTTTCTTAAAAACTTCTTTAAATATAGGATACGTATTGTGTACGGCTTACAAACAAAACAAATTACTTTAAGACTGAACAGACAGTAACTCCACTTAAAATATACGTTCATTGGAATAATGAAGTGTGAATATTTTTCTAGAAAACGTAAAAAAAAACTATATCTTACAATATTTTACTGAAATTAGACTTTATCACTGACTTACAGGCAAAATAAAAGACGTAAAGACGGAAGAAACCATTCGACTATATTTACAAATATCAATAATTTTAAAATTCTCGACATTTTCTCACAAGTATCAATTAAGGTGAGATATTTACTCAGGTACGAACTTACTAGAAACTTTAAAAACTACTATTTTTCCATGGATTGTCTGTTGACTACAGTTATCACCGACTAACAATACGAATGACGTACAAACAGAAGAACCTAACAGTTTATTTACAGGGTAGGAGATAGGACCAACATACATACTTACAAAAACTCTCGACTTTTCTTACAAACTTCTTTATAGAATACATATTGTGTATGGCTTACAAAAAATAAATTATTTAGATACTGAATGAAACTCCAAATAATCCGCGGCAACTGTGCGTTACATTTATACTGTAAAAGACTGAAGAAACTCCTCTAACTTATTAAGACTGATAACATTGAAACACATTGCAGCGTCAAAAACGTTTTTTCTAATGAATATGTAAACTACTATTATAAATTAGACTTATCACTGACTTACAGGCATTCGACTTTATTTACAAATATAACATATGTGTATGGCTTACAAAAAATAACTTAGATACTGAATGAAACTCCAAATAATCCGCTACTGTACGTTACATTTATTTTGAAGAAACTCCTCTAACCTATTAATTCACTCACTACTTACTTACTTGGACTTACTTTAGGTTTAAAACATTTTTCCTAATGATAAAATAAACTGCTATGGAAAATAAACTATGGACTATGTAACTAATTACTGACTATAAATTAATAAACTATGACATGACCATTAAACATAGTAATTACTGAATAGACACCTCTCGACTAGACTTACTTACAAATAAGCAAAAGTACTAAACTATGGATTTAGTAACTACAAACTATTAAAAATAGTACTTACTGTATTTTTAAATTCACTCACTGAAGTATTACATTGCCCTTGAATTACTGAGAAAATCTATGACATGACTGAGAAAACCCTGTCGACTAGACTTAAAAATACGCAAAAGTGATAAACTAAGGATTTAGTAACTACAGACTATTAAACGTAGTAATTACTGTATTTTTATATTCACTCACTAAAATATGGACATTGCCTAGGAATTACTGACAAAATGTATGGTATGACTGAATAGAGCTCTTGACTAGACTTACAAATACGCAAAAGTACTAAACTATGGACTTAGTAACCACAGACCATTAAACATAGTAATTACTGTATTTTTAAATTCACTCACTAAAATATGACATTGCCTATGAGTTACTCACAAAAACTGACAAAAAAACTATGGAACTATTAACTACATATCTTTAAACATAGTAATTACTGTATTTCTAAATTCACTCACTAAAGTATAACATTGCCAATGCATTACCGACTGAAAACCTCTCTACTAGACTTACAATTACACAAAGTACTAAACTATGAATAAAGTAACTACAGGTATTAAACATGTTAATTAATTACTGTATTTTTAAATTCACCCACTAAAGTATGACATTAACAATCGATTACTGTCAAATTGTATGGTATAACTGAATAGAACTCTCGACTAGACTTACAAATACGCAAAAGTACTAAACTATAGACTTAGTAACTACAGACCAATAACCATAGTAATCACTGTATTTTTAAACTCACTCACTAAAATATGACATTGCCAATGATTGCAGATAAAATCTGTAACATGACTGAACAGATCTCTTTACTAGACTTACAAATACACAAAAGTACTAAACTATAGACATAGTAACCACAGACCATTAAACATAGTAATCACTGTATCTTTTAAATTCACACACTAAAATATGACGTTGCCAATACATTTCAGAAAAAAATCTATGACATGACTAAATAGACCTCTCGACTAGACTTACAAATACGCAAAAGTACTAAACTATGGACTTAGTAACCACAGACCATTAAACATAGTAATTACTGTATTTTTAAATTCACACACTAAAATATGACATTGCCTATGAGTTACTGACAAATTCTATGACATGACAGAATAGACCTCTGCACTAGACTTACAATAACGTAAAAATACTAAACTATGGACTTAGTAACTACAGACCATTAAACATAGTAATTACTGTATTTTTAAATTCAAACACTAAAATATGACATTGCCTATGAGTTACTGTCAAATTGTATGACATGACTGAATAGACCTCTCGACTGGACTTACAAATAAGCAAAAGTACTAAACTATGGATTTAGTAACTACAAACTATTAAAAATAGTACTTACTGTATTTTTAAATTCACTCACTAACATATGACATTGTTTATGCATTACTGACAAAATCTATGACATGACTGAATAGACCTCTCTCGACTAGACTTACAAAATACAAAAATACTAAACTATGGAACCATTAACTACATATCTTTAAACATAGTAATTACTGTATTTCTAAATTCACTCACTAGAGTATGACAATGCCAATGTATTACTAACTAAATGTATAGCATGACTGAATAGACCTCTCGACTAGACTGACAAATAAGAAAAAGTACTAAACTATGGATTTAGTAACAACAGACCACTAAACATAGTAATTACTTTATTTTTAAATTCATTCACTAACATATGACACTGCCTATGAGTTACTGACAAAATCTATGACATGACTGAAAATAGACCTCTCTAACTAGACTTACAAATACACAAAAGACTAAACTATGGACTTAGTAACTACAGACCATTAAACATAGTAATTACTGTATTTTTATATTCACTAAACTAACATTGTATGACGTTGCCATGAATAGAACCTCTCTACTAGACTTGCAATAATACAAAATACTAAAGTAACTGCCATAAACATGTAATACTGAATAGACTCTTTGACATGAAAGACTTACAAATACGCAAAAGTACTAAACTATGGACTTATTAACTACAGACCATTAAACATAGTAATTACTGTATTTTTAAAATTACTCACTAAAATATGACATTAGCAATGGATTACTAACAAAATGTATGGTATGACCGAATAGACCTCTCGACTAGACTTGCAATAATGTAAAAATACTATACTATGGACATAGTAACTACAGTCCATTAAACATAGTAATTACTGTATTTTTAAATTCACTCACTACATATGACAGTGCCTATGAGTTACTGACATAATGGATATTGACTGAATAGAGCTCTTGACTAAACTTACAAATACGCAAAAGTACTAAACTATGGACTTAGTAACTACAGACCATTAAACATAGTAATTACTGTATTTTTAAATTTACTCACTAAAATATGACATTAGCAATGGATTACTAACAAAGTGTATGGTATGACAGAATAGACCTCTCGACTAAACTTGCAATACACAAAAGTACTAAACTATGGACATAGTAACTACAGACCATTAAACATAGTAATTACTGTATTTTTAAATTCACACACTAAAATATGACACTGCCTATGAGTTACTCACAAAATGGATATTGACTGAATAGAGCTCTTGACTAAACTCACAAATACACAAAAGTACTAAACTATGGTCTTAGTAACTAAAGGCCATTAAACATAGTAGTTATAATATTTTTAAATTGACTCACTAAAGCCATTGCCAATGCATTACAGACAAAATCTATGACATGACTGAGAAAACCCTTTCGACCAGACTTAAAAATACGCAAAAACGATAAACTAAGGATTTAGTAACTACAGACTATTAAACGTAATAATTACTGTATTTTTATAATCACTCACTAAAATATGGACATTGCCAATGCATTACAGACAAAATCTATGACATGACTGAAAAAACCTCTCTACTAGACTTACAAATAGGCAAAAGTACTAAACTGTGGACTTAGTAACTACAGATCATTAAACATAGTAATTACTGTTTTATCAAATTCACTCACTGAAGTATTTCATTACCAATGCATTACAGACAAAATCTGTGTTATGACTGAATAAACCTCTTGACAAGACTTACAAATACGCAAAAGAACTAAATGATGGATTTAGTAACTACAGACCATATACCGTAGTAATCACTGTATTTTTATACTCACTCACTAAACTTTGACATTGCCAATGCATTACAGACAAAATCTATGACATGACTGAATAAACCTCACGACTAGAATTACAAATACACAAAAGTACTAAACTATAGATTTAATGGATATTGACTAAAAAGACCTCTTGACTTAAATTACAAATACGCAAAAGTACTGAACTATCGACTTGGTAACTACAGACCATTAAACATAGTAATTACTGTATTTTTATACTCACTAAGCTATGACATTGCCTATGAGTTACTGACAAAATCTATGACATGACTGAGAAAACCCTGTCGACTAGACTTAAAAATACGCAAAAGTGATAAACTAAGGATTTAGTAACTACAGATTATTAAACGTCATAATTACTGTATTTTTAAATTAACTCACTAAAGTATGACATTACAAATGTATTACTGACAAAATCTACGACATCACTAAAAAAACCTCTGACCTAGACTTACAAATACTCGATCAAATTTATTTATCGATTAAAAAATATTTGAAGTATCGACTTAATAACTACTGTATTTTTAAATTGTCTACACGAAATTATGAAATTACCAACTAATGATTGATAAAATGTATGAATTTCCGAAAAAACCTTTTGACTTGACTTACAAATATTCAATTTCTTTGAAAAAGTTATAGAATGGACTGTAGAAACTCTCTCGAATTTACTTACAAATACTCATTTTTTCTGGAAAACGTACTGACGAATGGACCAAGTAACTATTAAATGTAATAGCTACTGTATTTTTAATTTTGTTCACACCAAAATATAACTTTGTCATCGAACTACTGACAAAATGTATGGTACTTGACTAGATTTACGAATACTCAGTTTTTTGGGAAGAGTTTCTGAATTATAGACTTAGTTACTACTAAACATAATAATCACTATATTTTTAAATTCTCCACATTAAAATTTGATATGGCCAACTAATAACTGACAAAATATTTTATATCGCCTGCATAACCCTTTCATTATTAAATTGACTGAAAAATGGACTTTGTAACTACTAAATAAAAAAACATCTATATTTCTAAATTTACTACAGCGAACTATGACTTTACCCACGAATTACGGACCATAGGTCATCAACTGAAGAAAACTTGTGACTTGACTAACAACAACTCAATTTCATTGGCCACCTTACTAACTTTGGCCTTAGTAAATACTAAAATAATAACTACTGCACTTGTACATTCTTTACACTTAAATCTGATACTGCCTACAAATTACTGACAAAATTTATGATATTGACCGAAAAAAACCTCTCGACTTAGCTTTGGAAAACCTATTGAAATACGGACTTATCTAGTATCTAGTATCTACTGTATTTTTTTTTTTTTTTTTTTTTTTTATTGAAATTTACAACTGTATTTACAATATGAACATACAATACATCAAGTAAATTTGATGATAATGTTAAAAATGACTCGTCACTTGTTTTTAAAGCAACTACCCATTGGTAGCACTTCTACAGGCTCTATATAATGAGATACTATATTAGAAGGTCTCGAGGCCATCTTCTTTTCAGGCACCTCGGAGGGTTATCTGGAATGGATTGAGAAGCAAGTTGTGACACTAATGGATTTGAATGGTTGTGGAGTTTGCTATGAAAGGATAGATATCTGGTTTAAGCTAAGTCAGAAACGAAAGGTATATTAAGATCTTTGTGGATAAGTTTGTTTGTGACGAAGTAAGGAGCATTTAGGATTTTTCTAAGGATTTTGGATTGTTAGGATTGGATATGAGATGAATTGGATAGTTTAGTGGAGCCCCAAAGCTCAACTCCGTATGTCCAAATTGGTCTAATTACTGTTATAAATATGAGTCTTTTGTAGTTGATTGGAAGGTTTGAACTTTTGTCAAGTAAATGTTGAAGTAGTCGAAAACGACGTTTCTTGTCGTTTCAGTCTAGTATGTGGATTCCAAGTAAGACGTTTGTCCAAGTGGAGTCCTAGGTAGTGGATCTGTTCAACGGGGATTAGTGGGACATCATTAAAGGATACCGTAGGACAGGAAGTCGTAGGCTTACGACGAAGGGTAAAGGTTATTTGATGGGATTTATTTGGATTTATTTTGATTCTCCATTTTCAACACCATTCTTGAAGGTTTGTGATATGGGATTGGAGTGTCTGGAAGGCAATAAAGGGATCATTGTTTACTGATAACACACCTGTGTCATCAGCGTAAGTGGTGAGGATGGTGCTAGGATTTGTCGGGATGTCAGCTGTATACACCGTGTAGAGGATTGGACCTAGGATACTTCCTTGAGGAACACCTGCGGATTAGGTAAAGAGAGAGGAATAGGAAAAGTTATGATTAACTTTAAAAGTTATATCACTGAGGTATGAGCGGAGAATTAGGAATTAGATTGATGAATTAAATGCCACTTCTATTGAGATTATTTTACTAGAAAACTAGTTTAAAAACTTTAGTATATATAATCTATGTAACATAGTACTGATGTGTTGAAAATTTTTTTGTATGTTTTAGAACTGAAGATGAATGTTTGGCATTCGATACTAGTTTTCTAATAAAATAATCTCAATAGAAGTGGCATTTAATTCATCAATCCTAATTGTATTGATCCTTCTATATCATCATGCGTACCTCAAGTGAATTAGGAATTATTTAGAAGGTAGGAATTTACGGAGTTTGTAAAGCAGTCCTGGGTGCCAGACTCGGTCAAATGCTTGTCCTACATCGAGAAAGGCTCCCGTGCAGTACATTCTGCGCTCCAATGCGGAGGAGAGTATTTTTAAATTATAGATACTAAAGTATGCCAATGATAACGAATTACTGACAAACCATATGATATCACTGAATAAACCTCTTGACTTTACTAACAAATATTCAATTATTTTGAAAAAGTTACTGAATCTATATTAAACTTTTCACACTAAAATATGATATTAGCTTCGACGTGCTAACTAAATGAATCATATACCTAGACTGAAGAAACTCTCTTGACTTTACTTACAAATACTCAATTTCTCTGGAAAAAGTACTGACGAACTAAGTAACTAGTAAACGTTATAAATACTGTATTTTTAAAATTTTCCACACTAAAGTATAATTGTGGAAACGAATTACTGATAAAACGTGTGGAACTGGCTGTAGAAACCTCTCGACTAGACTCACGAATACTCAATTTTTTGGGAAAAGTTTCTGAATTATAGACTTCGTTACTACTAAACATTGTAATAACTGTATTTTTAAATTTACTATACCAAAATGTGACATTACAAACGAATTACTGACCATAGTTATGATATAGACTAAGGAAACCTCTTGACTAGACTTGAAATATCAAATTTGTTTGGAAAAACTAATGTAAGGACATAATAACAACTATTTTTTATAAATCCTTCATACTAAATTATGACATTTTCAACGAATAACTGACAAAATGTTTGATATGAACTGAAAATAAATATACTCGACTTGACTTACAAATAATTAATAACTACTAAACAAAGTAACTGCTGTATGTTTAAATTATCTACATTAATATATGACACTTCCAACGAATCATAGACAAAATGTGTGTATGATATTGATTGAATAAACCTTTCGAGTTGCCTAATAAATACTCAATCTCTTTGGACAACTTACTGGAATATGGACTTAGTAACTATTGTATTTTCAAATTTTCTACACTAAAGTATGATATTGTCAACCTAACAAAATGATTTTGACTAACAAACCTCTCGACTAGACTTAGAAATACCAAATTCGTTTGAAAAACTTACAAACGTAAGGACATTGTAACAACTATTTTTAAAAATATTAAACAAGTATGACATTCCCAACGAATTACTAACAAAATGTTTGAGATGAACTGAAAATAAAAATGCTCGACTTGACTTACAAATAATTTATCTGGAAAACTTACTGAAGTACGAACTAAGTAACTACAAGATATAGTAACTTATGACATTGTTTGCTAATGCCTGGACCTAGTTTAAACTTACTTTATTAAAACAATGTGAGCAATAAAATTAGACATTAATATAAAGACTGCCTGAAGATAAATAGACTGAAGAAACATATCGACTTATAAATAGATTTCGATTTATTTAGAATTCCCATTGAACTAACCAACCTACAGTACTTAGGAATTACTGTATTTTAATAATGTGACTATTTAAATCAGACTTTATCACAAACTCAGGCGTTACTGACAAAACGAGTGACGTACAAAATGTAGAAAGAAAGCTATACTCTTATAAAAATATCGATTTAATTGGAATTATTAGGATGAATATGAACTCACTAACCAAAAAACTTTAAAAATTAAAATATTCTATAAATTTGTAGAGTGTAACTAGACTAGCTACCAACGTACTAACAATAAAAAAAAATGACGTACAGACAGAAGAAGTCTCTCGAGTTTACTTACAAAGATTTCTTAGTAATACAAACTCACAGAACTTACTACTATTAATGAACTTACTAACTACTGTACATTATAACTATCATATTTTCAAATATTCATAGTAAATTAATTCATTTCCAACGACTCACTTAAGAAAGTATTTATTTTCAGTAGGGCCTAGAAAACTATATTTTGATAGTATATGCACTGAAGTTAAACGTTATCTTCGACTTTCAGACTAGATATTTCTCGACATTACTTACTGATACTTTACTTACAAATATCGATTTATTTAGGATTGAAAATACCAACCAAAATATAAACTGAATTAACCTACTGTCACTAGACATTGGAACCAACGTACTGATAAAAAAATGACGTACAGACTGAAGAAATGTCTCGAATTTAATTACATATATTGATTTCTTTGTAATATTAACTCACATATGGACTTATTAAGTACTGTTCATAATAGCTACTGTATTTTTAAATGTTCATAGTAAATTGATGCATTTCCAACGACTTATTTAATAGAGTATTTTTTGTTTTTCTCCACGAACTCAAAAAAAAAAATATTTTTTTTAATACAAACTCACAGAACTTACTACTATTAATGAACTTACTAACTACCTTACATTATAACTATCATATTTTCAAATATTCATAGTAAATTAATGCATTTCCAACGACTCACTTAAGAAAGTATTTATTTTCTATAGCGCCTAGCAACTATATTTTGACAGTATATGCACTGAAATAAAACGTCATCTCCGACGCACTGACTAGATATTTCTCGACATTACTTACTAATACTAACTAACAACTTTAGGAAAACAAAAAAAAGTACAGTGGACCCTCGTTATAACGCGGGTTAGGGGGAAATGAAACCTCCCGCGTTATAGACGTAACCGCGGTATAACGAGGGCAGAAGTATGAATTATTGGGGGTCAAAAATAATGAAAATGCACTCTGACATAAACTCGGGTAACAACTAAAGGAATAATACACAGTTTTTAAAAAGGAAGTGAAGGGGATTCTGTGAACCAAGAAGGCAAGAATAGAGACAACGTACATTATCTAGGTAGGTTACCGGGAAGATATTCAATGGACATTGTCTAAGCAACACATTTCGGCTTATTTCCAGGACGATACAAGCAATGTACCCACTCTTTCCTAAAGTTTTTTTAAAATTCTAATAAAAATCAAACTTTCAAAAGTTGTAATATTGAAACAAAAACAATGAAACCTGGTTAGACAATCGTAATTCTAAACGCCCTATTTAGTTTTACTTCCTACGTTAACAGCCAGTTATAATTTTTTTCCTTTACAAATTCCTTTTAATGTTCAGTAAAATTAGGAATGTGTTATAAAAAAAAATTAACAAATCTAACTTAATTTTCGGAGTTCCCTTTTTCCCAGAACTAATCAAACTTTGGAACCTTTTCGTTTTCTTCTCTAGTTTTTATGACTCAATTTTCTAATGAATTGTTTTCAAGTTTTCTAGTGTTGGTTTTAAAACCATAATACGATGTAACCTTATTTTTTATCAATTTTAATTGAATCAGGATCAGGACCGGAGCTTGACCCGCGTTATATCCGAATCCGCGGTATAAAAAGCCGCGTTATATCGAGGGTCTACTGTATTAATAAGCAGACTGAAAAAACCTATCGACCTTATTTATAAATAAATATCGATTTGTTTAGGATTCACATTGAAACTTGAAGATACAAACTAAAATATAAACTGATTTTTTCTACTGTCACTAGACATTAGCAACAACTTACTACTGTCCATAAGAGTTCATGTATTTTTAATTCTTCATATTAAATTAATGTATTTCCTACGACTTACTTAAGAAAGTATTTATTTTCTATAGGGTCTAGAAACAATATATTGAAGGTATATGCACTGAAGTAAAACGTAACATCCGACGTACTGACTAGATGTTTCTCGACATTACCAACTAATACTAACTAACAGCTTTTTTATTATAAATATCGATTTATTTACATTCAAAATGGAACTTGAACATACCAACGTAAATATAAACAGATTTTTTCAACTGTAACTAGACATTATCACCAACATACTGACTCACAGACGGACTTACTACTGTACATAAGAGTTCATGTATTTTTAAATCTTCATAGTAAATTAATGTACTTTCAACGACTTACTTAAGAAAGTATTTACTTTCTACAAGACTTAGAAACAATATTTTGACAGTATATGCACTGAAGTGAAACGTCATCTCCGACGTATTGACTAGATATATCAACATTAATTTACTCCTCTCATGTAATTTATTTTATATTAATTCAATTTACTGGTTTTCAATACCGGTATTTGATAATGAAGAAATTAAATCAAAGAAAAATAAAAATAGATCTCAAAATAAATAAAACCTATTAATTATTTTATCATAACTATTAATCGGTGAGAAATTCTTACTTTTTTTATTTTTTTAAAGCATGATTTGACCTGCTATAATATTAATATTAAACACATACTTTTTATATGACTTACAAATAATTGTAATGTTTCTAAATATCTATATTGGAGAATTATTTTTCTATTTAGCTAAAAACTCATGAGGCTGAATGAACCCGTACTAGACGTAACGCTAACTGTCTAATACAAAAGTACGACTAATTATTCAATTAATTACATTAATTAATTAACATGGAAATAAAATATGGAATGTGCCATAATATGTAGCATTGCCATTTAAGTGACATAATGAAGTGACACGTCCACCGATCTCTATATTTCAGGAATCATGCTACTTCAGGTATTGATGTACTGACATATGACTGACTGAAGTTTTGTATTTAAATTATATTTTTTATTATATTAGATAAATTATTTTTAAGAATTTTTTTTTTTATAAACTGAAACTTGTTAAAAAAAGAATACACTGTATTAACTGATATATCTGTTAGGATTGTGAAAATAAAAATGATCTTTTCAGTTCCTAAATTTTAAATGTTATAATTTTTATTAAATTCATCTTTTTCAGCATTGTTATTTGTTTCATCTTCATATGTTATTTATATTTATTTATTATATTTAAGGTATTTATTCTGTATTTAAAAAATAAAAATATTTTTAAAAGTTGAATTTCTGACATTCCAACTCATCCTACCACTGTCCTCACCACTTACGCTGATGATGTTATCAGTAAACAATGATCCCTTCATTGCCTCCCAAACACTCCAATCCCATATCCTAAAGCTTCAAGAATGGTGTCAAAAATGGAGAATCAAAATAAATCCCATCAAATAACCTTTACCCTTCGTCGTAAACCCACCACTTCCTGTCCTACAGTATCTTTTAATGATTCTACTAACAGATCCGCTATCTAGGACTCCACTTGGATAAACGTCTAACTTGGAATCCACATACAAGACTAAAACGACATGAAGCTGCCTGTCGTTTACAGACTACTTTAACATTTACTAAACAAACGTTTTAAGCTTCCAATAAATTACAAAAGACTCATTTACATGGCTGTGATTAGACCTATCTGGACGTACGGAGTTGAGCTTTGGAGCTCCACTAAACCATCCAATTCATCTCTTATCCAATCCCAATCCTTCGAAAAATCCTCAATGCTCCTTAGTTTGTCACCAATAAACTTATCCATAAAGATCTTAATGTTCCATATTTTGTAGATTTAGCCCAAACCAGATATCAAACCTTTCATAGTAAGCTCCATAACCACTCAAATCCCCTAATTTCTCAACTTGCTTCCTACACCATTCCTGTTAATCCTCCGAGGCGTTTGAAAAGATTACTCAAATACCTTCTAGTGTAGAATTTTTATCAAAGTGCTACTGATGAGTAGTTCTTTACAAGTTTTGTCACGTTATTGTAATAGTTAACAGCACATTTACTTGATGTATAAATATTGTACAGTTGTAAATTTCAATGAATTGTTATTAAAAAAAAAAAAAAAATAGTTGAATGCTTATTTTCTACCCGATAGCCCTAATTATGAAATATCTCTTGTATAATCTTTCACTTTGAGTAATTACTATTAACTAAAAATATCCATTTAAAAAAAAAATTGTTTGTATATAATCAGCATGTGATCAGCTGTTAGCACATACAAGTATATCTATGCATTTTAAATTCATGACTGCTACATGTTTTTGTTTCTTTTTCTACGGTGTTACAAATATATATACACTAAACCTATTAGTGATTAAAAATAGGGGCAAATTAAAAAAAATAAAAAAATAAAAAATAATGGAAAAGTAAAAATATAGACATGATAATTGTAACTATATGTTACTGTATCTCGTTATAATTCATTTATATATTTTATTATATTAGTTGTTTTAGTAATTGTTCGGATCGGCGACACCACCAAACTGGCTTGACCCGC
Source organism: Euschistus heros (assembly GCA_003667255.2). Taxonomy (NCBI): domain Eukaryota; kingdom Metazoa; phylum Arthropoda; class Insecta; order Hemiptera; family Pentatomidae; genus Euschistus; species Euschistus heros. Next base: position 901,333 of record RCWM02000296.1, read on the forward strand.
GCTACACCGACCAGTTCGATCCTTACGCTTCACTTCATGTTTACATTTTTCGATAGTTCATTCCTATAACCTCACATGTAAACAATCTCTTCTACAGTTCAACTTGGATTGTGTGTTGTTTAGTTTGTTATATTGATATTTTAGACTTCTTAAATGTAAATAAGTGAAACAGAAGTTAACAAATGAGTTTCATAAAGGATTAAGTGTTTTATGAATTCATGTTTTCTTATTTCATCTAATCTTATGTGTAAAAGTGTTACAAAACTTAAGAAGATTAATTTGTACATGATTTGGTGTTTTACATATTTATATTTGTTCTATCAATTTAAGTGATAAAATTTAAAACTTTAAAAAAAGTATTACAAAACTTAACAAGGTTTATTTGTACATGGATTTGGTGTTTTATATATTTTTATTTGTTGTTTCAATTTCAGTGATAAAATTTCAGAATACATATTTTGTGAATGGATTCTTTGTCATCCATATTACGTTTTGTCCTAAAGTGAGACAGATTGTATAATTAATTCAATTAAACATACCAGTTTATAAATAAATGTGAGAAAGTATATCACAGGTTTCATGTTTTCTTATTTCCACTTCCCTTGAGAAAATATAGCAGAAATTAACATCATCACTTTCAACTAGGATTCTGTCTTATATTATATCATGGCTTTTAACATAGAGAATTGACAATGTGAAAATAATCACAGATTAAGAGGTAAATGACACATTACTATATAATTGTAGAACTATTGGTATAATGTTATAGATTAATGTGTTTTTTAAAAAAATTAGAAGCCTGATGATGGAACATTGTCTCCGGAACATGTAGCTACAAATGTTAAATAAATAGTAGTTATGCCAAATAAATACATTAGGATTCTGTCTTTTTTATATTTATAATTTGTTATTTTCACTTCTCTGACAGAAAGTTCATCAGAAATTAACTTTACTGGTGGTTCAGTAGTATATTAATTGTTGATTAAATTAATATTAATTCAAAATTGATTTAGTGTCTTGTATTTCGATATTTCCTTATTTCCACTTCATTATTTCCTTATTTATCATTTTAATATTAGAAGGTAAACAGAAGTTAATATTACTTTGAACAGGGATTTAGAGTTTCTCAGTAAATGTAGGAGAATAACCTTTCCCCTCTAAAAGCAGCGACTAGAACATCGAAATAAATCGGAACAAGGTTAGAATCGATAAAAGGTTGTAGGGGTTGGTGTCGCCGATCCGAATAATTACCGTTGTTTTTTTAATACGCACATGGAATCATTCATCGTAATTTTCACCAATTTCCAGTAATCTGATTAACTTGAAAATTTGCACACGTTTCAAGGACCAATGACAATACAATAATTGTATAACTTGGCTCTAATGTTCTCACTTACAAGGGGAGGACACACTCAGTCTCTCAAGGATCTTGTTGGCAATTTTTTTGGAGGTTCTTGGTCAAAAAATATTAGACACATGTTTTGCCGTTCCGACCAATGAGCCCTAGAAGCCGAGAAAAAAAATAAAATAGCATTAAACTAATTTATTTTATATCACGAGTTTAAAAAACGATATCGACATGATTCTTGCACCAAGATGTTTAATTTTGATTTCGGATTAAAGGAAAAATACAGCCACTACGTGGATTTTGGTTTAGGTTAATTAAATTCTAAAAAAATTATTAGATTTTCAAGCAAACTACCTCTATAGATCAATAATAGTATAATATAAAGGATTTAAACTCCTCTTTATTAAAAGTATAAACTAGTGACATGTTTCGGGAAACAAGGTCCCATCATCAGACTTTAAAATGATTACTTGGTGTTAACACACCGTGTCTGGTGTAACACAAACAGTTAACACCAAGAAATCATTTTAAAGTCTGATGATGGGACCTTGTTTCCCGAAACATGTCACTAGTTTATACTTTTAATAAAGAGGAGTTTAAATGCTGTTTATTATACTATTATTGATCGATAAAAGTAACTCCTTCATTGAAGAATTCACCTCTATAGATTTTTTTCACACAAAAATTGACGTCAGATTCTAATTTAGCATCCTAAAAAACATTGAAAACGCTTATTCAACAAAATGAAAAAAAATATCATTTTTCCATGCTCTTCGAGGAAAATGAAATTTTTAAACCGATTATTGGTTACATACCTTTAAATCGCCATCACTTTGTCACACAATTCACTGGAAAGAGGAGAGCCTCAGCTTTCTTTTGATGTATATAAATGTAAAATTCGATGAACATAAACCTATTAAATATGTATATCCTCCAGGATACATCGGCTGTTAAAGGGTTAAGTATTGGGTTGTTTCACATGAAATGTCCGTTTTCAAGGTATAGGGATTTTAGTAAAAATACAATATAAAAACAATATAATTTTATTCGAAGTATTTACCTTCTTTTTCTACACATTTTTCCCAACGTGACAACAACTTTTTTATCCCGGATTTGAAAAACTCTGAGCTTTGAAGTGAAACAAAATCTGAAAACGCACTTTTGATTACAGCATCATTTGCAAAAAATTTTCCTCTGCAGAAGTTGTCTCAATTCCTGAAAAGGTGATAATCTGTTGGAGACAAGTCGGGAGAATATGGTGGGTGCGGAAGAACTTCGTACCCCAGCTCTTTCAATTTATGCATGGTAAGTTTTGAAACTTGGGGTCTAGCGTTGTCGTGTAGGAGTATAGGGCCCTTCCGATTTACCAATCCAGGTTTGTTTTTTTCAATAATTTTTCGTGCATTTGGCCAATTTCATTGCAGTAGGTTGTAGAGGTAATGATCTCACCTCTAGGCAAAAAGGAATAATGTATGATTCCAGCCATGGACCACCATACTGTAACCATACAATTTTTTCGGGTGCAAATTTGGTTTTGGCATTTGTCCTGGGCTTTCGTCGATGTCTAACCACTGCCCTGACCGACGCTGATTGTTATAAGCAATCCATTTTTCGTCGCAAGTTATTATTCTTTCAAGGAAAGGGTCAGTTTTTTGCCTAGCAAGCAACGAAACGCAGGTCTCAAGACGTTTCAATTGCTGTCGCTCAGTGAGATCGTGAGGTACCCATGTATCGAGCTTTTTCAACAACAGAGACTCGCAAAATCCTCTATGTATTTCAAATATTATAAAATTGGACATTTCATGTGAAACAACCCAATAATTCTGCCCATTTCAAATGGATTGCTATATTTCACACAACTAATACTGATAAAAAAATATATATAGTTTAAAAAAACTAGAAAACCACGCTTTTTTAACAAAAGTACCAATAAGCTAAGTTTGATAAACAATTTGCAGCAGTCAGACCTTCTAATTTTTTTAGTTCAAGGTTCGAAGCTAATTTCACTGTACTGTTCGTGATTTGTTTTCATTTTTAACACAGTTTATCTAAAATCAACCAAATTTTTTTGTTTTTTTGACATCTCTCAAGAGTAGGAATGGGCAAAGTTTTACTTTTACTTTTAGTAAATAGCATTTTTAATTGAATTAGCCATTTCTGCGTTATAGACTCTAATACATGACCAAAACTAACTTTTTAAAATAGGCAACATTTTTCGGTGTTTGACAAACGATTGTTGCTAAACGCCAAAATCAAATTCAGCTAAATGGATGCCTTAAGCGAATATAATATCGAATATAACATTTTTCGATTGAAAGCATATTTCTGTTTTTTTTCCAAAATCTGGAAAAAGCTCAAAAAGTTTGGTCCCCCCCCCCAAACATTTTCCCTTATCAAATTTAGTTTAATTTTTAATTTTTTTTCTTCTTAGGACTCATCCAGACTATATAAAAACATAAACCGACTACTTCACCTTTTGCAAGGCAAACCCCTATTTTGGGGGTAATATAACACGACTAACAAAGGGAGGACTCACTCAGTCTCTCACGGATCTCATTTTTTTTTTAGAAGGAAAAAAACAAGGTTAGAATCTCTCACGGATCTTGTTGGCAATTTTTTTAGAGATTCCTGGTCCAAAAATGCACACGTTTCAAGGACCAATGACACACGTATTTTGCCGTTTCACTTACAATGGGAGGATACACTCAGTCTCTCACGGATCTTGTTGGCAATTTTTTTTTGGAGGTTCCTGGTCCAAAAATATTAGAATGGGTCCTAGAACCCGAGAAAAAATAATAAAATAGCATTAAATTAATTTATTTTATATCTCGAATTTAAAAAATGATGTCAACATGATTCTTGCACCAAGATTTTTATTTTTGATTGCAGATTTATGGAAAAATGCAGCTGCTCCATAAATTTTGGTGTAGATTAATTAAATTCTAAAAAAATGATTGACGTCAGATTCTATTTCAGAACCCTCAAAAACATTGAAATACGTTTATTCAATTAAAAAAAAAAATAGTATTTTTTCATTGAACTACGTTCAATATACTTTTTTCACAAGAACCGACATCGGATTCGTATTCAGCATTAAAAAGAACCCTTAAATACAAAAGTTCATCCAAACATAAAAATAAAAAATTGTAAGCTTCAATATGTGCCTGCCTGACCAAATGGTAGGCAATTTTTGTTTAAATTGACAAAAACATAAATTAGGCCTAGACGGTTTAACGTATCAACTTCATATTTTTATACAAAATATAGAATGGTAATACTCTTGAAATATCTTTGGTTTCATTTTCCTTTGGCTTTCATTCATCTTTGGCTTCAAAATGTGCCTGACCAAATGGTAGGCAATTTTCGTTTAAATTGACAAAAACATGAATTACGCTCCATAGATTTTGGGTTAGGTTAATTCAATTCTTTTCTTTTTTTTTATATGCATTTATTGAAATTTACAACTGTACAGAATATATACATCAAGTAAATGTATTGACAACGATTATAATAACATGTTAAAACTTGGAAAGAACTACTCATCAGTAGCACTTTATTAAAACTTCTACACTAGAAGGTCTCTAGGCCATCTTCGTTTCAGACGCCTCGGAGGATTATCAGGAATGAAGTGGGAAGCAAGTTGAGAAACTAACGGATTTGAGTGATTATGGAGCTTACTATGAAAGGATAGGTATCTGGTGTGGGCTAAATCAGCGACATATGGCACATTAAGGTCTTTATGGATATGTTTATTGTTGACAAAGTAAGGAGCATTGAGAATTTTACGAAGGATTTTAGTTTGTAAGGATTGAATACGAGATGAATTGGATGGTTTAGTGGAGCCCCAAAGCTCAACTCCGTACGTCCAAACAGGTCTAATCACAGTCATGTATATGAGTCTTTTGTAATAAATTGGGAGCTTTGAACGTTTGTCTAGTAAATGTTGAAGTAGTCTGTAACGACGGGCAGTTTCTTGTCGTTTTAGTCTTGTATCTGGATTCCAAGTCGTTAGTCCAAGTGGAGTAGCGTAGGTAGCGTATCTGTTCAACAGGGATTAGTGGAATAAATTCAATTCTAAAAAAAAAAAAAAAAAAAAGATTAGATTTTCAAGCAAACTACCTCTATCGATTTTTTAACACAAAAATTGACGTCAGATTCTAATTTAGCACTCTCAAAAACATTGAAATACGTTTATTCAATAAAAATAAAAATATATATCATTTTTCACCCTCTTGAAATTTAAAACGATTATTGGTTACTTCCCTTCAAATAGCTAATAATTTGTCACGCAATTCATTCATTGGTATCGATGGTAAGAGGAGAGCCCCAGGTTTCTTTTGATTTATATTAATGCGAATTTCGATTAACAAAAACCTATTAAAAAAATTGACAAATCCGAAAAACATATTCATTTCTAACTTAAGTTTGAAACCAGATAGGAAAATGAAACCAAAGATATTTCAAGAGTATTACCATTCTATATTTTGTATAAAAATATGAACTTGATACGTTAAACCGTCTAGGCCTAATTCATGTTTTTGTCAATTTAAACAAAAATTGCCTACCATTTGGTCAGGCACATTTTGAAGCTTACAATTTTTTATTTTTATCTTTAGATGAAATTTTGTATTTAAGGGTTCTTTTTAAAGCTGAATTCGAATCCGATGTCGGTTCTTGTGAAAAAAGTATATTGAACGTAGTTCAATGAAAAAATGATATTTTTTTTTTTTTTTTTTATTGAATAAACGTACTTCAATGTTTTTGAGGGTTCTGAAATGGAATCTGACGTCAATCATTTTTTTAGAATTTAATGAACCTAAACCAAAATTTATGGAGCAGCTGCATTTTTCCTTAAATCCTCAATCAAAAATAAAAATCTTGGTGCAAGAATCATGTTGATGTCATTTTTTAAACTCGAAATATAAAATATTTTAATTTAATGCTATTTTTTTTTCTCGGCTTCTAGGGCCCAATGGTCGGAACGGTAAAATACGTGTCTTATATTTTTTGACCAGGAACCTCCGAAAAAATTGCCAACAATTCCGTGAGAGACTGAGTGAGTACTCCCTTTGTTAGTCTAGTTAAATTACCCTCAAAATAGGGGTCTGCCTTGCAAAAGGTGAAGTATTAGGTTACTTTTATACAGTCCAGATGGATCCTGCGAAGAAAAAAATTAAAAATTAAATTAAATGTGATAAGGGAAAATGTTTGGGGGGAACCAAACATTTTGAACTTGTCTAGATTTTGGAAAAATGCTTTCAATCGAAAAATGATATATTGATAAAATCAAAGCTTATTAAATCGTGCGTCTAAAGGCATCCCTTAAGCTGAATTTGATTTAGGCGTTTAGCCACAAACGTTTGTCAAACATGATTGACTATTTTTCTAAAGAAAATCTTTCATCTGAAGATTGTTTAGTAGAAAAACTACTCAAAAAAATAATAATAATATTTTTTTAATTTTTAATAGATTTGGTTAACGTTTCATATGAACATACGTTTGACTTTGATAACTTTGATATGAATTATTTTTTGTGATAGTAATTTATTTTAAACCAACTTTTCAGTATCAGGAATTGAGAACAAAAAAAGTTTTGAACCAATTAATCAATAATTTAAACTAATATTCAAAGAAATACAAAAATTAAAAAGTTAATAACTTACATCCACTTCTGATGTCATAGGTCTTGCAAATTAAATTGATACATAATAAAACACATTATAAAAGTAAATCACAAAGCACTGTAACACCATTTAAATTATTAAACTTTACTGAAAATAGCACTCACTACACGATCGTTAGAAGAGAACTGACCGAATTGACCAAAACAAACAGTAACTGAAAAAGGCTTGATAGAATCAGGTGATTTAATTATGAATAATTGAATCTCATTGGCTGAGCCACACACTGTAGATTTCGTTTGTTTTTACTTAATTATTAGTTTTTTTTACTGTCCGTCTAAAAAACATTAGGCATTTCCAGTTCTGACCAGATTATATGTATATTCAGACATAAAAATATTTCCGATTGCTGAAGATCAAAAATAATATCTCAAAGGGGGTAGCGGGATAAGATAGGTCTGGTGGCCCCCACGGATTTTCAATCGACCCCAAAACCTTGAAGAGGGCCAAAAAAAAATTTTTTTTTTTTTTGGAATGAAATCCCATAAGGGGAAAACCGTGATTTTTTAATATTTGAAATTTTTTCGGGTGTTCAAATTAATTTTTAAACGGTTCCAACGCGAGTAAAATTTTGTTTGGGATGTGTAGATGTTCCCCGAATTTTTTCAGATTTAATTTTAATGTAAAATTGAATGAAACATAGCTTAATATACAAACAAAAACGTAAAGATCGGGATTTTTCAGTAAAAACTCTGTGGTATTTCGGTGCAGACTCAATGAAAAAAAAACGGCCAAATAGCATTGAGATTCACTCTTCCTCTTCAATACGGCGCCGATAAACTTGAATTTGGTTGCTTATAGTCCGCGACAAATCGATTTGAGTAAAATGTAAATTTTAAATTATGCAATTTAGGCCTACAGAATAAGTCAATATTTAATTAAATATATGAAAAATAGTTTATATAGGGGTTTTCGAGGTCGCTGATCACGAATTTGATACATTTATAATTAGAAACACAATTTTGCATTTGACAGCCGTGATCAGCGACCTCGAAAACCACTATATGAACTATTTTTCATATATTTAATTAAATATTGACTTATTCTGTAGGCCTAAATTGCATAATTTAAAATTTACGTTTTACTAAAATCGATTTGTCGCGGACTACAAGCAACCAAATTCAAGTTTATCGGCGCCGTATTGAAGAGGAAGAGTGAATTTTTCAATGCTATTCAGGCCGTTTTTTTTCATTGAGTCTGCACCGAAATACCACAGAGTTTTCACAGAATCTCAAATAATTTTTTTTTTTTTTGGCCCTCTTTAAGGTCTTGGGGTCGATTGAATAAAATCCATGGGGGCCTCCAGACCTATCTTATCCCGCTACCCCCTTTAAGTAGTTAAAGGTTAAAAAAAAAATTCTAAAAAATAACAGTGCATTTTCAAATAGTTCTAAAAAATTCCACCAACACTATTTTCTATATTATTAAAATAAGTATTGTTACTCCTATTATTTATATGCTAGTATAGATGTAATAAAAATGATATGGATGTGTTGTAAGTGAATAAGTTTATGTAGTGGGTTATATTTCTTAATTTTTTTTTTTATTTATGAATTTAAGATAAAAGCAAGGAAACAAATAATTATTGTGTTACCATATAACTTTATTGTACGTGTGATACGAAAAGTACGACACTAATGGCATACAAGATACATAGAGATTTCTGGTAAACGTTAAATCAATACAAGTATTACCTAACGTTGGAGAAGTTTCAAATTGAACACGCTGAGCATGAGATAGGGCAATGAGTGATTTTTTTAATGGACATCAACATTAAAGTCACCAACTATCATTATCAGTAAGATCAGTCTCGTAATCGGATATAATTGTAGCGATGTTTTTGGAATATTTTAACAACAATCGTAACATAAAGAGTTTAATATCTGCTAACGCTTCGCTCGGGTGGATATAAGCACACCCTAGTACGAATCTGAAGATACCATTGGCCTTTACGTTTACTAGACAGACATCACCAGGTTTCACATTTTTCATTTCCAAATAAATTTCCGAAATTTCAATGTTATGGTAGCTCTATTACATTCAGTGAAACTATCGATGTTGCGCTACATGGCGACTCCACCGGCTCTGCGACTTGATGATGATGATACCGCTACCAATGATGTAGTTGCGATTTGTCTGTTCTTAGGTCAAAGCTAGGTACATTCACTGGCATGGAATTTTCCATTCAAGTTTCTCTGATTGCCAAATAATCGGATCGGTTGATGATTGTATCGGTAGAGATGTCTTCTGAGTGCGCGGTCAAGATTTGTGCATTAATGGCGGTAACAAGTATAGAACAATGCTGATCAGGAACTTTTACGTTCCCTGCACTGCTTGACTCGATCATATGTTGTTTTATTTTTACCATTCGATTTCTCTTGAGAAGCCCTTTCCAACCGTATACGATCTCTGTATTTGGTTTTGGATTTTCGACTTGTATAGGCTGACATTATATATTATACATTATCAATTTTGACGCCAGCTGACGAATAAAACTTATATCGACATCGTAGCTTCTCCGAGTCAAAAAATGTACTAATTGAAAATCTCGATACGCAGCAAAATAACTTCAAACTTACGGCGCTTCTCCTTCCATCGCGTGCGATGAGTCACTGTTCTCGCTTATCGTGATGAATTCTTTGATCCATTAGCTATCCAGTGGTATAATTTAATTTTGGGTGTAGAGAATAGATTTGAAACTACAACGCCAAACTGTATCCCCTGAATTTGTTATCATTAGGTTTTTGGATTGCCCCCATATGTTAGCAAATTTAAAGGCGTATTCACGTCAAAATGGTAAAGTTACAGAACCTTTATGATTTTATTTTAATTAATGTTCTAAGTCCATACGTATTCGAAATTACAATATTATATAATTCATTTTGACAAGACAATATTCCGATATTTAATTTAATTTTGTATTTTATTTTATGAAACAATGTGAATGAGATTTTGGCTAACACATGTTCAATACTTTTAATGTAAATCTTGCTGTGACAAAATCAACAAAAGAATTTCCCTCAGAATAAAAACTGCGGAGGTATGTAAGGCCACATTGCCCGTGTGTATTCTATCGATAAATTTACTGTGAAATTGTGGATTTGTAATTTTTTTTTTTTTTTTCCTTTTATTTTATTTACACTGATAAACGCAAGATAACCCTGAGGATAAAATTTAAGTTGACGGTAATTTACAGAATTTGGATTTTGAATTAAAAGAGGAATGCCACAGTGAACTGTTTTTACTGCAAAAAAATAAAAAATAAAAAATGAAAAATGTCACTGATTTCCTGTTGTGAAAAAAATCCATCTCTTGCAGAAGAAAATTTCTGAAGGAAGGGGAGATTACAACTTAAGAAAGGTTTAAAATCAGTTGGCAGGTAATTTTATATTTATTTGTCGTATTAGAATTGAAATTACGAAATAAATATTATGTATTATATGATACAATACTTGTACCATTATTGGAAGCCAGCTACCAACCCCTACGCGCGCCCGGAAAAACTTATATCGATTATAACCTTATTCCGATTTATTTCAGTGTTTTAGTAGCTACTTTTCGAGCTAGGTTATTCTCCTTCATTTACGAAGAAACGCTAAATCCCTGTTCAAAGTAATATTAATTTCTGTTTACCTTCTGATATTAAATTGAGAAATAAGAAAACAATGAAGTGGAAATAAGAAAATATTAAAATATAAGACACTAAATTAATTTTGAATTATTATTATGTTAAATCAGAATTAATATAATGCTAAACCACCAGTTAATTCCTGATAAACTCTCTGATGTCAGGGAAGTGTAAATAACAAATTATAAATATATAAAAGACAGAATCCTATTAGTATTTATTTGACATAACTGCTATTTATTTAACATTTGTAGTTACATGTATCGGAGAATGCTACATCATCAGGATTCTAAATTTTTTTAAAAATACATTAATCTATAACATTGTACCAATAATTTTACAATTATATAATATGTCATTTACCTCTTAATTTGTGATTATTTTCACATTGTCTATACTCCATGTTATAAGGGATTATATAATATAAGACAGAATCCTAGTTGAAAGTGATGATGTTAATTTCTGCTATATTTTCTCAAGGGAAGTGGAAATAAGAAAATATGAAACCTAT